>OY748314.1:2256033-2400283 GCA_963556515.1 Nudaria mundana
AAACTAAGAGTCGCACAGTCAAGTGTGGCACACCGTTCGAAAGGTCGTGGTCTCGAGTGGTGCGATAAGATTAGAAATTTGACAAAAAGTTAAAAAAATAAAATTATTGCGCAGTTTGCGCTAAGGGTTGCTAGTAATAACTAATTTGTCGTATTTTATAATTGCTTTGTTACCCTTTTCCTTTTCAATTTTTATTTGTTCTTGCAGCATTTTTCTTTTCTCCAAAACGTGTTGTGGATAGTCTTCTTTAATGTAGTAATTTGTATCTTTTAATAGGTTCTTTTGTTTAAAAATTTCAATTTTTTTTCCGACGGTGGTCAGTGTCACCACAATGGGCCTTGGTTTATCAGATTTTTTCCCTATCTTCTTGATTTCTTGAATATCATTGCTTTTCAATTTTATGTTGAGATATCTTGATAGAAAACTGACAATTTCTCTTTCCAAGTTAGAGTAAGAATAGTGTGAATTATTTTCTTCGACGCCAAAAAATACTACATTTCGGTTTCTTGCTTGCTTTTCTAATATATTTAGTCTTTGTTCTTGCTTATCGCATTGTTCTTTTAGGGTAGTATATTTTTGTTCCATGTAACTTCTATTCCATTTTCCTTAATAGTGTTTTTTTGGTTTTCAAGATCTTTTTGAATTAAGCGTAAGGTTGCCATTATTTCTTCCATTGTAATACCTATTATATAGTCTAGCTCCTTATTACGTAGGACCAAAAAAACACTGGCAAATTGTGGGTGTGCAATGCACCTCTGCCTACCCCTTCGGGGCCACAGGCGTGGTATGTGTGTGTGTGTTATACTTAGTTTCCCTTCTGAATTTTGTAGCACACACACATTCAAGTTCGTTGCTTGTTGACACCACTGATACTTGCCACCAGTATGGTAATATATCAGTTCTTCCAATCGATACTAGGTGGCGTTCCCATCGACAATTAGCGTTTTTGATTGTTTTCTGAGTACACAGCCGATATTTATCGTGTTACTACCGCGTCCTCTCCTCTACACCTTTGACACTTTGTGACAGCCCCTATCTTCTATCCTAATATAATATGCCTAAATTCAATGACAGATGATTGTTTTGATTGTACGATCCGTGTTCTCTTAGTTTACCACAAATTAATTTCGATAAACATCACAAAAAGTGATCGACGAACAACAGAGATTCGAACCGGCACCTCCAGATTCAAAGTCCCACTGCCCTCCAACCGTTGTTAAATTTTAGTATCCCTTAGTACAGTTAGTGAATTTAATAATTGCAAAGCGGTTGCTATGACTCATTAATAAATATTTTTTCCTGCATTCCACACTTTTCATACGAACGGAAGGTAGCACTAAATATTGAATAATTGTGGATTTAACTCGCAAATTAACATTATTTAGTATATCACTGTTTTGATAGGAATAATATATTGATTTTCTATAGATTTATCACTCATCTGTTCTATTATTTATTTTTATTTGACGTACTAGTTCATAATCGTGTATTATACTATTTCGCACTTGATAGTCTTGGTAACGTTGTCACACATTACTCACAGCATTAGAAGGGATTTTACTTCGTAATATATAAGGTTTTTGTACTAAAACTATTTTTAATTAAATTATTAACACAGATCACTTATGAAACAGAACTATGACGAGCAGCGCCATCTAGCGGTATACTATTATTATTTATATATTATACATTTAACACTTTATGTAATTATGTAGTTATTTATCACGTTTAGTTTTGTTTTTTCAAGTTACATTCTAGTCTAGGGTTTAAACATAATTTGTTATGTCCATAGTGTGGTATCCAGTTGCGTGGTTTACGGGTGTACGCGCAACACTTCCGACGATCCCACCCAGACAAGACTCGGACCAGGTATCCCGCGACGAAGACTCCCAGTATGTGCGAACAGTGCGGCAAGGTCTTCCCGGTAATTACCACTAGAAATTAATACAATGTCGCGAGATTGTTCACTGTTGAAATATTGTAAACTGTAACATACTTCTTACAATTTAACGCAATATTTTTCGGTGGATTTTAATCTATCGAAATTAAACTGTTAAACAGCCATCTGTCGCGCATTAACCTATGCAATTTTATTTGTGCATAACTTGCAGAAAAATAATTATGCGATAGGGGGACCCCAGAGGGTAGAGGTCTTTGACCATGCTGAGTTGATTGCAGCTGGTCTTGAGTCTCTATTACCGTTCTCGATTTGACCTCGTTTTGACCTCGACCTTGAGATCAGAGGTCAAAGGTCAAGTTCATTTTAGAGGTCTTTGACCATGCTGAGTTGATTGGCGTTTACACTGAGTCTCTAGCTTACCGTTCTCGAGTTGAAAGTAGTTCACGGACGGACAGACGGAAGGACATTACTGTTGTATAAGAGATTTTCGTTTCGAAAACTCTAAAAATGAACTATATTTTGGATGTACGCATGGAAGTGCGAAGTGGGCGGAGCACGCGTGCCGCAATTAAGCTTTGTAGTTCTTAATTCTACCGAATTCAATCTTGTGAATTCGGTTGAAATAATTTACGAATTGTTGTGAATGAAATGTTTGTGATTTATTTGTAAAATATATTTTTTATTAAAACTAGCCAAAAGCAACCTTAAGTTTTAAGAACAAAATAAATTTTGTCGTAATGTATTGCACAAATATTTGTCGATAGCTTTTCGCTATTCAGTTAGTGATGTAGTCCGGTGATGTTTTGACTTTATCGACAGCATATCTATACTTATAATAAATCTGTAGAAGTGAAAATTCTGTACATTGAAAATATCAAAAAAATAAATGGCAGGGGGTGTTACTAGACCGACACCGAACCCAAAAATGTGATTAAAAAATTTTTTGTCTGTCTGTTTGTTCAGGCATCACGCAATAACTACCGGTTCGATTACGATGAAACTTGGTATAATTATCCTTTAATATCCTGGGCACCTATTGGGTACTTTTCAGGGGCGAAGCTTCTTAAGCTGAGGACTGCATGCCCGATATATGAGGTAACAAACATTAAAAAATAAAGCAGTCGAATTGAGAACCTCCTCCATTTTTGAGGTCGGTTAAAAATCAAAGTTATAAGCAGTCGAATTGAGAACCTCCTCCATTTTTGAGGTCGGTTAAAAATCAAAGATAAAAGCAGTCGAATTGAGAACCTCCTCCATTTTTGAGGTCGGTTAAAATATAAAAAGTTAAAAGTAAAAAAAAAAGTTAAATTTCGAACTCGACGTGAGTTTTTATTATATCGGCTACAGAGTGAATAATATCGTTTTGAATTGTAGATTAAATAACTCGGCCCGCGTTTGTCGCTCTGTTGATGTTGCATATACTTTTCCAAAACGCTATCATATTTCGATAATAATGAAACTAATTCTAAAAAGTTACCTCTATTTAATGAATCTTTGGACTCGTCATGTCCTCTAAAAGGCAATTCCAGTTGCGCTAAATGACAAACTACATCAACAAGTCTTTGAAAAATACTACGGTTTTGGTCAACTTGCTGATTGTGTTTTGAAATTTCTTCAGCAAATTGGCGTGACAAGTGAATTTCTATGCGCTGTTTACCGAAATTCGTAAAAGAAATTAATGCACTTAAATGTTTTTGTGATTGAAATGTCTTTTTATTGAGGTACTTAAATTATTTAAATCTTCGTAACCCGTAGTATTCCATGCGCTATTATCGTTCGGAAAAAATATGCAACACCAGCAATATAATTTATTGAAATGTGAACATTCAGTAATCCAAGTGGTTTTGTAAACAGTTCTATTAAACTGACGTTTATGAGTTTTACTTACTGTAGAAATACACAAATTTGGCGTTGGTTTAGGAGAAACAACTAACGACTTTCTCTGATCATAACTTAATGATTTTACCCTTTGATCTTTTAATAAAACGTTACAGCACCTCAAATCTTCACAAGGCACAATTTCTTCCATATTTAACACTCAAATAAACTAATTCACAACTTTTAAACAATAAAAAACAATTTTGAAAAAATCACCCACTCGCAAAAGCAAATTACTACGCGCAAACTGAAGTAAACAAACGCGAACATAGTTCGCCACGCAACCGATGTGCGAACTTCAGAGCAAGTAAGCCTGGATTATGAGCGAGAACATTTTGCTATACCAACCTACTAAATAATGTGGTATGCTAGCGAAAATATCCATAGGTGTGGTTAGGTTCTCAAACAGACCAATATGAGTCTGATATACAACAATTACAGACAGAAATAATGCATCTAAATGACTCCTTAGAATCAATAACATTAAATAGCTCAAAAAGAAATTGGGGAGTACATTGAGGCATTAATTAGCTTGGTAGATTCCTGTCACAGTAATGAGCAAAGATTATATTCCCTTGAAAAATTATATAATGAAACACCGGACTTTGATAAATCCCTGCCATGTCCTTCCATGCCAGTGATAACATCCCAAAAAGAGTCAACATCTTCATCTTTTGACACTCTTCACAGTATGTGTGACAATATTATTCACACTAGAAACAATCTATCACAAACTTTTAATAAGGGGAAGACCTTTGTATATTGTGATGAGATTGGTAAGAAGTTGGGACATCACTTAGTACAACATTTAGGGAATTCAGTTGTAACTTATTAATTTCCTGGGGCCTCCTAGTCTCAAATACTTAGAGTACTAGCTAGTACACATTGCCCACTATCAACAATCATTCTTATTGGTAGACGGGATACCGCTAACATGAGTACTGTCACAAGGTTTTTTGAACAATTGTCAAAGTTAGACGTTAAACAGGTAATACTGTCCGCATTACCCTATATAATAAATCTCATACGCAAAACGAAAATTATATTAGATATAAAATTAATATGAAGCTACATACTTTGACTACACATTGTAGGAATGTAGAATTATTTGACTGTAATATTGTATTGAATAATAATTATATCTTGACATGTGATAGTTATTTACTATCAAATTTTTTGCGACGACAGGTAGCTACTTTGCTAGCTAATTTCGTATTGAGTCAAGCCAAATTATTGGCTTATCAACCTGCTTTTATTGAGCAGAATAATATTGACATAGACAGTTTGGAGACAATCCAAAAAAACTAGTTTGTAAGACAACAGATAATAAATCTAGCAATCTTTATTTTAAAATATGTGCCCGAAGGTGAGGGACCTTTGGCCTTTGAGGAAATTGAGCCGACCCCTAGTAGTAGTATGTATGGGGGTGAACGTAATTCTGTAGAGCATAACATTATGTCTAGTAGTTTAAGCATAGTACACCAAAATATTCAAGGCTTATCTGATAAACTTTTAGAAATTGACCTTTACATTAGGGACCACAATGTTCATATTTTTTGTATAACAGAGCATTGGTTAAAAGACCACGAATTATTGTTCAAAAGTGAATTTTACTCACTTATTAGTGCGTTCGCAAGAAAGAAGGCTATTCGTGGTGGCTCCCTAATATTCGTGTCTAATAATATAAAATGTAAAGAACGTAAAGATATTGTTGCTTTTTCTATAGAGCGCACTGTGGAATTGTCCTGTGTTGAACTTGAGCGACACATTGTCCTGTGTCTATAGCCCACCGGATTGTGATTACGATTCATTTGAGATAGTAATGGAAAATGTATTGAAACAATTGTGTCTTAGTAAAAAGCATGTTGTGGTGTGTGGTGATTTTAATGTTGATGTACTTGTGCAGTCACCTAAATGCATTAAATTTATCAATTTATTCAGTTACACTTATTTTCAGAGCCAACTAGAATCACATCACATTCTGCAACATGTCTAGATAATATATTTTGCAACTGTGAACTCCTGACAAAGGAGGTATTAAGTAACTTCAAATCTGACCATCTGGGGCAGAAGGTCGTAGTTCCCATCAATATCACGGCTAAAGGAAAAAAAAATCATGTAGGCCAATGAGTACATATCGCCTAGAACGATTTAATGAAAGCGTTTCTGCAAAAGTTGCTAGTATTGACTTTAACCAGGTTGATCCAAATAACTTATATGAGTATGCTAAGTTGTATGAATTATATGGTATGAAGCAATATAATTTTAATCCTGATTTTATTCAGTATGTTAAAGATTATTCCAAAACTTTCAGAAAAGCGTGTGTTGCTGCCAAGTCATTATATTTGAGTAATAAGATTAAACTGTCCAACAATAAAGTCAAAACGACTTGGAATAATTAATGCTGAAACCGGTCGCCTAAAGCCCCGTGACAATGACTTTGAATTAATTATTGATAAAATAGTCATTAACAAAGAACCAGATGTAGCACTAACCTTTAATATTTTTTTATAGACATACCCGCGAATTTAACTAGCTCCTTGAATTCTTGCCCAGTTAAAGCTCAACGTATGCTGGAAAGCGGCGTGAATCAGTGTCATGTCTCATTTAGCTTTGAATATGTAAACCCCAATGATATTATAAAAGTATTCAAGTCGCTTAACTCAAAAAAGACAGCTGACTTGTGGGGTATTTCTGCTTCAGTCCATTATTGTGAATATATCTCCACATCTAGCTGCAATATTTAATAAATGTGTCAATAGTGGAGTGTTTCCTGATCTCATGAAATACAGTAATGTGATACCTTTATTTAAAACTGGATCAAAAAGCGACCCTGGTAATTTTAGACCAATTTCAATACTACCTGCCATTAGTAAAATTTTTGAAAAAATTATATTGCAGCAATTACAATCACATTTTAATTCAAATATGCTACTACATAATGAGCAGTATGGATTCACAAGAGGTCGTTCTACCATTCACGCAGGGGTAACGCTTCTGAAGCATATTTTCAATGCCTGGGAGAATAAGCAAGATGCCATTGGTATATTTTGCGACCTCTCCAAAGCTTTTGATTGCGTTGAACATAATACCCTATTACGGAAACTCAATTATTATGGTATCAGAGATTCGGCACTGGACCTAGTTGCCTCATACCTCAGTGATGAATACAACATGTTGATATCAATGGTAGTCGGTCTTTAGGGGCTTCTGTAGCTATGGGCGTGCCACAGGGATCAATTCTAGGTCCGTGTCTATTTTTAGTTTACATTAATGATCTACCGTTCTATGTACAGAACTTGTGCGACATTGTTCTATTCGCCGATGATACATCACTTATTTTTAAAGTTAATCGCAAGCTGAGGAATTTTGACGAAGTAAATAGTTCACTTGCAGTTCAGTTCTGGATTGGTTTACAACCAACAATTTACTTCTGAACGCAAGACGCAAAGACGAAGTGTGTTAGATTTAGTATGCCTAATGTTCAGAACTACGGTACTAATATTATTTTGAACGGTGATACCCTTAATCTTGTAGAATCAACCGTATTTTTGGGTATTACTCTAGACAGTAAATTACAGTGGAACGCCCAAATATCGGGTCTTGCAGGGAAACTTAGCTCTGCGGCTTTTGCTATTAGTAAAGTCAGACAGCTCACGGATGTAGAAACTGCCAGGCTGGTTTATTTTAGCTATTTTCACAGTGTCATGTCGTATGGAATTTTACTGTGGGGCAAGGCAGCTTATATAGAGATCATTTTTATACTCCAAAAGCGTGCTATAGTGAGCGCTATACGTGCGATTTATAAACTGAATGCACGAGTTTCTCTTAAAGAAAGATTTAAAGAAATAGGCATTTTAACAGTTGCATCAAAATATATATATGCGAATATTATGTTCGTTAAACAGAATATACATTTATACAGTGTGAACAGTGACATACATGAAATAAATACTAGAAATAAGCATAAATTGGTTGGGACGTATTATCGTTTACAGAAGGTTCACGACTCCTTTGCAGGATTTGGTGTGCGTTTTTATAACAAAATTCCTCTAAACATTATGAACCTTCCTTTGAATAAATTCAAAGTGGCTGTTAAGACACACCTCCTAAAAAAGGCATATTATACTATTAAAGATTATCTAAACGATACAGAGAAATGGCAATGATTTGCTTGCTCATCACTCGAGCTACATAGGGGCTACTTCTGTTTGAAATGTTGTTTTATTGCTGAAACTCACTTATTATTGTTAAATTGTTATTATTATGATATTGTAAGGTATGGGTACTTTGAGATTATGTGGCACCTTTAACTAGTATTTGACTTTTTTTGTGAATAACAGAGATTCATAATTTTTAAGTTCACTTGGTCAAAAAAGAGTGGCCGTGAGTTTTTCTTGCCAGGTTCTTTCCTCACAGACTCTACCTATTGCCTTGCGAATCTGGCGGTAAATGTAAATGTAGAAGCATTTTCTTTTTTTGACGTTCATAAGTGTTACTTTGTGACCTACATGAATAAAGATTTTTTTTTTTTTTTTTAATTTTGATTGATTTTTTTTATTTTTTTTATTTTTGGTACTTTTTATCCCGGAAAAGTACATACAATAAAAAAACAAACTTAATTTTGCCGTTCGATCCCTAGACCCGATTACTGTACCACCCGCAAATAATAAGTTTGTCGTAGGTTACTTCACCCGCAGTGGAGTTCACTAGGGGGTGCTGCACACGGCTAAGATACTATAATAATTTATCTTAAGACGAATTTGTAAGGTACCTATAATAGAGAATATAATAGAAGATATAATAGAGATACTGTTGGAGGGGGGCTATATGAACGCAATAAAACCCATAACAATGGATTTTGAACTTTTGTCTGAATGTTTGAACACGATAATCTCAGAAACGGCTTAACCGATTTGAATTTGCGGTTTTCAGTAATGCGTTGTGGTGGTTTTCAATCGGTTCATAAATAAAAAAGTTATGTAGATCTAAAGTAGGCGCAGGCGGAGCTGCGGGCAACAGCTAGTATTATAAAATAGTAGTACAAGTATCGACAGATCAAAATAATTTATTGAATAAAATATTATTTAAGGTTTCCTAAAAATCCTACTAGTTAAGAAAAATGGATAGAGGCAACTGGTTGAGCAAATTGCATGCCAACAAAGTCAAGCACTAAATTCAAACAAAAAATCAAAACAATATTTGTATACATATGTAAAGATAAAGAGGTGTATTAACATAACGTAACGATTTCTACTTCTACTAGATCGCATATCCGTAAGCCGCGTGAGAGAACTTCGTTCTAAAAAGTTTTATGTTGATATATTTTTGTATTTCAAAGCAATGAGTTTGCTTAAACTATTCTTAAAATATTAAGAAAGAAATTATAAATAGATCACAAAAACTGATGTCATCGGCGGGATTCGAACCCACGGCCTTTCCCTAACAGGGGGACTGCTCTGCCAACTGAGCTACGATGACCACTACCGACAACATCGAATTTTTGCTTCATATCATATTCATAATTTCTACATCGCGCTATTAAGGTTAGCGTTGGATCCACCTACCGCAGTTCTATTGAACTGACGGTACCAGTGTATCGTGTTACAACGATATTTAGACACTGAATTTTTTTTGTCGTTGTAACACGATACACTGGTACCGTCAGTTCGATAGAACTGCGGTAAGTGGATCCAACGCTAACCTTAATAGCGCGATGTAGAAATTATGAATATGATATGAAGCAAAAATTCGATGTTGTCGGTAGTGGTCATCGTAGCTCAGTTGGCAGAGCAGTCCCCCTGTTAGGGAAAGGCCGTGGGTTCGAATCCCGCCGATGACATCAGTTTTTGTGATCTATTTATAATTTCTTTCTTAATATTTTAAGAATAGTTTAAGCAACCTCATTGCTTTGAAATACAAAAATATATGGATTTGGTAAGGATTCATCTAAAAATTCAGTGTCTAAATATCGTTGTAACACGATACACTGGTACCGTCAGTTCGATAGAACTGCGGTAGGTGGATCCAACGCTAACCTTAATAGCGCGATGTAGAAATTATGAATATGATATGAAGCAAAAATTCGATGTTGTCGGTAGTGGTCATCGTAGCTCAGTTGGCAGAGCAGTCCCCCTGTTAGGGAAAGGCCGTGGGTTCGAATCCCGCCGATGACATCAGTTTTTGTGATCTATTTATAATTTCTTTCTTAATATTTTATGTTGATAGACTAAATTGTATCTCAACAACCACATGTGGGTCCACACCGGCGACAAACTTCACAAGTGCGACCAGTGTACAAAGAGCTTCACCCAGAAGGCTCAGCTGACGACACACATGCGGGTGCACGGCTCCACCGTGCCCAGCTACGAGTGTCCGCAGTGCGGGAAACACTTCTCGTGCCGCAGTAACAGAGAGAGACACATGCTTGTGAGTATAACATAAAAACACACACCTTTCTTCTAAAAGCTTAAGGGCTGTATCGAACCATCTGAAAAATCATGCTGGTAGCCCACGTGATGATCGTTGAACAAAAGTACGTCTTTGATAACTTTGTTAGTTAACGGCCTTGGGCCGCGGAATAAAAAAAAAGAAATAAAAGGTATCTAGGTACTTAATTGAGTACTCTCAACGGGTGACTCAAATTACGATTTATGTTAAATTGTTTCTCGGCGAATACTCGGCCGATTTCGGATTTTCTTGCACTTATCAAAAGCTTACAGAATTACCCAGGTTCTTACGAAGCCAGAATTTTGAATTTCGATCAAATAAAAATAATTTAATTGATGGTAAAAATTCCCATAGCGTAATGACAAAAAATACTTTGACAGAGTTATATCGCTTTGAATCAAAACTCGCTTCGCTCAAATATATGCTGCAGCGTAGCGGTAAGTTTCGCGACTGCGGCGACCTAGTTTATTTACTATTTGAGCGAAGCGAGCCGATAGCGAGCGGAGCTCTCAACGGGTGGGTGACTCAAATAACGATTTATGTAAAACTAGCAACCCTTAGCGCAAACTGCGCAAGTAATAATTTTTTTTTTACTTTTTGTCAAATTTCTAATCTTATCGCACCACTTGAGACCACGCCCTTTCCAACGGTGTGCCACACTTGACTGTGCGACTCTTAGTTTAGGAGAAGAAGCGGCTTCACTGGCGTATTATATATATAGATTGTGTTAAATTGCTTCTCGGCGAATACTGGGCCGATTTCGGATTTTCTTGCACTCATCAAAAGCTAACAGAATTACCCAGGTTCTTGCGAAGCCAGAATTTTTAATTTCGATTCGATTTCGTAAAAATTCCCATAGCGTAATGACAAAAATTACTTTGACAGAGTTATATCGCTTTGAATCAAAACTCGCTTCGCTCAAATATATGCTGCAGCGTAGCGGTAAGTTTCGCGACTGCGGCGACCTAGTTTATTTACTATTTACTCAACGGGTGACTCAAATTACGATTTATGTTAAACTAGCAACCCTTAGCGCAAACTGCGCAAGTAATAATTTTTTTTTTTTACTTTTTGTCAAATTTCTAATCTTGTCGCACCACTTGAGACCACGACCTTTCCAACAGTGTGCAACACTTGACTGTGCGACTCTTAGTTTAGGAGGAGAAGCGGCTTCACTGGCGTATTATATAAATAGATTGTGTTAAATTGCTTCTCGGCGAATACTCGGCCGATTTCGGATTTTCTTGCACTCATCAAAAGCTTACCTAGTTACTTACCCTATTCTGTGGTTCAGAAGTCAGATGGCCGAATACTAAAACGTCACTCAAATGTTCAGATGCTCAAAAGCAACGTTTGTGTATGAAACATTTAAGTTTAAGTGCTGCTCAAGCATTTAAACAGCTCCTAAATATTTGAGTGACGTTTCACTATTCGGCGGATAGAGACCTAACTTGTAAATACTCTTAAATGAGAAGAGGGGAAATCTCAAAAAATATTTTTAATATGAATTTTATGTGTTCGCGAGGTCTGCTTCTAAATCCATGTGCCATTATGGGTGACTACGAAACCCCATTCTGTGCGCGGTATGACACGCACATGGCCGGATTTCTTGATTTTATTACTAGGTCGCCGCAGTCGCGAAACGTACCGTTACGCTGCAACATATATTTGAGTGAAGCGAGTTTAAATTCAAAATTCTGGCATCGTAATAACCTGGGTACTTCTGTAAGCTTTTGATGAGTGCAAGAAAATCCGAAATCGGCCGAGTATTCGCCGAGAAACAATTTAACATAAATCGTTTGAAAAATAATTTGAGTCACCCGTTGAGAGCTCCGCTCGCCTTCGGCTCGCTTCGCTCAATTATAGTAGATAAATGTTTACCGGAAGTTTCGAGCGCTTTGATTTCCGAGTATAGAGAGGAAATTATTTGTGAAACTACCCACATGTACAGTCACGAGCATAACTACGTTACTATCGACACATCGGCAATTACTGACTTAGACTGCTTCGGTGGCGTAGTCGGTAGTGCACCGGCTTTCGACGTCGGAGTCTCAGGTTCGACTCCGGGTCGGGACAAACTTTGTGTGATGACATATACGTTTGTACCGAATTCTGGATGTTTCATTTGTTGAGCGGAGCGAAGCGTAGCGTATCTTAGACGACAATTGTAAATCGTTTATGTGCCAACTCCTCCGAAACGGCTCGACTGATTTTGACCAAATTTGGCATGCTGGTCGACATCATACCCGGGAGTGCATATCTCTGAAATCCTGAAAATAGAGCATAAATAATAATTAAGAAAATTTGCTCCGCTCAACATTTGCAATTAGTAGCATGCATTGCATACCTAGTATCAGTTTATCTAGTACTCATAACACAAGCTCTGCTTAGTTTGAGACTAGATAACATTGTGTGAATTGTCCTAACATATTTAATTGAGCGAAGCGAGCCGAAGGCGAGGGGAGCTCTCAACGGGTGACTCAAATTATTTCAAACGATTTATGTTAAATTGTTTCTCGGCGAATACTCGGCCGATTTCGGATTTTCTTGCACTCATCAAAAGCTTACAGAATTACCCAGGTTATTACGATGCCAGAATTTTGAATTGAAACTCGCATCGCTCAAATATATGCTGCAGCGTAACGGTACGTTTCGCGACTGCGGCGACCTAGTTCAATAATATCTGAACCAGGGACGAGTTCAATAATAAATGTCTGCACGAAAGCAGCACTATCATCTGATCGTTCTAATGCATTATATTAGGTGACAACTCGTTCCTGGGTCAGATATAATTGCCGATTAATCCATAGTTTATTTTTTATTCCTCGGCCCAAGGCCGCTCCCACGTCCGTTGCCGGGCGTCTCTGGTGCGCACGCGCAGTGGCACCCGGCGGTTTCCAGTGGCGCCATGCGGGACGAGTCCATAGTAACATATTAATGCTCGTGACTGATATTACGGCTACATACGGTTATGTTTCAGATCCACAAAGGGCTCAAGCCTCACAAATGCGACATTTGTGGCAAGAGCTTCACGACAGAGCCACAAAAGAAGTTGCACTTCCAACATGTACATCAGAAGATGCCGTGGCCCAAACGTAACAGACAGAGAACGAGCAAGAAGCGTGATGAACCAACCGAGGAGGACTAGAGCACGCCAATTACCAAATAGAAGAGACCCTGGTGATTGGGAACGAGCAAGAAACTATGTTCTATGAAATAGCAATGGCGTTTCATTAAAATCTCAGTCTCACACTCCTGCGTTTCTGTCATTTACTCTCACATCCGGTTGACCTAGGTCAGCTGGAAGACCCTTCCTCTGACATGTCTTGACATGTCATGATCTTTGTATAGCGTAATGAAAGTTATGCAAGGATTTGTCGAAATCTTACCCCTAAACACAAAATATGTTAGGGACAAGTTCGAGAATAAGAAAATGTGATTCCAAATATTGGATAGAAACAGGCGTTACTTGGCGAAAATCCATGACAAAACAATGGTAAGTAAAATGTTTTAAGAAAAAACTTTTTAAATTATATAATAGCATTAATTTTTCGCAGAATCAAAAAGACAACAAAACGTCGACAATTGTTTCGCCTCTAAACGAGGCATTATAAATCGGTGATTCCTCAGAAACTTCTGTACCGATTTTAAAAATTATTTCCTTAGCATAAAACCACATTGTTAAAGAATAAAAAAGGCTATATAACATCAAGCTACAACCAATAGGAGCGGAGCAGCATAATATGACTCGTTCGACATTTTATTACCGCAATAACTCGGTAATGGTCATCGTCATTTACCGAGCCTTTTCCCAACTCAGTTGGGGTCAGCTCTCCAGTCCAACTGCGATTCGGCTGAACTTCGATATTTTCCGTGAAGCGACCTCCTCAACCCATGGGCGATATCGAAGTTCTGTAGTTAGACCGCGAGGATTTTAATAAAAATGGCAACATGTGTTTGCACAAACACACAAACAAACATCCTCTCACGACAAACGCATATACCGCCTCCGTTCCGTCGTGGGTTAAAAAAACGAATCATTAATTCGTAATAGTAATTACAACACAGAGTTGTATATAAAAGAGCCTGATAGCAAACATGATGATTTCCATTAAATCGCTCTAACCGTAAGCCACGTTTAGAAACTACGTTCCAAAAAAAGAAGGCTCAAAAACTGAGAAACTATATCTGCAAATCTCTATACTACTAGTTATTATTCCAAGATCTTGTTTTTGACGTGTTTTTATGTAATGTGGTAGTGGAACGCAAACATATATTGGGCAACCTATATTAGAGCCACTTAGTATTCGCCACGAAAAAAACGGGTGACACTCGCCCTCTATATAGAAACTCATTGCACAAAAGTGTCATAAGCCATGCCAAAAAGAAAATTGTTAAAAAAAGTCAATAAAACTGTCAACCTCAACTGTCAAAAAGGGTCATGTCAGACAGATGATAAATATAAATATTATTTTATTCAGTTCATATTATTATGTAATTCCAAAGGATTTCGATTTCAGAGAGAACCATTACATAGTATATTTAACATAAATAGAATACATATAGATTTCTCAAGGCTGTACTACAGGTATACGGAATCATGTTTGCGATAGTACATCTAAAGTCGCGACAATCTTAATTCATTGTTTACATGTGACAAATTATTCAAAATATGAGGTGTTGTGTGCCTTACTGCAAGAATGATTCAAGATATATTTCCAAGCTTCAAGGGATTACATTTCATTTGTAAGTAATGCTTTCTTAATGTCTAATAGGCCATGACGACGGTGGGTTAGCAGGCTGCTGAAGAACACCGATATTAATATTGTACAGTTGTTAAATTTGTTTGTTAATAGAGACCAGTCTGCTTGTCCGTCTGTTTGTCACCAGGCTGCATCTCATAAACCGTGATAAATTGACAGTTAAATATCCACAGATGATGTCTGAGGGGTAACATGCAGTGTATTGTGGTCGCACATGCACTACAAAAATATGCTATAAAGGCTATGTCAGTCACTTAAGAGCATACCAACGAAGCTCTCAATAGGTAGTAGCCAGTCTCTTTGGCCGAATACAAACTTTCCTCTTTATTTAAAGTATCACTAGTCCCATGGGACAACTGGGATAAGAAAAAAGAGGCAGTGCCATTTGTCCTGTACTAGGACAAAGTCAATGGGACAAGTGGGATACACCCGATCTTGACCTTAGACTAGTGGTCACTCTATGGTCACAGTAGACCTCGATACATATAAATATACATAAAAATATTTTGTGGGATTTTCCCCCCAATGAAAAAGCTCACTATGCAAAAATTGTATTGAATATTGATTGATTCAAGTGCAAGTTTGGGAGGCAAACTTGCATGACCGGTTTTTTGCTTATATATATTTAACTAGCGGTCGCCCGCGACTTCGTCCGCGTGCTAATTTGGAAATTTTCCCGTTCCCGTCGCCTGTAATTATTGTTGCCGTCGCGTCGCCCGTAATAACATCTAGCTTCGCATATAATTATTTTAGAACGAATTTGATTTCCGAAAAATATGTTATAGTGAGTTAATCTTAATATTATTTTTATTTAACCGTTTGGCCAGCGGGAGCAACGGAAGTTCTCAAAAGAAATAATTTTTCCCCATTTTGGAAACATATTTCACTGCTACTCCGCCCTTATTGATCGTAGCGTGATGTTATATAGCCTATAGCCTACCTCGATAAATGAACTATTTAACACAAAAATAATTTTTCAAATAGAACCTTCTTCTGCTTTATCTGTACATAGTATAAAACAAAGTCGCTTTTCCTGTCTGTCTGTCCCTATGTATGCAATATCTTTAAAACTACGCAACGGATTTTGATGCGGTTTTTTTTAATAGATAGAGTGATTCAACAGAAAGGTTTTAATGTATAATATGTACATATACATGTATAACATACTAGAGTAATACCGATTATTTTAGAGGTTTCTAATGTAATGTCGTAAATAAACACATTTTTTTGCGCTTTCATTGCAAACGCTGACGAAACCCTACGAGACCGATCAAAATAATGTACTACAGTATTGTACACCATAGAAAGGTCTACAAAAAAGTCCGTGATAGCATATGTCTATCTCTTAAGGATAACTCACAGTAACCATTTTTATCTTTTATAAATGACAAAAAAATAATGTGTCATTTGCCAAGCTATTTTTATGCAATGCAGTATTATTCCTTATCTAAATGAATACTTTACATAGGTACGTTGTGCATTTAATGTAGACCAAAATTGCCATTCAAACCATATAATTTGGACGAATGACTTAAGAGATATCTCGTGATGGAAAAAAAACACGAGCGCGGCGACGCAGCCGGGCTGTGGCCAATGACGGCAGTGAACACACAGAGATTTTAAGCAATACAGCATAAATCCTTATCCAATTAAGTACCTTAAATACATTTTGCTTTTAATATAGATCAATTTGGCCCTTTACAACATGTAATTTAAATGAATATTTTCGAAGATATTACAGATTAATAGGTTATATCATAGGCTTTTTCATTAAAAAGTCATTTTCATTCATTCAATTCATTCGACATTTTTTTCGAAATTCATAGTAGGTACCTTGGTTGGATAGGAATTAGAATAAAACAATAGAATTATAGCCAAAAAGCGGTTTAAAGTAATGTAGGTATTTAAGTTCAAAAAAGAACTGAACAGGATAGGTATAAAGTCATATCTGAAAGACGTCGTCGTTCAAACATAGGTCGTAGTACAGGGAATGCCCAAAGAGCACGTTCAGCTAGAGACGAAGATTCGTCAAGGGAATGTGAGGCTCGGCTCCGCCAGCTTCGGGCTAGATATAGAGCTGAAGGAGTAAGAGAATCCTCAGTTGAGCGTGAGGCTCGCTGCAGCCAAGATCGGGAAAGTCATAGTGTTAGGAGAACCAGAGAATCGTCTGCCGAGTTTGAGGCTCGCCTCAGCCAGGATAGGGGTAGGCATCGATTACAGAGAGCCAGAACTAATTCGCGGGTAAATAAAGAAAATTCTGCCATGAATTACGATCCATCGATTCCTTACAAGGACGATCGATAGTATCAATTGATAGCATGTCAGTAGTGATTGAACATTGTTTGGCATTGAAATTCAAAGACGAATCTACGTGTAATTCCGCAATTCTAATACCACAGATAAAGATAATCATTCTACCACAGATAAAGACAATCATTCAACCAATGCAAAGCATACAAATATTTGCATTGAGATATTTGAATTTTAAGACTGACATGCTACATAGTCTACATTGCACCCGTGCGAAGCATGGGCGGGTCGCTAGTAATATTATAGTATAGTATAGATTATTAACAGCATTCTGTTTTATTTACTATTTCAGAATTCCCGCTGGGCCCACACTTCGTGCAGCCTGGTTGAAAGCATTAGGTGAAGTGGACGAGCTCAAAAAGGGAGCTGCAGTCTGCTCCGAGCATTTTCTATGTGAAGATTTGTATGAAACAAGAGGTGGATTGAGGAAAGTCAAAATTGGAGCTGTACCTTGGATATTACAGGTACAGTTCGCGAGGGATAAGCGGAGCTTTGCATTTGTGTGAGTGACCACGAAAAGTAGAGTAAAACTCTTTATGTACTCTCATCTTATAAACTTTCAAATAAGATTTCAAAAGTTGACACAAAGCCTTTGGTTATGACTATAATACATTAAAAAGTTATTTTATGATACAAATTTTATTTGTCATTTTTTAAAATTTGTATCGTAATTCTGTGAAGAACGCATGCGCGGTCGGTGAGTGACGTAGATTTTTTTTATTCCAACATGCCAAACAAATTATATCTAGTGAATAGTGTAGAACTGCTTTGATAATATTGTAAGGCGAAGCCGGTAAAGTTTTAAGAATAAGATCAGTGAAAGTAGAATATCGTGTTCAAGTAAGTTTAGTGTCCATGTGTACTCCTCAGAATAGCCTAAACGTATGAAATTAGATAAAGTAGTGTACAAAACTGCACATTATCACAGATTAATAAATAGTTACTACGTAACAGATACATCACTCTCATACAAAATCGAAAATACCTACTCTATATTAACCTACAAAATTTTAAAATTAAAACCTGCTGCACAGAACGAGGAGAATTGTACCTTAAACACGCGATCATGGAGTCGAGACTGTGTTGCCCGCCGTGCGAATGACGCCATCGTAAGAATGCGCTAGGGTTGTATCTATGGTGATTATTGTAATAAAACGAAGGTTACGAATCAACCATTTTTTTTATTAGTCAATCCAATATGTTTTAGTTTTATATAATGATTTGTATTTTTTTATTGATCAATAAATAAAAACGGCAAAAAGTCACGTTTGTTGTATGGATTGTACCCTAAAATACGGTTCATGAAATACAGCCTGGTGACAGACGGACGGACGGACAGACAGACAGACGGACAGTGAAGTCTTAGTAATAGGCTTCTGTATTTCACCTTTGGGTACGGAGCTCTAAAAAGAAAATAAATAATATCTATGGATAGGTCATCAAAAATGATATTGAGGTTTCTAATATAATTTTTTTTCTAAACTGAATAGATTGCGCGAGAGACCCTTCCAAAGTGGTAAAATGAGCCATGTACCATTTGCATACCTACTATAATCCGCACAATAATAACGTGGTTTCTGCATTTCGAAGCGTAAGCGCGGGAAACGTGCAGTGCGATGCGATGCGAGCGCTCAGGCAGCCGGCAGCCCTCTGCCAGTTTGTACTCTCGAAAGTACGCCGAGCGGTAGGTATATAGCGCGCGGCCTTGAGCGAGTGACGGAGGCCTGACATTATTAGGTATTAGAACACTCGTAGGATATTATAAATTATAATTAAACACAAACTCGTGTTCGAACACCTATCTTAA
Source organism: Nudaria mundana (assembly GCA_963556515.1). Taxonomy (NCBI): domain Eukaryota; kingdom Metazoa; phylum Arthropoda; class Insecta; order Lepidoptera; family Erebidae; genus Nudaria; species Nudaria mundana. The sequence continues at coordinate 2,275,142 of OY748314.1, forward strand.
TGCAACAGTTTTATAAACTACTATTTTGTAGCTGTGTGTACAACACATGTGTGTAAAAGAAGTCACATATACGTTCACGTACACTGCACTCACACAAATGCAAAGCTCCGCTTAACCCTCGCGAACTGTATGTGTTTGTTAGGAACTGCTTGTGAGCCAAGTGGCCAAGCCTTACTATTTTTAAAATATCCAAATTAAATAAATTGTTATTGCAGAATCCAGTAAATGTATGTGATTATGGAGAGCCAGCATCTTTGAAGGTATTGGTTAACGTTTTACCTATGTTATGAATTATATAAGAACTAATATATTATGAACTGCCTCGGTGGCGCAGTGGTATGAGTATGCGACTGCCGTCCCTGAGGTCTCAGGTTCGATTCGGGGTCAAATCAAATATTTGTGTGTGTTTCGGAGTTTGGGTGTCTTCTATGTATAATATGCATGTATTTAGAAATATATAAGTATGGTAAGTAAAATGTTTTAAGAAAAAACTTTTTAAAAATTTTATAATAGCATTAATTTTTCGCAGAATTAAAAAGACAACAAAACGTCGACAATTGTTTCGCCTCTAAACGAGGCATTATCAAGACTGTCTCAGAGAGAACAGCAAAATTCGTGGTGTTTGCTAATAAGTAAACGTGTGCAAATTTCATTATCTAATACTAACAAACTAATGTGGGTAGAGACCTCAGATCATGCTAAGTTCCAAAAATAGGTATTCACCAATACTTGACCTTATCTGTTTGATTTAATTACTGTCTTTTGATAAGTTGCGTAGAAAACCCAAATGACACACACAAACCGACAACAATTAATGTGTCTGTCTGTTCGTAAACAGATTAAGTAAGGAACGAACAGACAGACACATTAATTGTTGTGTGCAGTACCTATTTTTGGAACTTAGTTAGCATGATCTGAGGTCTCTACCCACATTAGTTATTGTAAAGAATCCTACATCGCGATAATGAAATTTGCACACGTTTACTTATAAGCAAACACGTTCCAACCACGAATTTTGCTGTTCTCTCTGAGACAGTCTTGATAATGCCTCGTTTAGAGGCGAAACAATTGTCGACGTTTTGTTGTCTTTTTAATTCTGCGAAAAATTAATGCTATTATAAAATTTTTAAAAAGTTTTTTCTTAAAACATTTTACTTACCATCGCTTTGTCATGGATTTTCGCCAAGTAACGCCTGTTTCTATCCAATATTTTATATATAAGTATGTTTATCAGTCGTCTAGATCCCATAACACAAGCTTATATTAGCTTAATTTGCGCTAGATGACATTGTGTGAGAATGTCCAAAAATATTTATTTATTTATTTATATTATATCGAACTAACTATACAATATAGATATAGAATAATTGTCCGTTAAAGTTTAAGACGAGTCCCTGAATACCTTGAAGCTCCGATACGCGACAATTGGGTCGACACCAATTACGTGGGATTGTCATATTTGCTGCTGAATAGTGTACGTTTATCATGCCTCTGCCTACCACACAGTAGAAACAGGCGTGATTTTATTGGCCGAGCGAGTGAAGCGTCTATATTTCGAGATTGTACAATTTCGCTTTCGCGCGCACAAAGGGTTCCGTATCAAAACGGCAAAAAATCACGTTTGTTGTTTTGGTGCCCCCCCCCCCTTAATTTTTAATGTCCGGTTTCTCCTACGTTCACTGCCAGGCGTCTCTGGTACGCACCAGGAGGTATTTCCAGTGGCGCCCGGTGGACTTTGGCCACCTGTAGCGTCTTCAGTTTGAGAGCCCCCTTAAATATTTATTAAATTCTATTTCTAGTATTTAGTATTTGTTGTTATTAAGGTAAGAGAGGGGCTCGTGGTCAATTGGTAACCGACAATGTTAACATTCCCAAGGTTCCAAAACTTTTGCTAGGGAACCCTGAAACTAGTTTACAAATTACGTTTGTTGTATGGGAGCCCCCTTAAATATATATGACGAGGGTGGATTGAAAAGTAGTCGGCCATTTAGTTCTAAAAATCAAATCCCACATTATTTAGTTCAGTTCAGACTTGTTAATTGTGTGAAGTTTGAAACGTGTGCGATAAATAGTTTTAATTTTATAAATTTATTAACAAAGCAATCTGACATCATTTCCGCAAATGGAGCAAATCTAGCAGCGTGCCGTCATTAAGTACCTCCATAATAAGGGGCTGTCATCAAAAGCCATCCATGATGATATGGTCAGTACATTAGGGGATTGCGCTCTTTCATATTCATCCGTCAAAAAATGGATAGCAGAATTCAAGCGTGGTAGAGAGAGAGTGTGAAAGACGAACCCCGCTCTGGAAGGCCTTCGACGTCCACTACTGACGAAAATGTTAAAAAAATACTCGACTTAATTATGGGAGACCGCTGATTGAAAATTAGAGAGATAGCCGAGATTATAGGCATCTCTGATGAACGTACTCAAAACATAATAGTCAACGTGTTGGGTTTCCACAAGGTGTCTGCGAGGTGGGTTCCGCGACTGCTTTCAGTTGAGCAAAAAAGGATGCGATTGACTATTGCACGCGACTGTTTGGAGTTATTTGAAGCTGATGAATGTGATTTTTTGAATCGTTTTGTTACTATGGACGAAACATGGGTTCATTACTGTACACCGGAAACAAAACAACAAAACAGTGGAAAAGACCTTGTTCACCACCCCCCAAAAAGGCTAAGTCGATTTTGTCGGCAAGTAAGGTGATGGCTTCAGTATTCTGGGACTCGAAGGGTGTGATTATGGTTGATTATCTTGAAAGGGGCCAGACTATAAACTCTGATTATTACTGCACCTTACTACGTCGTTTACGAGGAAATAAAAGAAAAACGTCCAGGAATTACCAGAAGAAAAGTCCTGTTTCATCAAGATAACGCTCGTGTTCACACGTCTGTCCAATCAATGGCAGAAATTCACAACTGTGGCTTTGAACTGTTACCGCATCCACCTTATTCACCTGATCTGGCACCGTCAGACTTTTATCCGTTCCCTAACCTAAAAAGCACTTGAGAGGTCAAAGATTTTTGACAAATGACGAGGTCAAAGCAGCAGGAGACGCATATTTTGACTCTAAGGAAGAATAAATTTTTTTCAACGGGCTAAATGCTTGGAAGGGAAGATGGCAAAAGTGCATTGAACTTGATGGTGATTACGTTGAAAAATAAAAATATATTTAATTTATTATGTATTTAGTTTCTTGGTTAGGCCGATTACTTTTCAATCCACCCTCGTATATTCTGTTTTTTAGTTATTGTTAGTTATTGCGGCGATAGAAATACATAATTTGTGAAAATTTCAACTTTCTAACTATCACTGTTCATGAGATACAGCACAAGACAGACGGATTATCTGAATTTCTGAAACTACAAGTCCTAGGGAAAAAAGTTAAGCTTTTTGGTGGTGCAGTCTAGTTGGTCATCGTTGCAATCAGCTCCGAAGAGATCACGAGTTGTAGCCTTCGACTTAGGTTTCTTACCGGTTTGATAGCTGGTCGATGGTTGAGTGCCTGTAGTTGAACTGCCCGTTGCTGAACTGCTCGCAGGCTGATTGGCTGATGCCTTTTCGGTCAAATTCCGCTTCTTTTTGCTACTACACTGGGAGGTTAACTTCAGACTCGTCTGAAGACGGGAATAACTGGTCAGCCATTTGCTTAGACCTGAAAACAGAGGCGCATCTGTATAAATAACTTATTTTAATATCATTAATTTAAGTGAATAACAGTTAGGACATTTACTGGAATGATTTTTTTTAATTCCACGGCCCATGGCCGCGGCCGCTCCCACGTCCGTTACCTGGCGTCTTTGGCTCACACGCAGAAGGTATTACCAGTGGCGCCCGGCGGACACTGGACTTGAAAGACTTAATTGAATAACTGAATGATAGAATTTATGTACAGTCGGCCCCAAAAGTCGCTGGACACATTCAAACTTCCAAAACATCTGAACACTAAAAATGTCACAAGTCAGTGACGCAACAAGAGAACAAAATATACTCAACATACAAAAGGTCCATAAAAAGCTGAGCACTAGTATTCCAAAAGTAGCTGAACACTAGTATTCCAAACGTAGCTGAACATCATTAACATCATAAGTAGATTAACAAATCATATTTTCAATGTTGTTGCCTGTTAATCTAATTTTGGTGTTCTTGATGTAACACGAATTTTGGTCTTTTGACATGTAGGATAATTTGAAAAAAGTTTTAAAGCTAAAATTAATCTCCATTGGTGCAGTGCTCCCTATGCCTAGGTTATGGGCACAGCAGGAAGTACTGCAAGATTACCGAGCCCACGTGCAGCCACTGCTGCGGCCTTCATATGAAGGCCAAGTGCCCGAAGCTGCAGGTGGGAACACAGACTACCTGTTTTAACTGCCGTCAGTACACACTGAGGCACACACGGGCTGAGCGACACACGGCACAGCGCGATGTATAACACATGCGCAGTAAGAATGAGATGGGACGAAATAGCACGGACAACCACTCAGCACTACTAAGGGCGTCTCGAGCATTGCTACCCCATACAGAATCGTGCAGGCAAACCTAATGAAGAAACAGGTGGCAACCCAAGACTTCATATGTTGGTAGTTGTCCCACATTAAGAGGGCGCGTTGTAGGTTTTATTATAACCTCAATGATGTAATGCTGGCCGACTCCGGTTACATATTTTATAGATCTGTATTTGATTTTAAAATGTGAATGATAGTATTTTTATGGACTTCGCTCAAATGTTTTTTCAGTGATTATTGTGTTGTAAATATACTCTGCATATTATATTTTTTAGTGTTATTTTCATAACCTTCAACAGTGTTACCTCCTGGTGCGTTGCTCCCCGCGCCGTGACGAGGGTATCGTTGGCGTAGCAAGTTACGCTGACGCCCTCTGGCAATAAACTGCAACATAACAGCGTGTGAGGGGGGAGGGGCGAGGAAATGATTGATGTTGTATTACCAGGATATAGCCCCCAGACCAATTCATAGAAACTAGATGTGTAGGGGAACATAGAAACAAATAGAACATTTTTGGGAAGTGGGATGGGAATTGGGATTTTTCTTATGGGAAGAGATGGAGTTTTTTTACTTGGGAGGGCTCAAGGGGGGTCCGAAAAAGAAGTCAAAATTGACCTAGGATGCTTAGTTTCCGAGATATCGGGTACTGGGAATCTTGGGTATTTTTGTGGGATGGGAATTCCCAAGATTTTTTTTTGCAGGCGAATAGAATACGTCGCTGCTGAGGTGCAGGGGAACAAAAATTTGCTCAGAATTGAGCTGGGAAGCTCCGTTACCGGGATATAGGGGCTTCAAGTTTTGGGGAATGTGGGATGATAATTGGGAAGAAAATTTTTGCGGGAAGATGGGGTTCAAATATTTACATGGGCTGGAAAAATGAGGCCAAAATTTAACTGGGATGCTTAGTTTCCGAGATTTGGGGTACTGGGAATCTTGGGAATTTTTGCGGGATGAGAATTCCCGGGATTTTTTTTGCAGGCGAATGGAATTTGTGATGGGAGGTATTGCAGGGGGAACAAAAATTTGCCTAGAATTTAGGTGGGAAGCTCAGTTCCCGGGATATAGAGGCTGGGAAGTTGGTAATGTCGGGAGTAACTAAATCCAATTTAACCTAATGATGATTGTACTCTTCAGTCATTCGGTTTGATGCCTTTCTCGCGCCATCCTGGCGCGTTGCTGGTGAGTTTAGCAGGCTACCAATTTTTTGACCAATTGCAGTTGCAACGTAGTAGTATAGCAGTAGCATGGCGTTTTACGTTCATTACGCGACTTAGGCCCCAGGAAGTTTGTGTTCCCACCTACAGCTCGGGGCACTTGGCCTTCATATGAAGGCTGCCGCAGTGGCTGCACGTGGGCTCGGTACTCTTGCAGTACTTCCTGCTGTGCCCATAACCTAGGCATAGGGAGCACTGCAATAGAGATTAATATTAACTTTAAAACTTTTCTCAAATTATCCTACATGTCAAAAGACCAAAATTCGTGTTACATCAAGAACACCAAAATTAGATTAACAGGCAACAACATTGAAAATATATTTTGTTAATCTACTTATGATGTTAATGATGTTCAGCTACTTTTGGAATACTAGTTTCAGCTACTTTTGGAATACTAGTGCTCAGCTTTTTATGGATCTTTTGTATGATGAGTTTATTTTGTTCTCTTGTTGCGTCACTGACTTACGACATTTTTAGTGTTCAGATGTTTTGAAAGTTTGAATGTGATCAGCGACTTTTGGGGCCGACTGTACCATCATGTGAATGGAAGCAAAAAAGAATAAATGAATTATTAATAACATACGAGGGATTGAAAAGTAGTCGGCCTAACACTGATCCATTTAGTTCTAAAAATCAAATCTACCCACATTATTTAGTTCAGTTCAGACCTGTTAATTGTGTGAAGTTTGAAACGTGTGCGATAATTAGTTTTAGTTTTATAAATTTATTAACAAAGCAATCTAACATCATTTCCGCAAATGGAGCAAATCGAGCAGCGTGCCGTCATTAAGTACCCCCATAAGAAGGGGCTGTCATCAAAAGCCATCCATTATGATATGGTCAGTACATTAGGGGATTGCGCTCTTTCATATTCATCCGTCAAAAAATGGATAACAGAATTCAAGCGTGGTAGAGAAAGTGTGAAAGAGGAACCCCGCTCTTGAAGGCCTTCGACGTCCACTACTGACGAAAATGTTAAAAAAATACTCGACTTAATTATGGGAGCCCGCAGATTGAAAATTAGAGAGATAGCCGAGATTATAGACATCTCTTATGAACGTACTCAAAACATAGTAGTCAACGTGTTGGGTTTCCACAAGGTGAATCCGAGGTGGGTTCCGCGACTCCTTTCTATTGCACGCGACTTTTTGGAGTTATTTGAAGCTGATGAATGTGATTTTTTGAATCGTTTTGTTACTATGGACGGAACATGGGTTTATTACTGTACACCGGAAACAAAACAACAATCAAAACATTGGAAAAGACCTGGTTCACCACCCCCAAAAAGGCTAAGTCGATTTTGTCGGCAAGTAAGGTGATGGCTTCAGTATTCTGGGACTCGAAGAGTGTGATTACGGTTGATTATCTTGAAAGGGGTCAGACTATAAACTCTGATTATTACTGCACCTTACTACGTCGTTTACGAGAGGGATACTCTTAATATAAAAGTAACTAACATTTCGTAGGTACAAGATCCGCTTTATTAACCGCATAATTACTTCAGCACCGGTAGAGTATCTGTAGGGTAGGTAGGTTTTGACAGCCAGTCTTGAATTGTCGTGCATAACACTAATTTAAAAAATAATTAATTAGCTTGCACTATACACGTCCATAATACGCGAGGTCGGTGCGGAGGAGAAATCCTTAAAAACTCACCCCCTCCTACTCCCCGAACTCACACGACACACATGACAGAATGGTTTCATTCTACAATTTTTTTTTTATGCTTTAAAAAATTATCTACTATTTTTTTTTAATTCCGCGGCCCAAGGCCATGTCCACTCTAACGTCCGTTGCCGGGCGTCTCTGGTTCTTTCGTCTTGAGTTTTTCGTCACGGGGGGAGGGGATGATTTAATGAACCTCTACCTACCCCTTGATGATATGACTTGAAGGGTGTTTTATAACAGAACTTGTTTTAATTTTTAGGCTTGCCGTATCTGCTTAGAGACAGACAAAAAGCTATATCCATTTAATAAGTATAATTTGAAACAGGCTTATGAACATATAACTGGAATATCTGTAAGTATTCATTACTAGTGGTCGCCTTATTGTCGAACGCCGAAGACCTCGCGAATATTAAAAACATTTTTTGTTGTGTTTTTAATGTTCGCCCTCTAGGTCTACTGTTCCACCATAGTGTCTATTTTTATTTTTTATTGATCGGAGCGAAACGGAGCTCAATCTTAGGCGACAAGTGTAAATCGTTTGTGCGTCTACTCCTCCGAAACGGCTCAACCGATTTTGACCAAATTTGGCATGCTGGTCGACATCATACCCGGGAGTGCATATATCTAAAATCATGAAAATAGAGCTGACCACGGAGGAATCATCACCGAAAAACCAGATGATTAAATGGTTGCCATGGAAACACGTGCGTCAACAATGAAAATAGAATTTAACATTAGCTTCGCTCAACATTTGCAATTAGCAGCATGCATTGCATATCTAGTTAAGGCCCGGAACTACGTTATGCAGGCGCACGCGCGGGTCCATACAAAAACGCCCCGGGCGGCGCGGGCCCGATCCACGGGGCGTTTTTGTATAGACCCGCGCGTGCGCCCGCATAACGTAGTTCCGGGCCTAAGACGGAGCGTAGCGGAGTCTTCTCTAAGATGGTCCCAATCGAAAATGTATGTAAAACGAATTCGGTCGCAATTTTAAACCTATCGACTTGAAATTTGGCATGCAGATAGATCAGATTAATGTGCTTTGCTTTGCATACGTAGGTCACACTATAAGTTTTGCGTAACTTAAAAAAACATATTAAAACCAAAATATTGTGTTTATTGCTTTTCAAAATACTCTCCTTTACATTTTAAACATTTTTTCATGCGATCGAACCATTTTTTAATACACGAGGACCACAGATCTGAAGGCATGTTTTCTACGTGCTGATTGAACGCTATCACTGCCTCTTCGGAGTTGGTAAAAGTGAAACCTCTCATCAAATCTTTGATTTTGGGGAATATACAGAAATCACAGGGTGCTAGGTCGGGGCTATGCGCAGGATGGGTGACGAGTTGTACTTTTTCGGAAGCTAAAAAGGACTTTGTTTTGTTGGCCGTGTGTGAAGAAGCGTTGTCATGATGTAGGAGAACGCGGCTTTTGGGTCGTCTTTCGCGAACTTTTTCTAACACCCTGGGTAAACAAATGGTAGAATACCACTCGGCATTAACACTCTTTTGATCTTCAAGTGGAATTGTACAGATGGGACCCGTAGCTGAGAAAAAAACGCGATCATATTTTTACCAACGTCTCGCCTGCATCACTTTTGTTGGCTTGTTCTCATTTTCAAACAATAAATCCACGTTTCGTCTCCTGTGACAATATCATAAACAGCATTAGAATGTCCGTGGTCGTACTTCAGGAGCATCTGTGAGCACCATTCCACGCGAGCCCGCTTCTGCTCCGTTGTCAGTTCATGAGGGATCCAAGGACAACAAAGTTTCCGAACTTTCAATTCTTCGTGTAAAATTTTCTGGATTTGACTCATACCAATCCCCAATAGTCCTCAAATTGTCTCATAGGTAATCCACGGGTTTTCTTCAATTAACCGCTTAACAGTAGCCACATTATTTTCGTTGACGACAGTTCACGAAATTCGTCCTGTAAAGAAACTCGACCTCTCTCAAATTCAGCAAACCATCGCCTCACGGTGCTCAAACAAGGTGCTTCTCTCCCAAAAGCATTTTGAAGACGAGCGGCACAGTCTTGCGGAGAGAGAGAACTTTTAAAATCATAAAAAATCGTCGCTCTAAAATCTTTTCGACTTTATTCCATTTTCGTTGTATACGTAGAACTTTGATGTGTGATAAAAAACAATTGACAAATTATTTCCCGCCAATTGTTTTTTTTTATTACTAAGAAGGTTGCAACGTTTAAAAAATATAACATTCGAAATTCAAATAGTTCCGATTAGCTAGAAGTGCAAAACTTTTAGTGTGCCCCATGTAGTTTTTAGTATATAGTTTTTATAGTTTTGGAGTTATTAATTACGTTCTCCGTCTTATTTATTTCGACGTAACCGCCCGCGTTCCGGCGAATAACTAGTTTATTTAGTGTTATGTTGTTACAGCTACAATCAGAGTATCGTCTGCCCCAGACAGTATGTACAGAGTGCGCTCAGACACTGACTAACTGTTATAGCTTTAGAGAGAGGATGTTGCGAGCCAACTCGCTTATGTTGCAAATTCTGCAAAAAGGAGGTGAAGTAAGTAACATTACATATAAAATATTTGTAAAACTTAAAAACCCCGTACAGAATAATTAATTTAGTATTTATTTACAGTTAACTATAAATTACATTCAAACAATAAATAGAAAAAGTAACCAACATAGTTCACCGCTATCGTTGAAAAATTACTTACCGGACCATTTTGATTTGCAATTGAAAGAAGATATAGAAGAATCTGACGCAGACGAAAAGATAGAAGGCGTACATGAAGATATTATTGTTAAAGAAGAAGAAGATTATTATGAGATAGAAGAATTGGATGAAAGATTTAGTGAAGACTTTGAAAATGACGAGGACAAAAACGATACGAAGAAGTCGCATTCAAATGAATGTCAATCAGAAAATTACAAGTCGAAAGTAAGTGTTGCGTGTAATGAATTCAAAAAGAAAACAGACTACACTTAACTAAATATTTAACATATTACGGAACACGCTCTTCAAATGGGGTCACTAGCCTGGAAAAATATTAAAACATTATTTAATTGGATGGATTGGGGGGAAAATCCATATCCAATCCAAAAAGCTCACAATGAATTTTTTAATAAATCAAGGAACACTTGTGCCAGGTTTCGTGAAATTCCGATAAAAATTGTGGCTGCTAGCCAGAAACACACTTTCAGACAGACCGACAGACAGATGGACGAAGGCAAAATTGTCCAATCTCGAAATAAAGACGATTCGCTCGCTTCGGCAACTTTTTCAACTTACTTACATATTACATTAAAGTGAGACCCGCTTGCTTATATAGTTAACTAGCTGATCGCCGCAGCTCCGCCCGTGTGATTTCCCGGTCCGTGGGTACACATTACCGGGATAAAAAGTAACCTAGGTTACTCAGGGTGAATAAGTAAAGGCTTTCCAATGGTGAAAGAATTTTTGAAATCGGCACAGTAGTTTTTGAGTTTATTCTTTTTTTTTTTTTTTTTTTTTATATTTGGTTCGCCAAATTGACGCCGCCCGCCTGGTGGTAAGTCGTGACGACGTCTAGCGATTGTGGGCCACTCTCACAGCACACATTACTATTGAGAGTGGCCCTCAACTTGACGACCTACTGATGTGCCTCTTCACGCTCCGCTTAAAGAACCCAGGATTATATGTGGGAGGAAACACGTGCACAGGCAGGGCGTTCCAGGCCACTATCGTTCGGCAGAGAAACGAACGTTTAAAACGTTCGGTTCTCGCGAACATGCTATCCACTGTGTGGGGGTGGCATCTCTGCCCGGCACGAGTCGTTCGGGATCGGAAGGAAGAGGGTGGGATCAGATTGAAGAGCTCTTCAGAACACTCGCCGTGGTAAATACGGTAGAATGCGGCCAAGGAAGCTATTGTTCGGCGCTGAGCTAGCGGCTCAAGGCTTCCCGTTACCTCCGGACAACCAATAATACGGATAGCCCGTCGCTGCATAGCGTCGAGAGCGTCCAGCAGATACTTCGCGGAGCCGTCCCAGAGGTGAGAGCAGTATTCGACGCAGGGTCTAATCTGCGTCTTGTACAGCAGACACCTCTGGTCCGGTGTAAAGAATCTCTTTACCTTATTCAGTATTCCTAGTTTCCGCGAAGCTAGCCCTATACATCTTTCGATGTAGTTTTTATTATTGAGCTCTCGACGAACGTCTATGCCAAGGATATCAAGGTTGTCCTTCATTGGTAATAATGCATTCTGAAGAGAGGGTAGGGGAAGGAAAGGGGATTTCTTCGCAGTAAATGCACACGCCTGTGTTTTGCGGGCATTGAACTCGACCAGGTTCTCGGTACCCCATTGAGAGATACTGTCGAGGTTACGGTCGAGATCAGCCACGAGTCGTCGTCTCTCCTCCTCAATCTCAGATCGCCCCGCCGTCGGACGAACCGAGTATCTCCCGTGCAGTGTGCTGTCATCTGCATAGCAATGAATGTTCCCGAGGGATAGCATATCATTGATATGCAGAAGAAAGAGAGTTGGTGATAGTACGGACCCCTGCGGTACCTCGGCATTCACTTGCAAGAAGCGAGAAGCCTGGCCATCGCAGAGGACCCGCACTCGGCGCTCGTTTAAAAAGCTGGCAATCCAGCTGCACAGTTGAGGAGGTAGACCATATGCCGGAAGCTTGGAAAGGAGCGAAGCATGCCAGACCCTATCGAAGGCTTTGGCGATGTCCAGGCTAATAGCCAAGGACTCGCCGTGCCTTTCCATAGCCCCACCCCAGACATGCGTTACGAATGCCAGAAGATCACCCGTTGATCGCTTTGGCCTGAAGCCGTATTGTCGATCATTGATTAGCGAGTGATCCTCTAGGAATTGCATGAGCTGCTTATTTATAAGGAGCTCAAGCACCTTGCAAATGACTGAGGTGACAGCTATGGGTCGATAGTTGCCTGGATCGGACCGATCCCCTTTCTTGGGGATCGGTTGTACGTTCGCCTCCTTCCAGACCTCCGGCACGAGCCCTGAAGAGTATGACAGGCGGTACAGACGCGTTAATACTGGAGACAACTCAGCTGCACATTTTCGTAGCACCACCGCCGGAATGCCGTCAGGGCCACTGGCTTTCCGCGTGTCGAGTGACCGCAGCACTGCCCGTACATCACATTGCCTGATAACAATATCAGGCATTGTGTGGCCACAGTTGGCGATGGCGGGGGGCTGCAGGCCACGGTCGTCGACCCGGGAATTAGCCGCAAAGAGGTCTGCGAGCATATCCGCTTTCTCTTGGGCTTTGTGAGCCAGTGTTCCATCTGGGTAACGCAGCGGTGGCAGCGAGGGCTGACAAAAGTTAGATTGCACGGCTTTGGCCAGTTGCCAGAATCCACGGCTGCCCGTGGGATGGGAAGTGAGCTCCTGACCAAGCCGCGCGACGCGCTGGGCATCCGCTCTCTTAAAGGCCCTCTTACTCGACTTTGTGGCCCGGTTGTACGCTGCTTTGAGGTGGCCCACGTTTGGGTCGCGCACAGCCCGGGCCCTGATCCAGGCGCGATATGCCGACTGTTTTTGTCGAACAGCTTTGGCACAATCTCGCCCGAACCAGGGACGGGCTCTGCGGATACTGGCGACATCAGTGAAAGGGATGTAATAATCCATCCCTAAACTGATCTCGCCAGCAATAGCAGAAGCACTATCCGAAGGAGCCTTTCCTACAAAGCAGCGCTGGCTCCAGGGGACGGACGCAAAATAATCGCGTAGACCGTCCCAATCCGCTGACGAGTAGTGCCATAGTCGTCGTGACGTTTGCACAGGACGTGCAGGAGGTGACACCTTCATGCCAGCGTGAACAACACAGTGGTCGGAACTACCCAGTGGGGCTCCTACCGAAACACTGTACTGGGCTGGGCGACTCGTCAGCAGTAGATCCAGCAGAGCGGGCGCGTGATCTGACCTGTCTGGTATACGGGTGATCCCGCATACCATCTGGGTCAGACCGTGGGAGAGAGCGAACGCATGGGCGGCTCTACCCGCATGATCAGTCTTGAGGGACCCCAGCCATTCAATGTGATGGCCATTGAAGTCCCCCAGAAACACTAGGTCAGCGTTCGGGAACCGCACCTGCGCTTCATCAGCCGTCTCGCTGAGGTACTGGAAGAGCTTTGTTGTCTCAGAATCCCCTGTGTGGGATCGGTAGACGCACACGTAGATCTGGCTCATAGAGCCATGGTCTACGTGCAGCCAAAGGACGGAATTGGAGGGGTTCTCTAGGCAGCGCAACCGGCGGCAGCAAACATCCGCCCTAACGAACACGCACACCCCGGCTTTGTCTCGAAATTGTTCCTCGATGACATAGCCGGGGTAACACAGGTAAGACGTGTCGTCAGGGCGGCGTATTTGTGTCTCCGTGAGGAACATCACAGCGGGCCGTGCCGTCTCAAGGTGGTGGTGGACGGTATCGAGGTTCGCATGGAGTCCACGGACGTTAGTGAACTCCACCTCGAAATGTGAAGTTGTGGGGTTTCCTAGGGCCGCTGTGTAACGTTTATTTCTTTTTTGTTGCACTGCCATTGTAGATTTTGAAGAAGAAGCGTGAAGACAGGGCGACATTTGGTGCAGCAGTAAGTGACAAAGCGCAGGGGCTAGCTTTGTCTAGAACCGTGTGGTTAGGTCGGAGCCGACCCGCCGGACGGAAGGGCTCCCAAACCCCCCTGATGCAAGGCCGCCGCTACCCCACACCGGTTACCACCCGGAGCGGCGATCCCACATCAGGATTATGCGCAACATGTGGGGCAGCCTCCTGGGGTGGTTGGCCCCAGGCGGGCCCCATGACTGTGTTGCGGGCGGCCGCGGCAACGCCGTTGCTAAGGGTCTCCCTGGCCGGCGAATCGACCCACACCACCCACACTAGACAATATTCATTACAAACAAAAATACAAATCTTTCCTCTTTATAATAGTAGTACAGATTATTTGGGTAAGTACAGTCGGGACTTTTATTATTTAGCTTCTGCCCGCGACTTCGTTGGCTCATATTCAGTAGGCACTTCTGGTATCTCCATATTATAATATTGTAAGATTTGATGATTAATTAAACAAACAATATTTTAGGTCAAAATACTGGATCTTAAAGCGCCTTTGAATCCTAAGATATTAGACAACAACGACTGTGATCACATACGTGATCCCCTGTTCGAGGAGGAGGTGGTCCTGGACTCAGTAGGTTGTAGTGCTGAAAGGATAGAAGTGCAATTGTCCATAATTGAGGAAGAGAGTCACGATCTGCCGCCTAGCACTGATGTAGAAGTTAAACTTGAAGGTAGGTGAAGTTTTAAACGAATTCAAAAGAGGTCCTGAATACCAGAAATTAATAACCCTTGAAAAATCTATGCTTAAAATATTCTATTTAATATGTGTCCCGATAGTTGCTGTTAATTTCGTTCTACTCTGCTGGATTGACTAGTTTGTTTTATCTTTTCAGCTTCTGAAGTTATCTAACTATTTTTCTTGTATAATTTTACAATATGAATCGCTAAAACTAAAGTCCATGGGCTTGGCTTGAACCGGTGACTGTTCCTTTTCAGAAGGAACATTCTATCAAATGACCAATACACCACTAATCCAAGATCTCTAATATTCTATGTACTACTATATTAGTTAGTTCACCAACTGCTGGTAGATGACGCTCTTGCGACAGCGACGCCGCGAAGTTGCACACTGAAAACAATATCGTGGCGATATTAGAGGTCTTGGGCTAGTGGTGTCTTGGTCATGGGAACATTCAACGGTTCAAGCCCGGCCTAAGACTTTAAGCAATTCGTGTTGTAAAATAATTTTCAGCTTCTGCTTAAAGTTATTAGTCAGTTATTATTTTTTATGCAGTCGTATTCGTATATTCACCTTTTCTACCCATATCCGAACAATTTCAAGCTACTTTAGCTACACATTTGAAAGTACATTTACTGAAGTCTCCCGAATTATTTGGACCTCTAAAATCTTCTATGGACCCACCGAAGGCATCTGATTCTCAGTACTACTGATTGAAATGACAAAAAAATCCACAGGTAGTAACGAAACATACATACATAAGTTCCAACACTTCGACGACGATAATGACAAGGCTCCGAGCGAAGTGTACAGAAACAAAACAGAGGTCACACATAAGGTGGACAACCAAAGGAAACTTGATAACAAAGAGAACCCGGTGAAAAGTGTGAAACGTAAGAAGAGTGGAGAAGATGACACTCCGGATAATATTGCAGACATGTAAGTTGTTAGATTTTTAACACTTCACACATGCCTTATACCATGTCAAGAAATAGACCTGCAATAATAAATGATAAATTGTCTCAATTCAAATTGTCAGACGGAGAAATTGGAGCTATATCATAAAAACCCTACATATAATTATGTATACAACATGCAGCAACACGAGAATGGAACCAATAATGTTGTTCTTACATTTCAGATGCAAAACAACAAAAGTAAAACGTCGCCGTCAACCTTTAGCATTAGATGAGACATTGTTCACAATCAGTAGTCTCTCGTACGACCAGCAGATACAGGAGGTGCTGAGACGCAAGGACAGCTCTGCCTACACCAAAGCTCCTTACAAATGTGATGTTTGCTACAGGGGGTATAGCGCCAAGGACTTATACACAGCACACGCCATAAGACATAGCGAGGTGAGTTTTTTGGAACGAAGTTCTCTAACGCTGCTTGCGGGTAGTGCGATTTAGTAGAAATCGTCACGTTACGCTTATAAATGGTTCCTAACCGATGGTCCGTAGAAGCCAAAATATGGACCGCTTTTTTTTGTTTTTTAATTTAGCGTTGGCGTCGTTAGTAAAACGAAAAGTAACCCAAACCCAGGTTGGGTTGCGTTGCAGTTGCGTAAAGAACCTCGTTCCTGACGGGGGTCCACCGACCGCACAATTTTTTTTAAATAGTCTTTAATGTAAGTACCGTATACACTTATAGTAAAAAGTATGGAAAAAATTGGAATTACAAACAGGCGTTTCAATGTTAATTATTGGTTTTTGTTAATCTATACTCTAGTAGTCTAGTGCATTACACTCTTGACCTTAGTTTTAATAGAGCACTCCTTAAAATTAGTATCTGTGTAAGAAACTTGCGTTCAAGCAAGTGCAGGAAGTTGGACGCAAAATCTTTGCGTCGAATATCGCTGCACAGACTACGAAATCTCCTTCCAATAGCTACCAAGGTTAAGCTTACACATCTTGATCTCACGGAGAAACAGCTTGATAAGCTTGAGCGCCTTCAAAATGTCTGTATTAGATCAATATTTGACGTGTCTGAATTCTGTAAAACGCTCAATGGCTGCTAATTCGCCTTTGCACATTCACAAACTTATCATTTATTATCTTAACTTATTATTTATTATCAAGAAGGATTTGATTGGATTGGATTGTTCACGCGCGTTTGACGCACTGGACCCCCGTCCCTTTTACTGCATAAGTTGGCACAGTTTGGATTTTCAACTGATACCATCAAGTGGTTTAACATTTACCGGACTAATAGGTCTCAGTATGTAGAGGTAATAGAGAGAGGATGATACGACGGTCACATCAGCCATCCTCGAAGTGATCAGGGGGGTGCACCACGGTTGAACTGCTGTTTATTTTGTATATTGCTGACTTAACAAAGTTCTTCTATACTGCAACTTACATATGTATGCCGATGACACACAATTGTACTTATCCTTCAGCCAGGTGACACAGTCTCAGCTGTATCACGAGTCAACGAGGACTTTCACATGATAGTTGAGTAGTCAAGAGAGCATGCTTTGATTCTTAACCCATCAAAGTCCAAATACATGATACTGGGTAGTAGATGGCAGGTCCAAGGTATTTTAGATCAACTGTTGAAGTCCCAAACCTAGGGCTCAGTAAGGATCCTCATCAATCTATTAAGGTTTTGTATATCATCTTCAATGTTATCTTTTATTTACAAGAGGAATATTTCTGGTTAAAAGTGATCTCAAATAGTTAACCTAGCTTTCAAACTAAAAATAAAGGTTTTTGCAATTTTCTTCTATTTTATTTAAATTTTCCCTTAGGTGTTCGTAATTACCCCACTTTACTCTACGTGGGACCAACGAAAAACTAGCAAAGTGTAGGTGTGTAATGTTAATGAAATGCCTACTCCGGAATATGCATGGTGATACGTATGTGTGTATGTAATTATGTATGATGTTATCTCTATTAGCAAAATGGTAAATACGAGTGCTTCATCTGCAAGACCCGGTACAAGACTGGTAGCGACCTCCGGAAGCACCTGAAATCTCTGCACACCACACAGTACAGCTGTAACCAGTGTCGATTCGTCACTAAAATCAGGTAGGTTTGAGACAGAAAAGGTTCAGTACGCTACTTTCCAATAGATAGAAGAAGATTTTGGCCAATTTTCACGATGTCTTCATAAACTAAAGCCTCTATTCTATTGTGTTATTCTGATAAATGCTTTATATATTAATGTCCTACATTTTAAATGAGTTGTAGTTACAGAAGACGTTTGGGCGTTTTCACAATGCACGATACCTTAAATTACTGCTGCTACTTACGATATCGTCACGATATTGTGGACGATATCGTGCAATGTGAAAACGCCCAAACTCCTCACATAACCAGTTTCCTAAGCGTCTTACTATAATATGCGTGTGTACTATAATATGTTACAGAGGTGTGGCGAAGGAACATGTGACGTGGCACGCGGGGACCAAGTATCAGTGTCAGCACTGCAGCAGCGAGTTCGAGTGAGTCAGTCGAGAGAGCCCCGGGGCCGCGACACTAGCTCGCAAGTGGTGCACCTGCTGATTTCCGGACTAGACGACGTCTAAGTTCTCGGATATAGGTTCTTTGGAGCCATGAAATATAGCCGCATAATGTACTTAGCTAAAACATGCGAGCTTATTGCGGTAAATAGTGAACTTCTTATTTGCTGTAGAGTTTTGATGGCAGGTGGCACCACTTGCGGGTGATATTGTTGTCTAATACTGTTAAATGTATCTGAGGTACTATTTTGCGAAGTCCGTTTGTCTCTCAGTTCTACGCTTAGTTGTCAAGCTGACGGTACTTTTTGACTGGACCAGCGTTAGGTTCTCAAACAATGTCTCATCACTATTCATACCTCAATGACATCTGTCAGTCGTATCCTACTTTGGACAGAGTGTAGCGTCTTGGGTCACGCCCCGACGGAGGCTAAGCGCTCCTCACGTAATGCACACCAAAGAGTATATAATCACTATGCATACTAAACCACGTGCATGAGCAAACCTAAAGACAATCAAAGTAGTAAACGAAAAAAACAGAAGCATTTCTAGCGCTCGAAAATGACCCAACGCAGATCATTCGGTCGCTAGGCAAATCTTACTGCGAAGGTGTGTAGTTTGGTTCTTGAAGCCGGCCTGTCATGTCCCGCTCTAGTCATGGGATAGTTGCTATGCGTTGCTAGCCAATCAGAGACGTACATTGACAATATAACCTATCATTATTTCATAATAGTGATCGTTGTTCAAAGAAAAAAAATCGTGGGGCCGTTTATTTTAGAGATTTTGTTTGACGTTATGCTTCTGTGCTTTTTCCGTTTACAGATGCAAAATCAAACGGACTTCGTCAGATAGAAATATTACAGTAAAAATAATGTGTTGTGTAGCAAGCTGTCTACGTACATGGGTCACATTCGCATCAAACACGTGTCAGACTGCGTGTGCGAGTTGTGTGGCTACACCTTCGTCAACTCTTTCGGCGTCGTCGTGCACAAGAGAAGGACACACAGACTCGTCGACAAAACTGTAACTATAACACACACACTGATTAATAATCACTCGTTATAAAGATCAACTAATCGTCACGAATGCACAAGGTAAACTCATTTTTGTTACGAGCCGGGGTTCTACGGAATTAAAAATGCCGATCAAACTACCACAAAACACGTTATTTATTACACCACTAATTTACACTACACTATAAGCTTCACTGAACACTTTTATTCGCACTTGAACTAGCAGGTATAACTCGTATTATCGCTCTGGAAATACTGATGATCTCCCGCCCAAGCGCTCGGCATATATAGGGCGTTCATTGGTCTAGAAGTTTCAGCCGAGAATCATCGCGAACACTCTGTCACTCTCCCGAACCTTCTAGATGTGTCGAGAAACGCGTTACGTAGAAGTTACCTTGAGAGAATATTCCAGAAAGGCGTTACGTAGTAGTACTGCGATTTGCTACTAGATGGCGCTGAATTTGGTAGTCTTATTACTCGCTACGAGATGGCGTTACACTGCCCCCTCCTAAGACATGCTCGTCCCGAGCATTGTCAGGCCCCTAATATCGCGCCAATCGATCGACATGAACTATCTTTGGCGCACTTCTTGGACTCTTCCGTATTCGGTAAGTGACATCGTTAATCTTGGTCACAACTCGGTATGGTCCATCCCATTTAGCTTGCAGTTTAGGAGACTTCCCTTTACTGCGGACTGGGTTATGTAACCACACTAACGAACCTTCATCGAAGCCGTTTTTGTTTGTCTTTCGGTCGTATCGGGTCTTCATCTTTTCAGACATTTGTTGACCTGATTGTCTGACATGCTCATAAATGTCATTCATCCTGCTGCGCAAGTCATTCGCATAATCGGTGATATTGCGTGGAGCGTCAGGCGGTATACCGGTTATTAAGTCGGCAGGCAACCGTAATTCTCTTCCAAAGTTCCCATAAGCTGGTGTCACTGACGTGCTTTCGTGAACCGCACTTCGGTAAGACAAAAGAAACGGTTGGATGTGCTTGTCCCAATCTTTTTGCCTGCTTTCCACAACTTTCGCCAGATATCTCTCCAATGTCTGATTAAACCGCTCCATCATTCCATCTGACTGCGGGTGGTAAGAGGTCGTTCTGGTTTTGTGAGTACCCATGACCCGACACATTTCCTGGAACAACTGAGATTCAAAATTTCTTCCTTGATCGCTATGGATTTCTAGAGGCACCCCGAAACGACAGAAGACTTCGTGAACTAATTTATTTGCGACCGTGGTAGCTTCTTGATTAGGTATAGCGAAGACTTCTGGCCACTTCGTGAAATAATCCATCACAACCATGAAGTACTTGTTCCCGCTTTCACTTTCAGGAAACGGTCCCGCAACATCTAGGGCTACCCTTTCCCATGGTGCCCCAACGTTATACAGTTTCAGTGCACCTCTGCTCTGTGTATGAGGTCCCTTCATAGCAGCACAACTCGTACATTTGCGACACCAGTCCTCAACGTCGTTGCGACAGTGGATCCAGTAAAACCGCTCACGTATCTTCAACAGAGTCCTTTTTACTCCCATATGGCCCCCTGAACATCCAATATGGTAGAGCTGTAGCACATCTGGGACCTTAACTTTAGGGACGACCATTTGCAAATGACAGCTGTCTCCTCGAGCATTTTCCCATTTGCGGCACAAGACTCCATCCTGAATAACTAAACTGTCCCATTGCGCCCAATAACTTTTTGTGTTTGAACTCATTGAAGCGACGTTACTCCACATGGGTTTAGGAGCACTTGCTTTAATCCACTCAAATATTGGCTTGATGTCTGCGTCGTCCTGTTGAACATGTTGTAGGCTTTCTTTCCATTCGTCGCTCAGATCCGTTTTTAGCATCTTCACAGGTATGGCTTCCTTTATCTCCTGTTTGGCACAGTGCTTACAGTCTTCAGGGCAAGGTCTTCTTGAAATCGAAATGTCGATCGAATTGTGAGATCGAAACCTTTGGGGCTCTTCTAACATCAGCCGGCACCCGCCACGCAGTCCTGGCTATTATTCGTTTTCCCTGCTGTTGCTGGGCGGTGACGTTAGTCACCCTATTTCCTTGGGAACGACTTTCTGCTCTTTCTGCAGTCCGCTTTGGGCAACTGGATCGAAGGTGGCCCCTCTCACCACATGTGTAGCACCTAGGGCTATACCTCGTGAAACGGTCGCGAGCCGGTGATGCTACAACTTCCCTGACACGGTGAGATCGATGATCCTTCCGTACGGCTTCGACCTCCAAAGCATGAGCCAAGGCGTCTTTGAGAGTCTCATGGTGCCCGAGTCTCACTGCAGCCCTGACTTCCAGGTCGTGGATGCCGTCGATGAATACTTGCACCAGATTCCCATCGATGAGCGCAGGTACCGACTGGTATGCCTTCCGTACCAGCTTCTCAACTTCCAGGGCCCACTGTTGCAAGTTTTCACCAGTGCGCTGGACACGATCCTTCACCTGCGCACGATACACGTGTTCCAGGTGAGCGTCACCGTATCTGGTTTCCAAGGCTTCTAGTAGCTGCTCGTAGGATACATCGTCTCTGAGAGCTTCTAGGATAGTTAACGCCTTGTCTCGCAGACCCAATGTAAGCGCGGTCATGGCCTGGGCTTTGCTCCACCCGTTTGTCTTCTTAACGGCCTCAAACTGCTTTTTATAGGCCGACCATGAAGATGTCCCATCGAATGGCGGTACTTTAAATCCACGCGCTGAAGGTACGGCAGGTAAGGAAGTCGCAATCCCATCTCCAGCTTTCAGATTCTCTCCTCTCATCTCTTTCCTCACATCTGTAATCTGGTATTTTACATCTTCAATCCGAGTTTCGGCTTCCGTGATGCGGTTCTCAACATGATGAACTTTATCCTTCATCACATTCATCTCCTTGCCAAAAGTCGCTCGAAGATCTTTCATGAGGAGCGTCTGTTCCTCCTGGCGGCGTGCCTGCTCCTCCTTGTCACGCAGCAGCTGTTCTTCCAACCGGCGGGCCTGCTCCTCCTGGCGGCGTGCCTGCTCCTCCTGGCGGCGTGCCTGCTCCTCGTCCCGCAGCAGCTGTTCTTCCAACCGGCGGGCTTGCTCCTCCTGGTGGCTGGCCTGCTCCTCCTGGCGACGGGCTTGCTCCTGTAGCATCGCCATCAGCGCAGCAAAGTCTGGAGGTGCTGGCGCTGGAGATACCGTGGGCGGGCCAGCTTCCACCGTTGGCTGCTGCTGACCACCCAACCTCTCCGGCGTATTACCTCCAAAGCGCCTGCTGTCCAACTCCTGCTGGCGCTGACCCCTGGTACGGACGCCCTCTGTGTCTTCTTTCGGTAACACCGGCATTGTCCAAATCCCCAATTCTGACACCAATTGTTACGAGCCGGGGTTCTACGGAATTAAAAATGCCGATCAAACTACCACAAAACACTTTATTTATTACACCACTAATTTACACTTCACTATAAGCTTCACTGAACAATTTTATTCGCACTTGAACTAGCAGGTATAACTCGTATTATCGCTCTGGAAATACTGATGATCTCCCGCCCAAGCGCTCGGCATATATAGGGCGTTCATTGGTCTAGAAGTTTCAGCCGAGAATCATCGCGAACACTCTGTCACTCTCCCGAGCCTTCTAGATGTGTCGAGAAACGCGTTACGTAGAAGTTACCTTGAGAGAATATTCCAGAAAGGCGTTACGTAGTAGTACTGCGATTTGCTACTAGATGGCGCTGAATTTGGTAGTCTTATTACTCGCTACGAGATGGCGTTACATTATTATAGCACAACTCTTTCTATTAATTTTATTTACCATTCGTTCTTTAAGGTTTTTTGTATTTTCATTCTTCTCTATTAAACCCCCCCTATTTGGTCCTTACGGGTGGTTAGGTCTGAATGTCAAATGTACTGATGTACGTAAAATACGTACTTCAAAAGGAACTTTTCCCGTAACAACTGATTTTCAATAGGTCTTCATCATTAAATGTCGGAAATGAAACTGTCAAATGGATGTACAGTCACGCTCTTTACTATATTTTAAAATATATTAAAATAAAATCGCGTTCTATAATAGACAAACGAAACAAAAAACACTTATCCTTAAAATAATGTGCTAGTTTAGTGTAAAAGCTTTTTTAAAGTGATATTTTCTAAATATTAGATTTCAGTTATGTGACCGGAATTCGTTTACGGGTGTCCCGAACTTAAAGATAATGTAGCAGAATGTACCTTTTGTGTCAGGCTTTACGGATTTCCGACATTTAATAATGAAGACCTATTGAAAATCAGTCATTACGGGAAAAGTTCCTTTTGAAGTACGTATTTTACGTACATCAGTACATTTTGACATTCAGACCTAACCACCCGTAAGGTATTTGGTGTAGACGAGAAGAGGACGCTGTTTACCTTTTTGAGAGCCAGCTTTGGCTTTGAAGTCGAGTATTAGTATCTAGTTAATGTTGCTTCACTATCCCTTCCCCAGACAGCACCAGATAGCCTTTGATACAGATCAACCAACTTTTACGGAAAAGGCAATAGTCGAACTGTGTCAAGTAAATACAACTTCTGTACGTAATTAGGCGTGGATGCCATGTTTAACCCACGTATTATTATTATGGCTCAGTTAAGGAAGGATGCAACTTATTATTATTTATTTATTTCTTACATACAACAGTCATTACAGGTATAATCCCAATGCGACAGTGTAGTGCTAAATACATTCGAAAATTTAACATAACAAGATTTATCATAATATAAACAACTAGGTCGCCGCAGTCGCGAAACGTACCGTTACGCTGCAGCATATATTTGAGCGAAACGAGTTTAAATTCAAAATTCTGGCATCGTAATAACCTGGGTAATTCTGTAAGCTATTGATGAGTGCAAGAAAATCCGAAATCGGCCGAGTATTCGCCGAGAAACAATTTAACATAAATCGTTTGAAAAATAATTTGAGTCACCCGTTGAGAGCTCCGCTCGCCTTCGGCTCGCTTCGCTCAATAATTCAAAATATTATATAATTCAAAATACTAGGTCGCCGCAGTCGCGAAACGTACCGTTACGCTGCAGCATATATTTGAGCGAAGCGAGTTTAAATTCAAAATTCTGGCATCGTAATAACCTGGGTAATTCTGTAAGCTTTTAATGAGTGCAAGAAAATCCGAAATCGGCCGAGTATTCGCCGAGAAACAATTTAACATAAATCGTTTGAAAAATTATTTGAGTCACCCGTTGAGAGCTCCGCTCGCCTTCGGCTCGCTTCGCTCAATAATATACTAGGTCGCCGCAGTCGCGAAACGTACCGTTACGCTGCAGCATATATTTGAGCGAAGCGAGTTTAAATTCAAAACTCTGGCATCGTAATAACCTGGGTAATTCTGTAAGCTATTGACGAGTGCAAAAAAATCCGAAATCGGCCGAGTATTCGCCGAGAAACAATTTAACATAAATCGTTAGAAAAATAATTTGAGTCACCCGTTGAGATCTCCGCTCGCCTTCGGCTCGCTTCGCTCAATTAATAAAAATTCAATAATGGTACATATAATCCATAATTAAATATTAATAAATTAGTAATTCGTAGTTTCATATAATACCTACTTTAATAATTTGCAACTTGCAACAGCATTCACTCTTACGGGTTCCGTAGCCATCATTTACTCTTCTTAAATGTCTATTAAAATCACCTCCTGTACATATTTATTTACTTTGTAGTACCCTCATCATAACTATCTCTAATTCCTTTCAAACTACTATTATCATAAATACGAGTATTATCCTGTAGTTCACTGTTTTCACATCCCGTATTGCATTATTTCAAGACACAATTCAATTCTACACCAACTTCATTCCTTTTTCGGTTTTAGTAGTTTTTCTTTTTCCGTCCGTTGCCTTGAAATATTGTAGCTCGATAATATCTTAAATCGACGTGATATATCACGACACGATGTTACCCGAGCGTTGTGGGTTCGTAGGGCCATTGTGCTCTCTCGGGATGGTTTCAGACGGAGTAAAAAAATAAAACGGAGGAGGAGTAAGCGGACGCCAGACTCCAAAGTAGTATACTAGGTCGCCGCAGTCGCGAAACGTACCGCTACGCTGCAGCATATATTTGAGCGAAGCGAGTTTTGATTCAAAGCGATATAACTCTGTCAAAGTATTTTTTGTCATTACGCTATGGAAATTTTTACCATCAATTAAATTATTTTTATTTGATCGAAATTCAAAATTCTGGCTTCGTAAGAACCTGGGTAATTCTGTAAGCTTTTGATGAGTGCAAGAAAATCCGAAATCGGCCGAGTATTCGCCGAGAAACAATTTAACATAAATCGTAATTTGAGTCACCCGTTGCAAAAAAATGCTAAGATGATGATGATGATGACACGTAATCGCATACTAGGTATACAGAATCGCTTTATTTCATTTTGCGGCCGTTATTTTATACATTTTTGGTAAATTAAATGAAGTCCGACATTTCTGTTTCTAAAGCCTCCTGCGATACAGGAATTTATCCTAGTGCGGGTGTACTCTTCTTCTCATATCAGAATTAATTTGCATAGTGACAAGTACGGAAAACAAATCATTACGAAAATATATTAAAAAGAAAGTTTAATAATATAAAGAGGTTTTGTTGGTAACACGCAGTAACA
The DNA here is from genome assembly GCA_963556515.1 of Nudaria mundana. Lineage (NCBI taxonomy): Eukaryota > Metazoa > Arthropoda > Insecta > Lepidoptera > Erebidae > Nudaria > Nudaria mundana. Next base: position 2,300,916 of record OY748314.1, read on the forward strand.
TCTTGAAATTAAAATTAATCGTGTCTTAGAAATGTCACGTCGATTTAAGATACGAGGGTGGATTGAAAAGTAGTCGGCCTAACACTGATCCATTTAGTTCTAAAAATCAAATCTACCCACATTATTTAGTTCAGTTCAGACCTGTTAATTGTGTGAAGTTTGAAACGTGTGCGATAATTAGTTTTAATTTTATAAATTTATTAACAAAGCAATCTGACATCATTTCCGCAAATGGAGCAAATCGAGCAGCGTGCCGTCGTTAAGTACCTCCATAAGAAGGGGCTGTCATCAAAAGCCATCCATTATGATATGCTCAGTACATTAGGGATTGCGCTCTTTCATATTCATCCGTCAAAAAATGGATAGCAGAATTCAAGCGTGGTAGAGAGAGAGTGTGAAAGACGAACCCCGCTCTGGAAGGCCTTCGACGTCCACTACTGACGAAAATGTCAAAAAAATACTCGACTTAATTATGGGAGACCGCAGATTGAAAATTAGAGAGATAGCCGAGATTATAGGCATCTCTTATGAACGTACTCAAAACATAATAGTCAACGTGTTGGGTTTCCACAAGGTGTCTGCGAGGTGGATTCCGCGACTGCTTTCAGTTGAGCAAAAAAGGATGCCATTGACTATTGCACACGACTGTTTGGAGTTATTTGAAGCTGATGTTTTTTTTATTGTTTTTTTTTTTATTTTTTTTTTTTGTACACACACAGTAAATAAAACAGTAAATGGATACAAACTAAACATGTATACAATGGCGCCACTTATATCTAAAGAGATCTCTTCCAGTGGGCCTAGGAGATCGGGGGCCAGCTCGGTCGTGGACTTAACGTTCGCGACCCCTGTCCTCGCCCGCCGTATTATGGGCTGGTGCGTGGAGGAGGGTGTGGAGACGCACTCGGACCACCGATACATCCGGTTCGAGGTCGTCCCCCCACCTACCCTTCCACAGCCGGTACCGAATCCCCCGGAACCGCGTTGGGCGCTCAAGAGTTTAGACCGGGAGGCTCTCCTGGAGGCATCCATCGTGCAGGCCTGGATTCCGGCGCCGGACAGGCCTGTCGACGTGGATGACGAGGCGGAGTGGTTCAGGAGACTCATGTCGCAAATCTGCGATGCGGCGATGCCCAGGGTTACACCCGGGCCGGCCAGGAAGCAGGTGTACTGGTGGTCGTCGGAGATCGCACAGCTGCGTGCAGCATGCGTCTCCGCCCGCCGTCAGTATACCAGGTTTCGCCGGAGGCATCGTCGACCAGACGACGCGGCAGCCCGGGAGGCGGAGCTATATGCGTCCTACAGAGAGGCTAAGGGCACCCTCCAGGAAGCGATCACGCGGGCTAAGACGGCAGCCCGCGAGGAGCTCTTGGAGACCCTGGAGCGGAACCCATGGGGGCGCCCATACCTACAGGTCAGAGGTAAACTCCGACCGAGGGCGCTTCCACTGACCCAGAGTCTCCAGCCGGATCGGCTGGAGGGGGTCTTGGGCTCTCTGTTTCCGACGAGCGTGGAGGAGCACATCCCTCCGCGCATGGCTCCGTCTCAGACGCGCAACGCGGATAGTAGCAGCGAAGACGACGTACCCGAAGTCAGAGAGGGTGAGTTAGGAGCGGTGGTACTACGGCTCAGTCGCCGGAAAACCACCGCCCCTGGACCCGACGGCATTCCGGGCCGTGTATGGGTCCTGGCCCTCGAGGAACTCGGGCCTCGACTGAGGGGGCTCTTCAGCGCATGCCTCGAAAGGGGCCAGTTTCCCAAGGTGTGGAGGACGGGGAAACTGGTCCTGATCCGGAAAGCGGGGCGGCCGGTGGACTCACCGTCCGGTTACCGGCCGATCGTGCTGCTCGACGAGGTGTGTAAGCTCTTTGAGCGAATTATCGCGGAACGCCTCGTCGAGCATCTCACGCGTGTGGGCCCAGACCTGGCGGACAACCAGTACGGTTTTCGTCGGGGACGGTCCACCGTGAGCGCGATCATGCGCGTGAGGACCCTGGCGGAGGAAGCAGTCTCGCGGGGCGAGGTGGTGTTGGCGGTGTCTCTTGACATCGCCAACGCCTTTAACACCTTACCCTGGAGTTGCGTTAGAGAGGCACTGGTATACCACGAAGTGCCTCTCTACCTCCGTCGTATTGTCGGGGCATATTTATCCGAGAGGGCTATAACATACCCTAGCTGGCTCGGGCCAGCTCGGCGAGATGTGTCGTGCGGTGTTCCTCAGGGGTCGGTCCTAGGACCTCTCCTGTGGAACATCGGATACGACTGGGTGTTGCGGGGTGCGTTGCCTGAGGGCGTAGGCGTAACCTGTTACGCCGACGATACGCTCGTCACGGCGCGGGGAGTAACGCACCAGGAGGCAACACTCAAGGTCACGACTGGGGTTGCTGAAGTCGTGGGTCGGATACGGCGGCTGGGACTGGACGTGGCACTGAATAAGTCCGAGGCGCTGTGTTTTCACGGACCTCTGCGCGGGCCACCTCCAGGATCCAGCATAAATGTAGGGAGCGTTAGCATCGGCATCGAGCCCACAATGAAGTATCTGGGGCTTGTACTCGATAGCCGGTGGAACTTCGGACCACACTTCCGAAGTTTGGTCCCCAAAGTGACGGGAGCGACAGCCGCGCTTTCGCGACTGATGCCCAACTTAAAGGGACCCAACGCTTCCTGCAGGAGACTGTACCTGGGGATCGTGCGGAGTATGGCCGTGTACGGGGCTCCCGTATGGGCGCCGAGACTGACGGCCAACAACGCTGCCATTTTACACAGATCGTTGAGGACCTTGGCCGTCAGGACAATACGAGGGTACCGCACGATCTCCCTAGAGGCTGCATGTCTCCTAGCCGCGACCCCTCCATGGGACCTGGAAGCGAGAGCCCTTGCGTCATTGTTTCAATGGCACAAGGAGGCGCTGCAGCGGGACCACAGGCCTGCGTCTCGAGAAATCGAGGCCCAGCGGTCCCAACTCCGACAGGATCTCATGGAGACATGGAAGGTGCGACTTCAGCAACCAAAGTGGGGAACCACCACCATCGCGGCGGTGAGACCGATCATGGAGGAGTGGCTGCAGAGGCAGCACGGTGGCCTCACGTATCGTGCGACACAGATCATCACTGGGCACGGAAACTTCGGTGAGTATCTGTTTCGCATGCATCGTGAGGTCACACCCGCGTGTCAACACTGTGAGGCTTCCGGCGAGGACACGGCATTCCACACGTTGGTGGAATGCTCAGCATGGGCGAGTCAGCGCCGGGACCTCGTGGTGGGCCTGGACGTAGATACGCTCTCGCTGGAGACCATGCTACGAGCCATGGTCTCTAGCGAGAGCCAGTGGAACGCGGCCGTTTCCTTCTGCGAGCAGGTAATGCTCGTGAAGGAGGCGGCCGGTAGGATGAGGGAGCGTACCCTCCCCGCTGAGTTCCGAAGTGTGCGGCGGGGACGCCGCAGACGTGACTACGCCCAGGACCATCGACCTCCATGATCGGGGCCTGAGGACGATGGATTAGCAACCCACCGTCCTTACAGAAGCAGGCTAGAAGGGCTGCGTGATGTGGGGCTTCACTCCACGCACGACTTCACTCACCGACGCGGGATTTAACCCGACCCCAAGGATGCGGGGTAACACCCGACCACCACGCAGTGGCCACAATGGGGGCCAAGGTCCGCCGGGCGCCACTGGGAATTCTCTCAGTGTCTACCGGAGGCGCTCGGCAATGGACGTAGGTGCGGCCGCGGCCCAGGGCAGCGGAATAAAAAAAAAAAAAAAAAAAAAAAAAAAAAAAGTGGGCCTAGGAGAGGAGATCGTGATGCAAACAGGTCCTGATGTGTGTGCAGGTTAATAAACTTACATAAACGATAACTACATAAATACACAAATACATACATAAAAAGATATATAAACATACATAGACGTACAATAATTAAGGTAAGGAAGCTAGATAGTGTTCCTTGACTCTCTTCTTGAAGCCAGACACAGTTCTGCAGTTCCTTATATCGGTTGATGATATGAATGTGATTTTTTGAATCGTTTTGTTACTATGGACGAAACATGGGTTCATTACTGTACACCGGAAACAAAACAACAATCAAAACATTGGAAAAGACCTGTTTCACCACCCCCCAAAAAAGCTAAGTCGATTTTGTCGGCAAGTAAGATGATGGCTTCAGTATTCTGGGACTCGAAGGGTGTGATTATGGTTGATTATCTTGAAAGGGGTCAGACTATAAACTCTGATTATTACTGCACCTTACTACGTCGTTTACGAGAGGAAATAAAAGAAAAACGTCCAGGAGTGATCAGAAGAAAAGTCAAAATAACGTTCGTATTCACACGTCTGTCCAATCAATGGCAGAAATTCACAACTGTGGCTTTGAACTGTTACCGCATCCACCTTATTCGCTTGATCTAGCACCGTCAGCCTTTTTTCTGTTCCCTAACCTAAAAAATCACTTGGGAGGTCAAAGATTTTTGACAAATGACGAGGTCAAAGCAGCAGTAGACGCAAATTTTGACTCTAAGGAAGAATCATTTTTTTAACGGGCTAAATGCTTGGAAGGCAAGATGGCAAAAATGCATTGAACTTGATGGTGATTACGTTGAAAAATAAAAATATATTTCATTTATTATGTATTTATTTTCTTGGTTAGGCCGATTACTTTTCAATCCACCCTCGTACTTGCATTGACACCCGGCGGACTTTGGCCACCTGTATGGCCTCTGTCTAGGGTTGGGTCGCATTTTATCCCGCATCGTTAGGGTCGTATCTTATCCCGCCTCGGTGAGTGAATCCTTCTAGCCAGCTTCTGTAAGGACGGTAGTTGGCTATATGAGAAGTGATTAATTACTTTGTAGGTACCACTCGAAGGGCCATACTGCGAGGTGTGCGAGGTGAAGTTTGCATCGCAAGAGGCACACGACAGACATCTCAAGTTGTCCTCCAAGCACATCAGCGATCATGATCCGTAAGTACTTTTATTGTTTAACCTTAACTTACAAAAGAGGTTAATGTTTTTGAAGTACTGGGATCTGTTTCAGGGGACTACCCAAGTATTCGGGTATACAGACAAAACAGTGCTGTTCGAAACCTCACCGGCTATAACAAACTTTTGAATGAATGAGATACATATGTAATGTATACATGCCCTGGTACCCTGCCCAAGTGGACCTCACTTGCTAACGACGAGGATCTGACACAAATACTCTAAGTGTTTGGAAACGGCAATAGGCTCGCCCCTTATTACGTGGGACCAACCGTGACTGGCGAAATGTAGGTTTAATGTATGACCCCTTAGGGGATAAATACCTAACTGTGTGCTGTATGTGTGTGTTGTTGATAGCTACACACAAACTAAAAAAAAACAAATAATTAATTTAGGTAACACAAAGGGAAGTGTGTTGGAAAGGCCACGGATTCGAGACCTGCCAATGATTTATAATTTCTATCTAAAAAATATTTTCTATATAATAGTTATATCTTGGTATGGAGTAATAGAACATTGTGCTTCTTGCCCAGCAACCGTATCCGCAACAGCTGTCAGTTTATGAACCGCGAGCGCCGGCCCAGCGTACACGCGCGCGTCTCGCACAGCCAATCAGAGCCCGTCACCTGTGAGCAGGTACTACACTAACTACGCCACCACTCGCCCGACACACCTAGCTAATGTCCACAGCATTGCCTGCGTAGAAACGTTTAAATCAGTCCAGACATTTCAAAAACCTGACTTTATTTACGTTATCACGTCATCACTGAGCAGTGGCTAGGTTTTCAACATGCGCCCGCCGCCCGCTCGGGACTTGTAGGCATCTACGATTTTTGCATGATACGGCTGACAGATGGACTATGCGCAAAATACCAGATTCGCAAAATACCAGATTCGCAAAATACCAGATTCTCAAAATACCAGATTCTCAATATACCAGATTCTCAATATACCAGAAGTACACTTAAATGCATAACTTGTACTACAGGCAAGAAAAGAGAAGGAACAAAATTGAATGTATTTTATTTTTCATTGAGGTATTACTAGTTATTATGAGATAATATTGATTTTATAAAGCAACAACAGAACTTCGGTATCGTCAATGGATTTTGGAGGTCAGATGACGGAAAACATCGAAGTTTAGCTGCATCGCAGTTTGACTGTAAGTTGAAGCTTAACCACATGTTGATTTTTAGTGGCATAAATCGATGAACTAGATTATTCATCAATCGATCAAACCTTTTCCTAGCTATTTGTCAAATTGGCATAACATTGTAACCTCGTATATTTATCTGTGACGACACCATTAATTTGTAAATAATATACCTAATGTGTGCATAAAATTAATTCAATGTTCCTATTTTAGAGTACAGTTTATATGTAGGTAAACAAGGCAGTATGTACATAAAATGTATCTCGTTTTTATTTTGTGTGAGAAACAAAGACTAACATTGTTATGAAATGAAAGATCTAATAAGACCCCGGTTAAAGGTTACAACGTCGGATTTGCTGACAGATGTCACCCGTATTATCCTATTTTGGGCAGAGTATAAAAGGACGGTCAAACTCATCCTCCACATGCGACGTATAACACGCATTATGACATCTGAACAGGATCTGGCCTATACAATTTGTATGGTAACGAACACACTGGTCATTCCCCACGCTGTCTTACGCGTCACCGCGCCAGACTCGCGTGCTACTAAACCATCCCATGCTATCCCACGCGTACGACGCTGTCACACACGTTTAAAGTGTCATAGCGCGTAGATAATGTAAACGTCAGACGTCGTAAGACGTAGGAGTTACCAGTGTGTTTTAGGCTTAATTGGTGGGGAAGCGTCGACTGTCGAGCGAGACAGACAGGGAATTATTTTTCTTTAAAAATCGTGTGACTATAACATTGCGCTTGTGGTGGTGTGGTGTCTCTTAATTAAGCAGGACATCTTAAAACGGTCATAACTTTGTCAATTACAATAAAATTGTAGAACGAAAAGATTAGCGACCGTGATAGGTATGATGACTTTGTTGTACCTACCCTTAACATTACTGTAGTAAAAAAAGAGGTGTATATTAATGTGAATTTCTGTAGTTATTGTGGCGTCTTAGCCTGTTGCATACCAACAGGCCAAGACGCCACAATAACTACCAGCGTTCCTCTCGAAAAGGAATAGTCGGTGGTTCAAGTCAGTCCGCCCCAAGACTATGGTTTATGGGATTCATATCTCTATATATAAAAATGAATCCCTATTTTCATTGGTCACGACATCACGCGTGAACGGCTGGACCGATTTGGCTAATTTGAGTCTTAAAATATTCGTGGAGGTTCAGGGAAGGTTCATAAGCAAAATTTCAGGCGGTACGAAGTTTGCCAGGACCACTGGTCACCTATAAAATGAATGGCCTATGCCCAGCAGTGGGCGGCAATTGGCTGAAAAATGATGATAATTATCATAACACAGTATAAAACAAAGTCGTTTCCGTTCCCTATGTATGTATATACATTTAAAACTGTGCAACGGATTTTGATGCTGTTTTCACCCATGGATAGGGTGGTTCTCGAGGAAGGTTTTGTGTGATTCTACGTAGCACGACCACGGATGATTATCTTAATTTTCATGTAGTACAAATTCATAAAAAAAAGTGTACTTTATTGTACTATAGAATAAAATATATGTACTCTGACATGTTCGCTGATATAACGTACATGCTCTGTAGTACCTTTCTGGCACGACCACTACACATTTTAGGTATTTTTATCAACTTTATGGTGAAAAATACTATAAATGAAATTGTACTTAATTGAACTCAATTTTACAGATAATTTTGAGCGGTGGTTTACCTGTTTCAAAGTGTTTTACTTTTTAAGTATCATCAATGTCACAATGTTATGCCATTACTATTAATACTAAGTAGTTAAAAGTAAATAAAATTACGTTTGGTGTTAAATTTATATTAAGTTTTATTTTAAAATAATATTCATAGACATAGTACATAAGAAAGTAGGTAAAGTCTTTTATTTAGAAGAAAAGCATGCATTTCGCTTTGTAATTTTAACCTTTTATTAGTATATATACAGGCTGTTACATAAGGGTTATATCAACCCGAAGACACCCCTATCAGCTGGTCGACCAGGACCCGTTTCGATATGTGTCAACCGCCACACAAGATAAATATATAATATATACAATTACAATATACAGGGTGAAATTTTTTAACGACAACTGGATGGAAAGTACTCTACAGCTGGAGATAGACAATTTTACTCAAAAGAAACATTCCTTTATTTTTAAAAAGAAACAGAACTGCATCCTCGGGTAAAACATTTAACTCATTTCTTAAGAGGTCCAGTATTTCAAGATACTTGACAGTGTTTAGATGACCTTCGTACACGTGGACTAACAACTGTATTTCTCATAATTCCACACCAGACGTTAAAAGAGAATCTTACTTGACTGTTAGTTTCATGAACACGAACAGGATTCACTTGAGACCAATAATGGTTATTGTGGCGGTTGTACATGCCGTTATTACTAAAGTTGGTTTCGTCAGACCAAAAAAGTGGGGCGGACAACTTCGGTCAGAATGTTTTGACAAAATTGTAGTCGTGTCTCACGATCCCCAGGATGCAATTTTTGAACCAACCGACCCTCACTTTCACGACTTGAAGTACGCGAGTGTGGGTGGTTCCAATTTCTTCGGCAGCTTCTCTGATTGAAGCCTTTGGATATGCTTCGAAGTATGTTAAAACACTTACATCAAAATCGGAACAGTCCTGCTGAGGACGTTGCCTTTTGTAACTACCAGTATTTCTTAAATTATCAACCATTCTCTTCAAAACAAACCGAGTTGGTATTTGTCGGTCCCGATATCTCTCTGCATACCACCGCAGAGCTAAATTCACATCTTTGTGATTTAAAAAATAAGCTTCCATTAAATCCAATTGTTCTTGATAAGCCATTATTACGGTGAGCTGACAAATATGAAATAATTTGTATAAACAATCAAATGTGAATAACAAAAGACTATTGCAGGGCGATCTATTTCACTATGCTATTTTCAAATATTCCATATTTAATTAAAATATGGAATAAATGCCTCACGCAGTTGTGTCCAGACAGCATTATAAACACGTGCAAAATAGTTTATCTAAATAGTTCTTAGTAATTTTAATGAATAAATGACGCCAACGATAATTAATAATTACTAACATAAGTAATCTGATGGACCATTGAGTAAAAGTGCTTTATCTTATCCCATTGAATTTACAAGTTTAGATTTCAAGGTTTTCGTTTCATTTAATTTACCACGTTCGTTAGAGAAATTTGATCCTTATTATTGACCCTGTCGATCGATGCCATAAAAGTACAGGCTATTATTTTTTTGGATTTTACCCGGTTCGATTTCCGGGTGTGGCTGTTTCTTTTTAAAAATAAAGGAATGTTTTCTTTGAGTAAAATTGTCTATCTTCAGTATGTAGAGTACTTTCCCTCCAGGTGTCATTAAAAATTCCATCCTGTATATACGGTTAAAATTACAAAGCGAAATGCATGCTTTTCTTCTATATAAAAGACTCTACCTACTTTCTTATGTACTATTTCTACGTCCAATGAATATTATTTTAAAATAAAACGTAATATAAATATCAAACGTAATTTTATTTACTTTTGACTACTTAGAATTAATAGTAATGGCGGAAACATTGTGACATTGATGATACTTAATTTCATTTATAGTATTTTTACCATAAAGTTGATAAAAATACCTAAAATGTGTAGTGGTCGTGCCAGAAAGGTACTACAGAGCATGTACGTTATATCAGCGAACATGTCACAGTACATATATTTTATTCTATAGTACAATAAAGTACACTTTTTTTCATGAATTTGTACTACATGAAAATTAAAATAATCATCCGTGGTCGTGCTACGTAGAATCACACAAGGATTTTGTGTTTAAAATTTGTCAAGCGGTCTGCTAGTAATATAATAAGAACCTATGTTTGGAATCGCACCGCACTCTCGCTGCTTCCGCCGCAGCTCAGGCCTAAAACGTCATGTAATTACATCCATAGTGCGGTGTTCAGTTACGTAACCGCCGGATGTATGCGCAGCACTTCAAACAATCCCACCCGGACAAGACTCGAGCCAAGTTCCCCGCTGTGAAGACTCCCTGTATGTGCGAACAGTGCGGAAAGATCTTCACGGTAATTATCACTAGAAGTTATATGTCTTTCGATCATAATGTTTAATCTATCACACCAGATTGTTAACTGTCGAAACATTATAAAACTTACATACTTCGCACAATTTAATGTGCATTAATTATAGGTAGATTATAATGAACTTGTTGAATCACAAGCACGTTGAATTGATCAACTGCTCGAAGACTCGCCGATCGGTCAGTCTTACAGTAGTCCGTTCTGTGACCATAGAGTTAGGAATAAAACACAGGTGTCAGTGAAATAAAATAAATGTACCGTAAAATTATAAACACTGTTAGTTCATAATCTATCCCGCGAGATTATAATTTGTCGAAAGATTTCATAATACGATCTTTATTGTATTATTAGAGATCTTACGCTTGTGGTGTGTTGGTCAGTTGGTAGAACGTTCCTCCTGGAAAGGGAACACTCGCTGGTTCAAGTCCGGCCCAGACCTAAGTTTTTTCGATTCATATTGTAAAATTCTTTTAGAAAAAGCTAGCAAACTTCATTAGCCGCGCACCCACCATTCATTAGCACGCATAGTGTCGCGCGGTAGCGTCGAGTCGTTAGTTCGCCCAAAACGCTTCGCGAGGTAGGCCGAGCAAGACTGAGGATGTTACTGCGAAAACGGCGTCCCCCGCCCCTCTAAAATCTAAACGGCCAGCGTGAAAATCCTGAAAAATTCATGATGGTAGTCCATGTAATTAACTTTAAAGGAAATCTATAACGGATGGTTTAACTCTGTTAGTTTCGGAGTTATAGAGGCTTTTAAGGGTAACTGCGACCGCACTCCATACGTTGGTGGAGTGCTTAGCGTGGGCAAGTCAGCGCCGGGACCTCGTAGTGGGTCTAGGCGTGGATGACTCATCTACGCCCAAGATCATCGACCTCCATGATCGGGACCTCCAGGACGGCGGGATAGCCACCCGCCGTCCTTACAGAAGCAGTCAAAGTCCGCCGGGCACCACTGGAAAAACCTTCTACGTGTGAGCCAGAGACGCCTGCAACGGACCTAGGAGCGAAATAAAAAAAAGGGTAACTACGGAACCCTATATTATGCGTGTCTTGACACGCACTTGGCCGGGTTATTCATGTATTATGTAAATTTGAAATCACACAACATTTTGTACGTACCGTAAAATTTAATTAAATGAATAGAATCTTGTTGTGAGCTCATGATACTCGTATATATTTAAAACGAAAACACAAGTACACTAGTACTTGTGTTTTCGTTTTAAATATATACGAGTGGACGGTAGACTTTTGTCCGCGAGGCAATTATACTTACTAAAGTATAATTGCCTCGCGGACAAAAGTCTACCGTCCACACCAAAAGGAACAGCGCTCACCGAGGCACTTTTGAGCGCGGTAAGTATACCGACAACTTTTGGTTCGGAGCCAATGCTCGCCCGAGGCACGTCCACACCAGCCGAACCACAAGCTCGCGAGGCTGCCACGCGGTAGGGTGCGTTAGGTGGGTACGCGGCTATAATGCTTATAAAATATATATTCACAGACTCTATGTGTTTAGATTGAAGATAAAGTTTTGTGTTAACAGTGTATATCACTGCTCTTGGACCACATGTCGGTCCACACCGGCGAGAAACTGTACAAGTGCGCGCATTGTTCAAAGAGCTTCGCCCAGAAAACGAAACTGGTGATACACATGCGGTTGCACAGATCCGGCCGGCCGAGCTACGGGTGTGCGCTATGCGGGATGCAGCTGTCGTCCAATTTTAGCAGACAGAGACATATGCTTGTGAGTTTGTTTACTATCTATAAACATACACGCTCACACACACACACACACACACACACACACACATACACACACACGCACACACACACACACACACACACTACATAGAAGACCGAGCGAGCGGGCCTAGCAGCCACAGTTTTTATCGGAACACCACAAAACTTGGCACAAATGTCCTTGCTTTATTAATACACTAGCTGTTGCCCGCAGCTCCGCCTGCGTGTTACTTTAACATGTAGTAATGTTTACATTACCATACATAAAAGGTGTGCCAGACGTGGAAAATTCTCTTAGATATAAGATAAATTTACAACTCAATTTAACTAGCCAATATAATAATAAATTCCATGTAATTGACTTTAATTCTGTTTTTAAGAGAACTGGATATAAATACAATTTGTCAACTTCTGACAGTAACTTTAACAATAACAAACATATTGTTTATGTAAACAAAGGTAGGTATTTTCTACCAAACCATTATAAGAGACAAATAGCAAGTTTGCTATTCAATTATTTTTACACTTCAGCCAAGAACTTGGCTGACAAAACTGCTTTTATTGAGCAATGTAGATTTAGTGTTAAGACTTTGGAATCTGTTCCAAGTAATTTAAATTAAGTTCTACGACAACAGAGGCAATATTACCCTTTAGCAGACATAGTCAATTAATTGAATTAAATTTAGTTACAAATATTAATTATGTTAAAAAATGCCCTCCAAATCAAACCAAATCAAAAAATGTAAATTATATCAACATAGGGCATCAAAATATTGGTTGTTTAACACATGGCAAAGAGTTAGAGTTGGAACTGTTAATGAATTCAGACAATATTGATATTTTTTGTATTACAGAACATATGCGTAAGTCGTATGAGCTCATGTTCAATTTCAGTAATCACCGGGTTGGTAGTGCATTCTGCAGGGTGACCACAGTACGGGGGGGATCTTTGATTTTATTAAATAAACAACTTAAATTTAAAGAACGGAAAGATATTGTGTCTCTTTCTCTAGAGTGTAAATTCGAACTGTCGTGCGTGGAAATGGAGCAATTCATAGTAGTATGCGTGTATAAACCTGGAACCTCGCCCTTTTGCGAATTTGAGGAACTTATTGACAAAGTTCTATGTAAACTTGGAAAAACTAATAAGTACCTAATAGTATGTGGTGATTTTAATGTCGATTTACTTGTTAATACGCCTATGAGTTATAATATTTTAAATTTATTTAAATCACACAATCTTACAAACTTATTTTTGGAGCCTACTAGATATTGTAATACAATAGCCACTTGCCTGGATAATATATACAGCGATATGTTGCCAGAAAGTAAAAGTATTATAAAAAAGCTAGATTCAGACCATTGTGGGCAAATAGCATTTTTTAAAATCACTAAAGAAAAAGTTATAAAACGTAAAATATTATGTAGACCAATAACTGGTGACCGCTTGGAACGTATGAGGGTTGGACTTTGCAATAAAATTCCATTCTTAGACACTGGCTTAGATCCAAATGTAATGTATAAATTATTTTTTGATTCTTTTTACAACGAGTTCAACTCCAAATTCAAGTCTAAGGAGGTCATGATTAGTGATAGTCCTACTTTCAGTGAATGGGCCACTGAGGGTATACACAAAAGTAGACAAAAACTTTATGAACTATACTCAGAAAGACAGCTTAATAGATCAATTTCTAGATTATGTTAAAACTTATTCAAAAAAGTTTAAAGCAGATTGTTTAGCAGCTAAATCAAAATATATAAGTGATAAAATTCTCAATAGTGCAGACAAAGTTAAATCTACTTGGAAAATTATAAACGCGGAAAGAGGTCAACAAAAATTAAATGATAATCATTTTAAACTTAATATAAATGGTAAAATAACTACATCAGACTTCGAGGTCGCTAACGAATTTGAAAATTTTTTCTCCCGAATTCCTGTAGATTTGACAAAAACCCTAGGCTCTTCAACCCCCATTGCAGAATCTTTGTTAAAAGCAAACGTTCCTTGTTGTAACGTTATATTTAAATTCAGTAAAGTTAACATAAACACTATCTTAAAAACTTTTAAATCTTTAAATATCAAGAAAACAGCTGACCTCTGGGGCATCTCTGTGTATTTAGTAAATTCTTTTATTGAAATGGTTGCTCCTGAACTAGTAATAATATTTAATAATTGTGTTGATAGTGGTGTGTTCCCTGATTTAATGAAATCTAGTAAATTAATTCCCCTGTTTAAATCGGGTAGTACTTCAGATCCGTCCAATTTCCGTCCCATTTCTGTACTACCTACATTTAGTAAAATTTTTGAAAAAATTATGCTTAATCAAATGCAAAATCACTTTAACGTTAATAAACGATTACATACAAAACAATTCGGTTTCACTCGTGGTCGGTCCACCACTGATGCCGGAATTAAATTATTAGAGTGTATATACAGGGCCTGGGATGAGTCATATGATGCTTATGGTGTATTCTGTGACTTATCTAAGGCCTTCGATTGCGTTCAGCACCAGACTTTAATTAAGAAACTTGATCATTACGGAATCCGGGGGACGGCCTTGAATTTCGTCAATTCTTACTTAAGTGATAGGGTCCAGAAAGTAGTGATCAATGGTAAACAGTCACCTGGTTCTCCTGTAGCAATGGGGGTACCGCAGGGTTCAATTTTGGGACCTTTTCTTTTTCTAGTATATATTAATGATCTCCCTCACCTCATAAGAGACGACCACGAGGTAGTTTTGTTTGCTGATGACACTTCTTTAATATTTAAAGTTAAACGTGGACAGCGCGAACTTGACAATGTAAACATTGCCCTCTCTAGGATAGTCCACTGGTTTTGTGCTAATAATTTATTATTAAATGAAAATAAAACTAAATGTGTAAGATTCACCTTACCTAATGTAAGACTTGTTAAAACCAGTGTTAAGGTTAGGGATGATATAATAGAATTGGTCGATGACACTGTCTTTCTGGGCATAACGTTAGACTCCAAATTGCAATGGGGGCCTCATATCGGGAAAATTTCGGCCAGGCTTAGTTCAGCAGCCTATGCTGTCAAAAAGATCCGACAACTTACAGACATTAAAACGGCGCGTCTTGTCTACTTCAGCTACTTCCACAGTATCATGACATATGGCATACTACTGTGGGGTAACGGTGCCGATATTGAATGCATCTTTGTGTTGCAGAAGAGGGCTATCCGGACTATCTATGGAATGGGGTCTCGGGAGTCATTAAGAGATAAGTTTAAGCATATTAACATCCTTACAGTGTATTCACAGTATATTTATGAAATTTTATTGTATACCCACAAGAACAAAAGTAAATTTGTGAAAAATAGTGATAATCATAATCTAAACTTAAGAAATAAGGATAAACTGGCTGTTCCTAAATTTAGGCTTCATAAAGTGAGTAATTCTTTTGCGGGGAACTTTATTCGAATGTACAATACATTGCCAACCGAAATAGCAAATTTATCTGTCAATAAATTTAAAAAACTAATAAAAAGTAAATTATGCCATAAAGCTTATTATAGTATTAATGATTTCTTAGATGACAAGGCGGCCTGGTTGTAACAACGTAACGAATTGCTCCTTTCTAAATAACTCTGTATTAGATTTAAGATGAAATATTTTGAAAAAAGCCGAGCTGAGTTTCTTGAGGGCTCTTCTCAGTCTCGTTGCATTTTGGAACCCTCGGTAGAGTCACACCAACTTCTGACGAATCTAAATAATTTTCTGAAAATTTCATAGATAATAAACGTTATTTTATTTTATTTTATTTTATTTTAGATCTACATAACTTTTTTATTTATAAATCGATTGAAAACCAAACCGCAAATTCAAATCAAAAAATCAAATCATTTCTGAGATTAGCGTGTTCAAACATTCAGACAAACAGACAAAAGTTCTAAAAACCATTAATAGTGAACTCCACTGCGGGTGACGTAACCTGTTCTGAAGAGCTCTTCAATCTGATCCCACCCTTCCTCCTTCCAATCCCGAACAACGCGTGCCGGGCAGAGATGCCACTCCCACACAGTGGATTACCTACGACAAATTTATTATTTGCGGTTGGTACAGTACTCGGGTCTAGGGATCGAACCGCAAAATTAAGTTTGTTTTTTATTGTATATACTTTTCCAGGATAAAAAGTACCCAGTGTGTGCCCAGGATATTAAAGAATAATTATACCAAGTTTCATCGTAATCGAACCGGTAGTTTTTGCGTGATGCCTGAACAGACAGACAAAATTTTTTTTAATCACATATTTGGGTTCGGTGTCGGTCTATAGTCCGGCAAGCTCGTGCGCGACCGTCCTTCGGGGTGACAGAGGGTGGCGGGGACGAGGTACTAAAGATGTTAGCGGATAGCGGGTGGTGCAGCGGGGAAGGGAAACGCGTGCATCTGCGCGTCAAATACGGCAGTCTCGGCCGCGCAGTCGAAGCGGCAACACGTGCTTGATATTCCGTACTACTTTGAGTTCGCCGCACACGAGATTAAGATCTCAAGATGAGTAAGGCTATCTCAAGACAAGTTAAGGAAGTTGTACATAAAGTGTACCAATTTTTTGGAAAGCGAAAAAATGACCGAACCTCCGCCGAATACGCAAACGACATTAATTTAGCAAAAACTGTTGCTGAAGCCACAGGTTTGTCTGGTACCAGCGTTAAAAAAATTATAAAAGAAGCTAGAATCATGGAAGCACAAGGCAGCACAGCGACTTTCAATTCACCACGGAAAACCCGTTTTCCTAAAAAAAGGATTGAAATCGACAATTTTACGGAAGGTGTCATACGAAGAAAAATTACACAATGGTATACTGTCAAAAAATGTATCCCGTCGTTTAAAAAGTTGAATGCGGAATTGAAACAAGACAATATTCTTCATTGCTCACTTGAATACTTGAGACGGACAATACATAGGCTTGGTTTCAAATAATAATCAGAATTCGTATTGTTGATGTTTTGAAATATCATATTTAACATGTCAGTCAAAGAGGAAACTATTAATTGAACGTCACCACATAATGCGCCTGCGGTGGCATTACATCAGAGACATTAAAAAATACCGCCGAGAGGGTAAGTCAATAATTTTCCTAGATGAAACCTACGTGAATAAAAATCACGTGACACAAAAATGCTGGCAGTCTAATACAGAACGCGGGGCTATGCAAAATATCGGTAAAGGCCCTCGTATTGTAATTGTACACGCTGGCAGTCGCAATGGCTTTGTACCTAATGCTTTATTGATGTTCAAATTGCATTCCAAGACCGGTGATTATCATGGAGACATGAATGCCACAAATTTTCGAAAGTGGATCGATGCAAAACTGTTACCAAACATTCCTCCGAATTCTGTTATTGTAATGGACAACGCCGCTTACCATAGCACTCAGATCGATAAAAAACCTACAATGAGTACCCTGAAAAGCGAAATGCAGCAATGGTTAGAACGGCGAGGTGTTCAGTATGATAGCGCTATGCGTAAATGTGATCTAATGAAAATAATTAATGAGCAAAACACGGAGAAACAGTACAAAATCGATGAAATATTAAAGGAAAATGGACATATCGTGCTTCGCTTACCCCCATACCATCCGGATTTAAATCCAATTGAACTCGTGTGGGGGTACGTAAAAGGCGAGCTCGCAAGGACTTCCCTTGATTCGAACTTAGATAAAAAGTTAAAAGATTTAGAATTGTTTTTTTTCTAATTATTCGGTTGAACAGTGGTGCGATTGTGATAATCATGTCATAAAAAATTCAGATCGAGTATTTGACGATGAAATGGACAGGTACGTTATTGTTTATTAACATAATCGATTATTATTGCTTTAACTTGGTAGAGTGCTCAAGCTATAATCTCGGAATCATGTCATTGTACGTGAAGTAGATTTATAATTAAACTGGGGGAAAACGACGATGATGATGACGACGAAAGTTATGAAGAAGATCAAACAGAGAGTGAACATGAAAGTGATATGGAAATTGATTTATAATAAAACAATATATCATAATTTTAGTTTTCCTAATAATTTGTCCTCAAGCATAATAAAAAAATATAAACAATAAAAGTAGTTCTATCCTTTTATTTACTCCTATATTACGTCACAAGTACGACTTATCGCAAGATTTATCCTGGCAAACTTCTCTTCGTGTGTAGCCGTGTGCTATAACGACGCGCTTCCTCGTCCCCGCCACCGTCTGTCACCCCGCGGGACGGTCGCGCTCGAAATTGCCGGACTTATAGTAACACCCCCTGCCATTTATTTTTTTGATATTTTCAATGTACAGAATTTTCACTTCTACAGATTTATTATAAGTATAGATAGATAAACATTTTCATTGTTATTTTTTTTTTGATTGGTGTGAAATGGGTGAATAAAACCACCGATATAAGAATACTATACTAGATAAAACTCAATGTTTTTAATGTTTTTCCGGGCTAACACGCGGCCCCATTTACTATCCGATCTCCTCGAAACTTCTTTTTGCCTATTTGAAACTATTTTTTATCCAATTTTTTTTTATTGGGGTTGGGGTAAAATCACAAAAAAAAATTATTGCGAGCTCTGACCGACCATAAGGTGACCGCTAGTAATATCTGTTAAAACAATATATCTATCTATACTATTATATAATTGTAAAGTGGTCGTGTCTGTACATTGGAGATATTTGAAAAAAAATACTTGGGTTATGTTTTGTTAACGATACTGAACACGAAAATATTTTTTTTAAATTTCCTTTCTGTTTGTCTGTTTGTTCGCGATGGACGCAGAAACTGCTGAACGGATTTTGATGCGGTTTTTTTGTTAGACAGGGCTTGGTCAGACTTAAAATCTTACGTTTGTTTCATCGCAATCGGTTGATTAGAACCGGAGATGTGACCAAAAATATAATAAACTGAATTTAACGGAGATATATAGATGTCACTTTTTATTATTATTGGTCAATTTTTATAGCTTATTATTGTTAGGTATTATTGTTAAGTAGTATTTATTAGTAAGTAAATAAATATACTCCATTTTTACATACGTAATTGTGTAAACAAATACGATGTACCATGTAAAGGAATATATTAGATAAATATCAATATTATATATAAATGCGAAAGTACCTCTGTCTGTTACGCTTTCACGCCTATATCACTGAACTGATATTGATGAAATTTGGTACAAGGATAGATTAGATCTTAAGAGAGGACATTTATGATGGTATGTTTGGTCGCGATAACCGACATCCACGCGGGCGGAGCCGCGGGCAACAGCTAGTTACATAATATATTAAATGTAGGTACAAATACTATGTCTACTTTATTATAGTAGGTACTAACGGATGCCCGCGGCTTCGCCCGCTTAACAAATAATATACTCAAACCTTCATTCATTTATTTATTTATTTTTGTATACACACAGTAAATAAAACAGTAAATGGATACAAACTAAACATGTATACAATGGCGCCACTTATCTCTAAAGAGATCTCTTCCAGTGGGCCTAAGAGAGGAGATCGTGATGCAAACAGGTCCTGATGTGTGTGCAGGTTAATAAACTTACATAAACTATAACTACATAAATACACAAATACATACATAAAAAGATATATAAACATACATAGACGTACAATAATTAAGGTAAGGAAGCGAGATAGTGTTCCTTGACTCTCTTCTGGAAGCCAGACACAGTTCTGCAGTTCCTTATATCGGTTGGAAGAGCGTTCCACAGTCTGACGGCATGAACGGAGAAAGAGTAGGAGAAGAAGTCAGATTTGTGGGAAGGACAATTGAGGCGGTAGGAGAGGTGAGGCCGGCACGATTCATCTGATGCACGCATCAGTGTGAACCGCTCCCGCAGGTAGGAAGGATATGAGGGATTGTGTAGGACATTGAAGAGGAGACATAATAACCGAGTATTTCTACGAAGGCGGATTGGGAGCCACTTGAGTTCCTTGCGAAATTTTGAGACGTGATCATACTTACGTAAGTTAAAAATAAATCGGATACCTAAGTTTTGCATCCGCTCAAGTTTGTTTAAGAGCTCCTCTGTAGCATCCAGGCAGCAAGCGTCCGCGTAGTCCAAGATCGGCACGATTAGTGTTTGGGCCAGCGAGATTTTAGTATCGTGGGGCAAGAAACTCTGGAGACATTCCTTCATTGAGAACCACTCTATTCATTGGTGAAAAACCCATCAAAATTCGTTGCGTAGTTTTCAAGATTTACGCATACCGATTATACAGAACGGGCGACCTTGTTTTTATACTATGCAATGATTGATCAGTGTTTACCCGAAGTTTGGAGCCGTTTGGTTTCTAGGGATCCCGTTACAGAGCGGCAATAATTTCTGAATCTACCATAAATGTAATTGACTGAGGGAGCGAAGCGACCGAAGTCTCCGTATCAACTTGCAGACTGGGGAGAATTTCTTTCGTCTGTTATCTACCTCTACATCTACGGGTTCTGTCAGATCATGTTTGAGGCCGTATTTATCAACCGATTTTCATGAAACTTTACACACACACTCCTTGCTTACAATGAATAACATGTGAATGATATTTTTTTGGATTGGATGAAAAATGAAAGAGTAATAAAGAAAATTGAAAAATAAATTTTCTAAACAAAGCTCCCGAAGTCTATACGGTCTATAAGGTTTACAGAACCACTAGTGTATGTATGACTACATGTTATATTTCTATTTCAGCTCCACACAGGGTTAAAGGCTCACAAATGCGACATTTGTGGTAAGAGCTTCACGACAAAGGCAGAACAAAATTTGCACGTACAACATGTTCATTACAAGGTTCCGTGGCCCAAACGTAACAGGCCGAGAACGAGCAAGAAGCGTGATGAACCAACCGAGGAGGACTAGAGCACGCTAATTACCGAATAGAAGAGACCGTGGTGATTGGGAACGAGCAAGAAACTATGTTCTATGAAATAGCAATGGCGTTTCATTAAAATCTCAGTCTCATACTCCTGCGTTTTTGTCATTTACTCTCACATCCGGTTGACCTAGGTTAGCTGGAAGATCCTTCCTCACACATGTCTTGACAGTTATATATCATAAGGGTCGGCCAAGTTTTCACGGATCTAGGTGAAAGTCGCTGCGGGATCCAGCATAACCGTATGATCGTAGGGAGGGTTAGCATCGGCATCGAACCCTTGGTTAAGTTTTTGGGCCTCGTATTTCGAGCACAAAAAAATTGACACGACTGTACCTAGGATGGTACGGCCGTGTCAGATTTTTTCTCGAAACAGTTGAGGCCATTTTCGACCCCCTTTAACTTTGTTGTGGATAAAAATAAAAGCCTGAATTTTTTGTTACTAAGCAGGGATTGTATAAACACGGTATCTATATTTAAAATTTCATCCAAATTAAACCAGTACTTACCTAATTTCAAAACTGGCCAAGTGCGAGTCGGACTCACGCACAAAGGGTTCTGTACCAAAATAATAAAATCACGTTTGATGTATGGGAGCCCCCTTAAATATTTATTCTGTTTTTTTAGTGTTTGTTGTTATAGAGGCAACAGAAATACATCATCTGTTAAAATTTCAACTTTCTAACTATCACGGTTCATGACATACATCCCAAGACAGACGGACGGACGAACAGCGAAGTCTTAATAATTGTTCCCTTCCCGTTTTCTACCCTTTGGGTAGGTATAGGTACGGAACGAACCCTAAAAAGAAGGGACAGAATTTTGCAATTTTGTGTTACTGTTGGTTCGACGTACGCAAAGAGTACCTATATAATCACTAGACGGTACCTACGTACGAGACGGACGTTGACATTAAGTTTATTTTTGTCTCTTCACTTTTTCTTCTTCATAGGCAGTCTAAAGTCATTCGACCATACCGATTAACACCTTTTTATTTAAATTCCGCGGCCCAAGGCGAGATTTAAGTACAGACTCGTATTTACTGGACTGAACAGCGACAACCTTTTATTATTTATAACATGTAAATAGTGTTATGACGTTATAAGTTGATACTAAAAATTTTGAAGTTAAAGTTTATTTTGGTCTTTTTAGCGCATATAAATAAAAGCTTGTTTTTAAAAAGATTTTACTTTTAATTTATTTGGCAGTCGGTTGAAAAGAGCTGACATTGTTCTATGTTATGCCAAAAAAGACTAAACCTAGTAAAATTTGATCGTTTCGCAGGAACAGATTTTGAGTGTCAGAACAGATAGGATGCTGAACACATCTATAGTTACAAAAAATCCCTTTCAAATTACCTGGCTTATTATCTTTATTTATCGATATTTCAATGATACTAGTAACTTGCTTAATAGGTATGTTTGCAATATAACCTTTTTATGTTGGATTGCACAGCCGTCCGTTTCTGTATTCAAATATTAATTAAGGGACAGACATCTGACAAACCAGCTCTCCTACTAACTACAGTATATCTACCTAGGTAACAACATCGGCAAATATACAAAAACAAAAGTAACAGCATGAAATTGATAAAATACGGAATACTATTTGTGTAGAAAAATACAAATAATGAATTTATGGCACGGCTTTGGTCAAAAAACCTAAAATAACGATGGTAAACTGAAGACTATATAATTTGCTTATCCTGTACAAACTGAAGACATTAAAAAATTAAAGCCTGCCCATAATTGGGCGAAGAGAAAAAACAATTCAATATGAATTGTGAATCTTGACACTACTGCCAAGGATGTGCGCACAGCTGTTAAATCCTTTCGTTTAGGATCAGCACCTGCTGAATTGATTTTTCTCTTCGAATCGTCAAGTCCACCAGGACTTGACGGTCTGACACCACAGCACCTTAAGGATCTGTTGTGTCCGAGCGCTGGGGAAGCTGGTGATGCACTTCTGAGGGAGCTAACAGCTCTAGTCAACCTCATGCTCTCAGGCAATGTGGACAGGGCATCACAGATATTTTGTATGGGGCCAATTTATGTGCCCTGCACAAGAAGGATGGTGGCATTCGTCCCATTGCCGTAGGCAGCATTTTGCGGCGTTTGGCAGCGAAAATTTGTTGTCGTTTTTAGTACGGAGCTTACTACCAAATTTCAGCCCGTTCAATTAGGTTTTGGTTCAAAAGGAGGTTGTGAGGCCGCAATCCACGCGCTAGCAACATACCTTGACAGTACCGAAGATGGAGAGGTCTTCTTGAAAGTTGACCTGAAAAACGCCTTCAACTCTGTAAACAGGGACACCTTGCTGACACAGGCCAAATTAGAAACCCCCAAAATTTTTAACTTCCTTTGGCAATGCTATAGTCAGCCAACAAAATTAATTTACTAGTGGTTCTGTGAACCGTAGACGGGAGCGGCTTTGTTTATTCTTGTATTTATTTGCATGCCTTTTGATTTTATTTATATGGGTTGCTATGGTTACGGATTGCATTCTAGACAGACCGTAGACTTCGGGAGCTTTGTTTAGAACATTTATTTTCAATTTTCTTTATTACTCTTTCATTTTTCATCCAATCCAAAAAATATCATTCATATGTTATTCATTGTAAGCAAGGAGTGTGTGAGTGTTCAACATTTGGTACCTAGATGACGGGACTTTAGGGGGAAAAGTAGAGACAGTTTTACAAGATTTAGCTCTCATAAAGATCGAGTTTCAGTCAATTGGCTTAGAACTGAACCCGAATAAATATGAGATTTTTATATCTGAAAACACAGATAAATCAACAACAATATCTAAATTTAACTATTTTTTTTTATATTTGGTTCGCCAAATTGACGCCGCCCGCCTGGTGGTAAGTCGTGACGACGGACCACTCTCACAGCACATAATACTATAGAGAGTGGCCTTCAACTTGACGACCTACTGATGTGCCTCTTCACGCTCCGCTTAAAGAACCCAGGATTATATGTGGGAGGGAAACACGCTGCCTATGCACGTGTTTCAGTGGGAGTGGCATCTCTGCCCGGCACGCGTTGTTCGAGATCGGAAGGATGAGGTTGGGATCAGATTGAAGAGCTCTTCAGAACACTCGCCATGGTAAATACGGTAGAATGCGGCCAAGGAAGCTATTGTTCAGCGCTGAGCTAGCGGCTCAATGCTTCCCGTTACCTCCGGACAATCTATAATACGGATAGCCGATCGCTGCATAGCGTCGAGAGCGTCCAGTAAATACTTCGCGGAGCCGTCCCAGAGGTGAGAGCAGTATTCGACGCAGGGTCTAATCTGCGTCTTGTACAGCAGATACCTCTGGTGCGGTGTAAAAAATCGCTTTACCTTATTCAGTATTCCTAGTTTCCGCGAAGCTAGCCCTATACATCTTTCGATGTAGTTTTTATTATTGAGCTCTCGACGAATGTCTATGCTAAGGATGTCAAGGCTGTCCTTCATCTCTATATATAAAAATGAATCCCTATTTCCCTTGGCCACGACATCACGCGTGAACGGCTGGACCGATTTGGCTAATTTGGGTCTTAAAATATTCGTGGCGGTTCAGGGAAGGTTCATAAGAAAAAATTCAGGAGGTACGAAGTTCGCCGGGACCACTAGTTCGTAATAATGCATTCTGAAGAGAGGGTAGGGGAAGGAAAGAGGATTCCGTAAATGCACACGCCTGTGTTTTGCGGGCATTGAACTCGACAAGGTTCTCGGTACCCCATTGAGAGATACAGTTGAGGTTCCTGTCGAGATCAGCCACGAGTTGTTGTCTATCCTCCTCAATCTCCGACCGCCCCGCCGCCGGACGAGCCCAGTAGCTCCCGTGCAATGTGCTGTCATGTGCATAACAATGTATGTTCCCGAGGGATAGCATATCATTGATATGCAGAAGGAAGAGAGTTGGTGACAGCACGGACCCCTGCGGCACCCCGGCATTCACTTGCAAAAAGCGAGAAGCCTGGCATTGCAGAGGACCCGCACTCGGCGCTCGCTCAGAAAGCTGGCCATCCAGCTGCATAGTTGAGGAGGTAGACCATATGCCGGAAGCTTGGAAAGGAGCGAAGCATGCCAGACTCTATCGAAGGCTTTGGCGATGTCCAGGCTAATCGCCAAGGACTCGCCGTGCCTTTCCATAGCCCCGCCCCACCCCAGACATTTATTTATTTATTTATTTAAACTTTTTGCACAAACACGTACAATGGCGGACTTAATGCCTTTAGGCATTTTCTACCAGTCAACCTTGAGGTGATACAGAAATAATGCTCAGGTAGGTGCTCATTCTTATTAGGAGAGTGAGATGGTACAAATAAATACAACACTAAATCACATATAGGTATATAAATTACATATAATAAATCCACAAGAACAAAAGTAAATTTGTGAAAAATAGTGATAATCATAATCTAAACTTAAGAAATAAGGATAAACTGGCTGTTCCTAAATTTAGGCTTCATTAATATATAAATATATACTATAAGTAATAAAATATATATTTCTATTTGTATAAACTACAAAGTATAAGTAAGTCGGTTTGCCTGTGCGTTGATGTAAATCTGGCGGACTTTTTTCTTGAAAGTGGGACGGGTATTGCATAACCTGACCTCGGGAGGAAGTACATTCCAAAGGAGAATGGCTTGGACAAAAAATGAGGAATGAACAAGGGCCGAATTGTGATTAGGACAGAGAAGGAGGCGGTTGTTAGAGGAACGTAGGTTTTTACTGTGGGTATCGCATAGTAGTTGAAAGTGAGGTGTTAAGTAGGTGGGAGAATAGGGAGAATGAAAAAGAGAGAAAAGAGTTGTGACAGCATGTAGACTGTGCCGTTGACGTATTGCCAACCAGCCCAGTTCTGTACGATATGCTGAGACATGATCATACTTGCGATACAATAGACGAATCGAATGCAATAGTTGAGAAGGCGGTCAAGTTTGTTGAGCAGATCTGCATTCAGGCCGATATAGCATACATCACCATAGTCTATAATTGGGATAATTAAAGTCTGTACAAGCGCTGCCTTGGTTTTGGACGATAAGAATTTTTTCAGGCGATAAAGTGCTCGTAACGTTCCCGTCACCTTCTGGGCTACACTAGTGACTTGAGCTCTCCAGCTTAGATTGGCATCAAAGTGTAAGCCCAAGTTCTTGACACTCTTGGCAACAGGTATGGACTTTGACTTGTAAAAAAGATGCGGTAAATCTACAACATTCAGCCTACCCAACATACGACTGGAGCCTATCAATATGGCCTGACATTTGCCAGGATTCACTTCCAACCCGAACCGGTCGCACCAGTCACTTAAAGCGTTTAAGTCAGCATTTACTCTGTGTATGGCTTGCGGGAGGTTGTCTACACTAGCATGGCTGTAAATTTGTAAGTCGTCTGCATACAAGTGATAGGCACACTGAAGATCTGAAGCGATTGCATTAATGAAAGTAGAAAATAAAAGAGGAGAAAGTATACCGCCTTGAGGTACGCCGGAGTTGAGATTACACCAAGCTGACGACATGTCATCGGTGCGAACCGTCTGCTGGCGACCCCGAAGATAAGAGAAGAACCATTCCAATACGTCAGACGAGAACCCAATGCGCTTAAGGATAGCTTGCAGGATGTCATGATCGACACAATTGAATGCATTGGTGAAATCCACCAAAACTAACACCGTAATTCCGCCCGTCTCCATAGCATCCCTTATGTCATTAGTCACTTTCAGAAGGGCTGTAGTGGTACTATGGCCGCGTCTGAAACCGGATTGTAAGGGGCTTAAGATGTTATTGATCCGCATAAAATGTGTTAACTGTTTATGTACACAGGCCTCAAGAACTTTAGACAGAAAGGGAAGAATGGAAATCGGTCGGAAGTGGCTAGGCAGTGAAGGGTTGGAAATTTTTGGAAGAGGACGGACGTAGGCTTTTCGCCAAAGGGAAGGGAACTGACTGGATTCGAGCGAAAAGTTGATAATATGGGTAATGTATGTAAATGAGAAAGTATGTGGTCAATAACAGTAGTGATCATACGACGACTAATGTTGTCGCAGCCCATAGCCTTGGAAGTTATGGAGGAGATCACCTTTTTAATCTCGTCTGACGTAACCGAAGTAAATTGAAAGGGGTCGTGACTGGTACTAGGTAGGCCAGCCAGGGAGCTAACCGTTTGACGCTTGGTTAGATCATCTATAGTGTGAGATGTGGAGAAATGTCGATTGATGACATCCAACTCAATTGTCTTCGGCAGCTCCGACTGCTTAGTCCTACCAATTCCCAGCGTCCCGAGAAACTTCCAGACCTCAGTCGATGATGAAGTAGAAATATTATCATGGATATGACGGCGTTTAGCGTTGCGTATCACCTGGTTGCATCTATTCCTAGCGACCCTATAAGATTCCCAGCTAAGCTCCAAGTGATCTTTATTAAATTTGCGAAAGGCTCTGTCACGGCGCCTCATAGCAGTCCGAATATCATCGTTTATCCACGGTGCTGGCGCTCGTTTTAGCTTTATCTTCCTTACCGGAGCGTGGACATCGTACAAGTCAATAACACACCTGTTGAAGATCATCACCTTGTCGTCGATGCTATTCGCTTCAACTAGAGGCTCCCAGTTAATTGATGCGGCGTCGTCATGTAAATTTTTAATGTCAATTTTGCCAAAGCAGCGCCCATACAGTACTCTAGGCTTTGGTTTCGGAGGCTTGAGGATGAAGGAACCATAGATTAGGTCGTGATGAGAGAAGGCAGGAGCCAGATGCTGGCCGTGGGAGTGAACTAGTGAAGGAGAAGAAGTAAGTATTAAGTCCAGCCACGTGTCATCCACATCAGTGTTGTGGTGAGTTGCGTGTAATGGCAAGACATGGAGGCTGGCAGACTCAACAATATGTAATAGTTTTAAAGCTCGAGGAGAACTATCAGCAAAAAGGTTAGTGTTAAAGTCACCCATGATGATGTGATGCTCATAATCAGACCCCAAAGACTCCAAAACCAATTCGATATCAGTGAAATAATCAACAGACGGGGGGCAGTAAACGACTCCGAGGTTGATTTTGACCCCACTA
Source organism: Nudaria mundana (assembly GCA_963556515.1). NCBI lineage: Eukaryota > Metazoa > Arthropoda > Insecta > Lepidoptera > Erebidae > Nudaria > Nudaria mundana. Next base: position 2,328,783 of record OY748314.1, read on the forward strand.
ACAATTACCTCAAGAAAGATAAACTCGGCAGTTGCAGAGTACTGAGCGGGAGACGACGCAATTATTTTATATGAAAACTCTCTTCGGAGGTATATAGCCACCCCACCCAACGCCTTACCCGCTCTGTCGTTCCGGATAAGAACGAAACCAGGCAGATCATAAGAAGCAGATAAAAGGTTAGGTTTTAGAAAACTCTCCGAGATCAGGACCGCGTGTACATGAGAGTTGGCAAATGTTTCTACCAGGTCACTGTAGTGATGAGGCACACTTTGTGCATTTATATGGCAGACATTGAAATACCTCCCCAGTCCTACTTCAAAGTTACTACGAAGAACATCACCGAGCGTGTTTGTAACTGAACAAAAACTATCGTCGCCAGATTCAAAGGCAGAGTGATAAGAGGAACTATCCGACAAATCACCAGACATGACAATATTATAAAAGGATATAAAATAAGTAGGTATATAGTAATATAAAATAAATATAATAAACTTTAAATAATTATAAGTAAGTACTATGTAAACTAAAATAAAATGTACCGATAAGTAGTATAATGGGATGACGCAGCTTATTTTCTGCACCACCCGCCAGCAAAACCGTCACAATCACATTATAATCAACAAAATTAAAATTAACACAACTATGTATACGCAGCTTTGCAGAAACATAAAGTAAACGGTGAAACAGACATGCGTTACTAATGCCAGAAGATCACCCGTTGATCGTTTTGGCCTGGAGCCGTATTGCCGATCATTTAATAGCGAGTGATCTTCGAGGTATCGCATGAGCTGCTTGTTGATGATGAGCTCAAACACCTTGCAGATGACTGAGGTGACAGCTATGGGTCGACAGTTGCCTAGATCAGACCGATCCCCTTTCTTGGGGATCGATTGTACGTTCGCCTCCTTTCAGACCTCCGGCACTATTCCTGTGGAGAAAGACAGGCGGTACAGACGAGTTAGTACAGAAGACAACTCAACTGCGCATTTCCGTAGTACCACCGCCGGAATGCCGTCAGGACCACTGGCTTTCCGCGTGTCGAGTGATCGCAGCACTGCCCGTACATCGCATTGCCTGAGTACAATGTCAGGCATAGTGTGGCCACAGTTGGCGATGGCGGGGAGCTGCAGGCCACGGTCGTCAACCCGCGAATTTGCCGCAAAGAGGTCTGCGAGCATATCTGCTTTCTCTTGGGCTTTGTGAGCCAGTGTTCCATCTGGGTAACGCAGCGGTGGCAGCGAGGGCTGACAAAAGTTAGATTGCACGACTTTGGCCAATTGTCAGTATCCACGGCTGCCCGTGGGATGGGAAGTGAGTTCCTGACCAAGCCGCGCGACGCGCTGGGCATCCGCTTGCTTAAAGGCCCTCTTGCTGGACTTTGTGGCCCGGTTGTACGCTGCTTTGAGGTGGCCCACGTTTGGGTCGCGCACAGCTCGGGCCCTGATCCAGGCGCGATATGCCGACTATTTTTGTCGAACAGCTTTGGCACAATCTCGCCCGAACCAGGGACGGGCTGTCGGCGACATCAGTGAAAGGGATGTAATATTCCATCCCTAAACTGACCTCGCCAGCAATCGCAGAAGCGCTATCTGAAGGAGTCTTTACTACAAAGCAGCGCTGGCTCCAGGGGACGGACGCATAATATTCGCGTAGACCGTCCCAATCCGCTGACGAGTAGTGCCATAGTCGTCGTGACATTTGTACAGCACGTGCAGGAGGTGACACCTTCATGCCAGCGTGAACAACACAGTGGTCGAAACTACCCAATGGGGCTCCTACCGAAACACTGTATTGGGCTGGGCGACTCGTCAGCAGTAGATCCAGCAAAGCGGGCGCATGATCTGACCTGTCTGGTATCCGGGTGGTCCGGCATACCATCTGGGTCAGACCGTGGGAGAGAGCGAACGCATGGGTGGCCCTACCCGCATGATCAGTCCTGAGGGACCCTAGCCATTCAATGTGATGGCCATTGAAGTCCCCCAGAAACACTAGATCAGTGTTCGGGAACCGCACCTGCACATCATCAGCCGTCTCGCTGAGGTACTGGAAGAGCTTTGTTGTCTCAGAATCCCCTGTGTGGGAACGGTAGACGCACACGTAGATCTGGCACATGGAGCCATGGTCTACGTGCAGCCAAAGGATGGAGTTGGAGAGGTTCTCTAGGCAGCGCAACCGGCGGCAGCAAACATCCGCCCTAACGATCACGCACACCCCGGCTTTGTCTCGAAATTGTTCTTCGATGACATAGCCGGGGTAACACAGGTAAGACGTGTCGTCAGGGCGGCGTATCTGTGTCTCCGTGAGGAACATCACAGCGGACCGTGCCGTCTCGAGGTGATGGTGGACGGCATCAAGGTTCGCATCGAGTCCACGGATGTTGGTGAACTCCACCTCGAAAAGTGAAGTTGTGGGATTTCCTGGGGCCGCTGTGGAATGTTTACATTTTTTCTGTTGCACTGCCATTATTATAGGTTTGAAGAAGAAGCGTGAAGACAAGGCGATATTAGGCTGCAGTAAGTGACAAAACGCAGGGGCTAGCTTCGTGTGCGACCGTATGGTTAGGTCGGAACCGACCCGCCGGACGAAAGGGCTCCCAAACCCCCCTGATGCAAGGCCGCCGCTACCCCACACCGGTTACCACCCGGAGCGGCGATCCCACATCAGGATTATGCGCAACATGTGGGGCAGCCTCCTGGGGTGGTTGGTCCCAGGCGGGCCCCATGACTGTGTTGCGGGTGGCCGCGGCAACGTCGTTGCTAAGGGTCTCCCTGGCCGGCGAATCGACCCACACCACCCACATTAGACTCTGCTTCGCCCCCACTGGTCCCATGCCTGCTACACCATACATCGCCCCGGGCCCGGCGGTGCAGCTGCTGAACCCCTAACGCAACCCAGCCTGGGCTGGGTTACTTGGGGGGCTTTAGCACAGCCGCACGGTGGTACCCCCCCCCGGACCAACACTGTTGTACCACCTGGTACCCACGTAGGGACCGAAGCCACTTCATAGGTACCGTGAATTAACGAGCCTCGTCCGTTGATCAGCAGGTGCGCCACTTGCAGGTGAGGTCGCTGGGGCCCTAAAGATGTTGGTAGAGCCCCTTTGCACCTCCAATATAAAAGTTTTAGACAAAAGTTCCCTACGCCTCCTGGGGTCCCCGATTTTAGAAGATGGCTTTTCCTCTTTTATCGAGGAAAAATTTCAACATTTTGATCAGGTTATTGATAGTCTATGTAATATCAGTATTCATTCAGCTTTCACTATTCTTCGTTTTTGTCATTTCGTACCCAATTTTACACATCCCCTCCGTTCAGGACAATTTTGGAAAAATGTAGAAATTTTGGGCAGACTAGACAACTTAATACAAAATTCTTTGTGTAAAATTTTAAATGTAAATATTAATGACCGAGCCTGGGTCCAAGCGTCTCTTCCAGTTCGCTTGGGCGGGCTAGGTATTCGTAGAGTCACGGATGTCAGTCTGCCAGCATTTCTGTCGTCGGTCCATAGCACCACTCAGGAAAATTTTGTCAAATACACTGATTGATTCCGAGGTGCGATGCAAGACCGATGCCGTAAATGCTTGGAGGATGTCTTGTTCCGACACTGACCTGCCCTCACGCCTAGGCTCACAGCGACTGTGGGATTCGCTGCTCTGTAAATTGAGAATTAATACACTAATTGACACTTCTGTCAATATTTCAGAGCGTGCACGCCTACTAACTAGCTGTTGGAGAATGGGAGTCAGGGTTATGGATCCAGGCGCTCCCATCGCCCAACATCGGTACAATGTTGGACGACACAACCTTCCGCATTGCCACTTGCCTTCGACTGGGGTGTACCCTTGTGTATCTCCGCATCATTACACCTGTGGAGTAGCCGTCGATAATCGGGGACACCATGGCCTTTCTTGTAGCAGAAGCGCAGGTCGTGTACCTCGGCACGCTATTCTAAACGACATAATTCGTAGGGCTCTTTTCACCGCAGGTCTTCCGGCTGTACGTGAACCAAGTGGTTTAGCACGAAGCGATGGAAAGAGACCGGACGGTATGTCGTTGCTACCGTGGAAGATGGGAAGGCCTTTGGTGTGGGACGCTACATGCGTTGACACCTTAGCACCTTCACACCTTCCAAGCACATCCGGATGTGCCGGCGCTGCTGCAGCATCCGCTGAAGGCCTCAAACGGCGTAAATTTTCTAACCTAGCAGGTGATTACATATTTGAGCCGTCTGGGGTTGAGACACTTGGGTCATGGGGTCCGAGTGCTCGCCGCCTTTATAGAGACATTGCTAAACGCTTAATCGATGCTTCTCAGGACCAGAAGGCTGGCTATTTTCTGGCCCAAAGTATAAGTATCGCCATCCAACGTGGCAACACAGCCAGCATTCTGGGAACATTCCCAGTCGGCAATGACGCGGAGGATTTTTTGAGCGATGTTTTGTAATGTAAAATAATGTTTTTAGTGTATAATTATTTATATTGTAATTCTTATTGTCTTTATAATCTCATTGTGAATTGACATATGGGTCTTATAGCGCGCCTACACATTCATGCGAACTTATGCGTACTAAGACGAGCACGAACAGGGTGCTCGTGCAGGCTCGCCGCTCGTCAAGCTCTTGAGTGGCGCTCGCCTCGGTGGCGGTCTTTGGGACACGAGTCAAAGGGATTCGTGGTCAACGCGAACTAGCTGTTTAGACACTTGCGTTGATTCAGTAAGGACAAACAAGAAAACCAGTCAAGTGCGAGTCGCACTCGCGCACAAAGCTTTCCGTACCAAAATGCCTTATACATATCTATCTATATATATAATACGCCAGTGAAGCCGCTTCTCCTCCTTAACTAAGAGTCGTACAGTCAAGTGTGGCACACCGTTGGAAAGGTCGTGGTCTCCTGTGGTGCGATAAGATTAGAAATTTGACAAAAAGTAAAAAAAAAAAAAAAAATATTACTTGCGCAGTTTGCGCTAAGGGTTGCTAGTATTGATTATATTCTTATTTTACGTATAGAGGCACCAGAAATACATCATTTGTGAAAGTTTCAACTTTCTAACTATCTCGGCTCATAAGATACAGTATGGTAACAGACGGACCGACTGGAAAGCGGAGTCTTAGTAAAAGGGTTCCCGTTTGGGTACGGAACCCTAAAATTATGATGACACTGAATGTGTAAAAGGCAGTTCGTGGCCGCACGAAGCGAACCGACCCGAGGCGAACCACGAGACGAATGTGTAAACCCAGTATTAGGACTCTAGCCTGTCCCTTCAATTCAATTCTTTGTTATGGCCTCTGCTTGCACTTGCAGCAACTTGCCAATGACCAGTGAGCCTGTCCCTTAAATGGGCAAATTTACAAAAAAAAAACAAAAAATGTGAGTTGACTTCAGTTGACAGCTGTCGTCTCGCTTCGCTTGAGAAGAATCATTTCGGTTCGTGAAGTGAATTCGGATAGGGGGAACTTCGTCCTTTCTAGCGTTTGTTTGTTGACTTTTATTATTATGAGGCCGAATTTGTACAACATTTATGAAAATTACTGAAACAAATACTTTAACAAATGGGTTTAAAAACCAAAACCCTCATTTCTGCAATTTTTATTCATAAGGATAGTGAAACATTACTGAAAGAGACTAGCTGAACCCGTCGCCGTCGTATTTATTGTATAAACTTATAAATAAATATTAATAGAAGTCTCTTAAAAATGAGGTGCAGCGTTCCTAATTGTATTAATGATACGAAGAAAACTACCAAGTGTCATGGAGTCACATTTCACATGTAAGTAATGTAAATCCCCTATCCCTAATTAAGATTTTGTTTACGCTTCTACTTAGTACTTCCAATTTTTGCCGCCTTAGTCTAAACGGTAATCATAATTAGCTTGTTAACCTCCCTTCAGCATGTATTTACAAATCCAAATAAACCTATATTCTCCTGCTTCATTATACCATATTTTTAGTGCCTTACAAGAGCCGAGTGACTCTTGTAAGAAGCAAAAAATATGGCATACTTACATATAAAAGAGAAAAACACTGTCAGGAGAGTTCCTGACAGTGTTTTTCTCTCCATTGACAGTGGTTTTGCCAGGCAATTGTGAATTTGGCTGATCAGCAGGTGAACCACTAAAAGGAGAATTTGACTTGGGTTCAAAGCTCTTTAAAAACTTCAAAACATTACTTACTTAAAAAATTCACTTCATAAATTGACACAACAACCAACTTCAAATTACCGAAATGGTACCAAATGGGGCAGATTGTTGAAGTAGATCCAAGCCACAGTAATTTTCAACTAACTGGACAGGTCACAGGTCACAGGACAGGTACCTCTATTTGCCCTACGTTCTAGGTTCCCAAAAGAGACATACCTTCGTACAGCATGGCTTGAAGCCCTCGGTGTGACAGATTGGGAGCCAAAAGACAGAAGCACAATATGTTCTGAGCACTTTCAAAATGAGGACTTCTATGAGACCAAGAGAGGGTTACGGAAAATTAAGAGTGGGGCAATACCTGTAGTTGTGGAGGTCAGTGATTATAATCCATACTCTTTGTTTGCATTGAATAGGCTCCGTAACTACTGAACTGCCACAATAGTAACTAATGTGCAAGTCAACCAAAATGAGAGGGATTCCTGTCCTTGTTAGATCACACATTGCAAAGATCAATCAGACGCTAGTCTGGTTCGCCGATGGATGACCATTTCTTAAGACACTGAAACCCCTCTCGGCACGTTGCCGCGTCGGTCCTGGTGGTCATACACATTTATGATATTTCCAATGGTTGTGAATGTCAGATGGCAGTTACTTTACGAAAAATATTGAACTTGAGCCGATTCGCAGATGACTAAAAAATGATTATTGAGTATCAAAATATTCTTCCAAGTCTCTATTTATTAAAAACTAGCGAACGCCCGCGGCATCGCCCGCTTTACATTAAATACTTAAATCTTCCTCGAGAACCACTCTATCCATTGGTGAAAACCGCATCAAAATCCGTTGATTGGTTCTATTAGATAATTGGTTCTGTTAGATCTATGTATACCTACATAGGGACGGACAGACAGCGGAAGCGACTGTGTTTTATACTACACTCTATCCAACGAAGGATGATACCGGTGACAGATGTCATTGGGGAATAAATAGTTTTACATAAAATGTGTTTAGTTTTTTATTTTGTAAGAGAAACAAAGATTAACAGTGTTGTGAAACGAAAGTGCTAGCATGACGCTGGTAGGAGGTTATAACGTCGGATTTGCTGACAGATGTCAGCAAATCCTTCAGATATCATGCTTATGTTATGTTATGATGATGCATTGTAACAAGTAAACAATTATAATTATTACAGGACTCTGCCGATGATCCTGACGCGCCGGCTGCTTTTAGGGTAAGAATACTGTAACTATTTAGTTTCAAGCAATATTAACACCATTATTAAATTGAACAACGCCGCGGATCTCAAATGGTGCTACTTATGCTAAAACTTACGCGAAACTCGTAGCGTAGGTAACGAAAATGTTCACTTAAGAGGACACAGTCTGAAGCTGTGTAGTAGCATCTCATAAATTACCACCCTGACAACTTCATTAGCAACGGAGTGGTCAGAGCGTAGAATAAGCTTCCGGAAAGTGTTGTATATGTGTAGAATACGATTCAGTTTTAGACCAGACTGGACAACTACCACTGAGCACACAATGAAAACTGATGAGGACGAAACTTCATACAGGCTGTACCAGGCTATACAGAATAGTTATTATGCACCTGTACTTTTCCCTTTGGGCCATAGGTGTAAATTCATGTAGAGTATGTTTATTGTAATAATTATATTTTGTTGAGAAGACATTAATTCTATATTTTGAGTTTCATGTACATAATATAATGTATATTGGAAACTAGTTACGTATAGTATACATAATTATATACTGAAAACATTTACAATACAAAACATCGCTTAAAAAATCCTCCTTGTTATTACCGACTGGGAAGGTTCTCAGAATGCTTGCTGTGTTGCCACGTTGGATGGCGATACTTATTCTTTGGGCCATGAATGTGAATGTCTGTTCAATCTGTTATTTATAAGGGTTATAAGCAAGATAGTGATATATTTGTAAAACAAAACTAGATGGCGCCACACTCGTTTCAAGATTACGAGATTTCATTTATTAACATTTTTTTGGGTATTTTAATACCCGAAATAGAAGTCACTCACTGGAACTTGAATGTGGCTTTTATTTTCTAGCACAGTAAAACCTTGAAACATGAATGAAGTCAACTTGAAAATCTATAATTAATGTGTAGTCGATTTATTTCCGTGAAAGTAGAATTGGAACGTACAACCTTTGATTTTGGTTCACAGGTGTGTAGAGTGTGTCTGGCTGTAGACGTCAAACTGTTCGACTTCAGAGATCACAAGTTAGACCAAATGTACGAGCAAATCACTGGACTGGGGGTAAGTGAGGGTCCACAAGTTAAGAAGCTGGTACAGAGACATCTGTGGTGGTGTTGAAAGGTCGTTGTAAAATGACTCGCCGGGTACGAGTAGTAGTTCGTGAAACTGCCGGTAGGTGTCTCAACGTGGCCAAGAACGCGTCAGTTAGGAATCAGTAACATAATATTATGGCGCAGAAATTCAACAGTTATTAAAAGGTGACTGGTAACTACTCGTAAATTGTTTAGGTGTTATTTTTGTAAAATACTCCTTGTTCAAGCCCGTGGCTGGTGATTGATGAGTTTTAGCGATCATTATTATAATTCGGTTCTGTCACTAATTAAAAATACTAGTTGTCAAGACGAACTTTGTATCGCCTCAAATATTTTTTTTTTTTTAATATTTCATGCAAATGTATGTAAATTGAAAAACGCGACGGACGGACAGACAGACAGGCAAATTGTCGTATTAAATATATAGATGATATTATTGGAGCCTCGTCGTCGTGTCTTAATTAATGCTGTCTGTACCTGTTCCCATAGACATAGACGCTCTTTGACTAACCTGTTAACACCGGTCTTGCAGTTATTCGATGAGGAACGATACCCACAGCGCGTTTGTTGGGAATGCGCGGGTCGTCTTTTGTCGGCTGTTCGGTTTAGAACTATTGCAGTCAGAAGTATAGAAGCGCTACAAGAAGTACTTCAGCCAGACACTTATGTGAGTTGATCAACTAGCACACTACTGATGCTTCGCTCGCATCCAATACCTTTATCGTTTCCGATTCACACGGGAAACTAACCTATCGTGGCTCAAAAACATCATAATATGCCTCGGGTCTCAAATTTTACCAATGTCATTAAAACCACTTCGACAGTCATTCGTGGGACCAACAGACTGACGACAAAAGTAGGTACATTAAACACCTATATCGCTCCTTCGGGGATAAAAACCGAAGTTTGTACGTATTTACCTCTATATACTTATTTTTTGATGACATATTAAAATAACTATATTTCAGCTCAAAATACGAGATATAAAATCAGTGAATCGTTGCCTCCGTGGCCTTAAATCGCCATTGATTCGCAAGATATTCGACAACAACGACCATGATCTCCACATACGTGATCCCCTGGTCAAAGAGGAGATGGTTCTGGATTTAGGTGGTTATAATGATGAAGGGATAGAAGTGCAATTGTCTTCCATCATTGAGGAAGAGAGTCACGATCTGCCGCCTATTACTGATGTGGAAGTTAAACTTGAAGGTAGGTGGAGATTTTAACAAATTTAAAAAGAAGGAGGTTCTGAACACCTTGAAAATAATAGGTACCCGTTATATAACATAGGGTTCCGACTGTTGCAGTCAATACGAGTATGTTCCACACAAAATGCCAATGGCATATTTTGCGATCTCTCTAAAGCTTTTGATTGAGTCGATCATAATACGAGGGGATACCCAAAAGAAACCTAACTGATGTTGTTGTGAGCAGGTTTTTTGTAGTACCGCGTTCTCCTGCTAGGAGCGTATAGAGCCACTATTTCCGATGCACTAAGCCAGCATCTTCGCTGTAGAAGGGTCCGTTCGGTCTGTTTAGTGACAGCTGTTGTGTGTGCTCGTCGCTTTTGCAATAGGTGATTCTCGTGAACAGCGCGCAGCCCTAAAGTTTTGGTCATGGCCTGGAGAAACTAGCAAAGAAACTTAAAATATTAAAAACGGCCTATAAGGATGCTGCTATTAGCAAAACTCAAATGTTTGGGTGACCATGGGCGTTTCTCAAGGTTCTATAATTGGGCCTTTTTTTCTTGTTTGTATTAATGATTTACTCTTTATGTACACAATCAGTGTAATATTGTTATGTTTGCTGAACAGACCTCTTTTATTTAAAGTAAGTCGTAAGGAACGGAATCTTGTTAGAGTTCTGTAGCGCGGGTTCTGGACCGGTTTACGACCAATAACTTAATGCAAATAAACAAAATGTGTTAAGTTCATTATGCCTAATGACAATGAAACCCTTACATTGCTGCATTGGTTGAATCAAAAGTAGTCTTAGAAATTTAAGTCTAGACCGCGTCTCGCAGGAAAACTTAACTGTATACTTTTGCCGTCTTTAAAGTAAGACAACTTCGGATATTAATACCGTAATATAGATTTAAAGTAATTATTACGCAGTCGCGTTTGTTTATTAGGGCTCCTATGCACCATTCAGTATTTTCATATCAGTATTACTGATTTAAAGACTAAAATATTTCATAGGTAGTAACGAGATATACATAGATGAGTTCCAACACTTCGATGACGAAGACGACAAGACTCTGAGCGAAGTGTACAGAGAAAAGATCAAACAAAAGGTCACACACAAGGTGCACAATAAAAAGAAACTTAAGAACAAAAAGGAGAAGCCGGTGAAGAGAGTGAAACTAAAAAAGAGTGGAGAAGATGACACTCCGGATAATACTACAGACAGGTAAATAGAATCGCGGGGCACTGCCGTGCCCCCCGATAGAGAGAATGAGATAGAGACAGAGAGAGAGAGAGAGAGAGCGAGAGTAATCTGTCAATTACAGAATAGATATCGATTAAATAAAATATTGTTCTAAATTTCAGATACAAAACAACAGACGTAAAGCGTCGCCGTCAAACTGAAGCATTGGATGAGACATTGTTCACAATCAGTAGTCTCTCGTACGACCAGCAGATACAGGAGGTGCTGAGACGCCAGGAGAGCTCTGCCTACACCACAGCGCCTTACAAGTGTGACGTTTGCTACAGAGGGTTTGTCGTCAAGGACAGATTCACAGCACATGCCATAAGACATAGCGAGGTAAATTATTTGAAAAAAAAAATTATAAAAATGTCCCCATTGCATTTAACATAATTATTATCTGAGTTTAAAATATTAGACCAGTGCATTTGCAGTAATAATAGTATGATGAAACCCATTGGAAATGTAAGGTATGGTGGTATCATGATTGCTAAATGCAAGCACTTTACGAGTTTCTAATTCTATTTTGGACATTCTAACACGAATGTCCAATATATTTATTTATTAGAACTCGTATGATGAAGTGGGGAATACATCGCAGGCGACTGAAACTTGCGACTCAGTTGTAGGTTTAGGGTGGCCACCTTGCGACCTTGCGACCTTGCGACCTTGCGACTAGTCAGCGCTCACCTTCACCAATCGACATGTTCCCCCCTTTACAAGCCATATTTGGTAAGATCGTAACAACAAGTTATAAATCTATTTAAACTTATCGTTGTTTGACGACGATGCTTATGGTGCGCACGTGTTTCCTCCAACATATAACCCTGGGCTCTTTAAGCGAAGCGTGAAGAGGCACATTACTGGGTCGTCAAGTTGAGGGCCACTCTCTATAGTATTCCTGTGTACTGTGAGAGTCGCCCTCAATTGCCAGACGTCGCCTCAGCTTACCATCAGGCGAGTGGCGTCAATTTGTCGACCTAAATAAAAAAAAAAAAAATTAAAAAAAAAAAAAAAAAAAAAAAAAATGGTTAATGAACACGGCTATTTATCCTAGTATACTATAAAACCACACATTTTCATACATGTTCAATGTCTTTTTTCTACAATGACAGTGTCATTTATCAGAAACCAGTACCTAACATTATGAGACATCTCTTTCACTGATATCTTTTTAGTATGATCTTTGTTATAATTATCGATGATTAAGAAACAAAATCAAAACTGGTAAACCACTTTCTTTGCCCACTGTACATCCTATCATTCTACTAGATACTAGTGGTTCTGTGAACCGTAGACTTCGGGAGCGGCTTTGTTTATTGACTGAGGGAGCGAAGCGACCGAAGTCTCCGTTTCAACTTGCAGACTGGGGAGAATTTCTTTCGTCTGTACCTCTAATCTACGGGTTCTGTCAGATCATGTTTGCGGCCGTATTTATCAACCGATTTTCATGAAACACACACACTCCTTGCTTACAATGAATAACATGTGAATGATATTATTTGGATTGGATGAAAAATGAAAGAGTAATAAAGAAAATTGAAAAATAAATTTTCTAAACAAAGCTCCCGAAGTCTACGGTTCACAGAACCACTAGTATAAAAATATTTTTGTTTGAGAATGAATTTTGTTATCTCCATTAGCAAAGTGGTGCATATGAGTGTTTCATCTGCAAGACTCGACTCAAGACTAGTCGCGCCCTCCGGAAGCACCTGACCGCCCAACACACCGAGCAGTACAGCTGTAACGGATGTCCTTTCGTCACAAGAAATAGGTAAGTTTGAGATACAAGGGGCAGACGGAAATCGGTATATATTTGCAACGAATCATCTGTTTTAGCATAGATAATACTATTTACGATTTCGGGACTTAAACGCGTAATTTACCTTAATTTTGGCTCTTTTAGTATTATGGATTCAGAATGTCTAGTACCAGTTCCTTACGTTAATTTGCTCGACAAACGTTTTCTTATTCCCCGTACATTTAACACCAGCGCCCCTAGCGGTAGCGTTAGGGAACTGAGTGAACTGTATGGAGGAATACGAAAACGTATTTCTAGCAAATTAACGTCGCACAGATCGCGAAAGTTATAATACTCGTATTAGATTACACAACAAGTTACGAAGTTGGATGCCGAGAGTAGAGAAGGGAGAAGGATTCTAATGTAGAATCCTGAGCGGAGCGAGGGATACAAGGAACGAGACAAAAATTTTTTTTTCACGAGTAGTCTACTCTACTCTATACCATTGACTGCGAGAAAATAAGGTAAAGGTTTCCGACACCTACATTGTCTGATGGGGATGGGGGGAGGTAACCTGTCCTGTAATAGCATACCAATGTTATACCATTGCCATCGTATAAAACATATTCTGGCATAAATGTTATATATCTAAAACTGTTCGTTCGTTTCTCTGCCGAACGATAGTGGCCTGGAACGCCCTGCCTGTGCACGTGTTTCCTCCCACATATAATCCTGGGTTCTTTAAGCGGAGCGTGAAGAGGCACATCAGTAGGTCGTCAAGTTGAGGGCCACTCTCAATAGTAATGTGTGCTGTGAGAGTGGCCCACAATCGCTAGACGTCGTCACGACTTACCACCAGGCGGGCGGCGTCAATTTGGCGAACCAAATATAAAAAAAAAAAAAAAAAAAAAAACTGAAAAAAATATCTGCATTCTAAACATCAGCTTACAGTTACGTTACGGAAAGTAGAAATGGTTGTACTTTAGAACTTTGACGGTACTTGTTTATATTACAGAGGTGTGGCGAGGGAACATGAGAAGTGGCACGCGGGGGCCAAGTACCAGTGTCCGCACTGCAGCAGCGAGTTCGAGTGAGTCAGTCGAGAGAGCCCCGGGGTGCAAGTGGTGCACCTGCCCATACTAACATCTAAGTTCTCGATAACCAGCTATAGACTCGCCCCCTTTTATTTGGAGCCAAGAGTTTCACTGGCGAAATGTGGGCGTTTAATATACCACTAGTACCTGAAACATGCGAGTCTATTGCGCGAAATCGTAAGCTTGTTATGTTTCCTGGAGAGTTTGGATGGAGAGGGTGATGTTAGTCTCCAGAGGTCTATGTTTACTTTAAATAAATATAATGTGTTGTGTCGTGTTGTGTTGTGTAGCAAGCTGACTACGTACATGGGTCACATTCGCATCAAACACGTGTCGGACTGCGTGTGCGAGTTGTGCGGTTACACATTCGTCAGCTCGAAGGGCATCGACGTGCACAAGAAGAAAACACACAGACTCACCGACAAAACTGTCAGTATCACACACAAAATGAAATAAAACATTTCCCGTCATTTCGCGGTTTTAGCAGTGATGATTTAATTTGTAGGTACCACTGGAAGGGCCGTACTGCGAGGTGTGCGAGGTGAAGTTTGTATCGCAAGAGGCACACGACAGACACCTTATGTTGTCCTCCAAGCACACCAGCGATCATGATCCGTGAGTTACTAACGTTTGTATCTGAAAGCGACGAGCTACCAGTCATCAGGCTCAAGAGTGAACCTCCGTGTCGTTCTCTTCCAAAATGAATGTGAAATTTACCAATTAAGCTACCGATGAATCTTCCATACAGGACATATAGACTTTAAAATTCATTGCGAGGTTCCTAAAATGATTTTTTTTTATGATGGTAGTCCATTTAATGAACTTTAAAGGAAAACTATAACGGATGGTATGACTCTGTTAGTTCAGGAGTTATAGAAGTTTTTATGGGTAACTACGGAACACTGTCTTATTCGTGGCCCGACACGCACTTGGCCGGTTTTTTTAACCGACTATGGTAGAATGTATGAATCTTACCACACCCGTCTACGCTGTACCATTACCGTCTAAGTACGCTGTATTACTTACAAATTTTGGCAGTAAAATGATTTGATTTGATTTGACCGTCATTGGACATTGGCATACTTTCTCTTGGAAACATGCATGTAAAAATTTAAAAAAATCTTATTAATACGCTTTTGTTAGCTTCAACCTGTATGTATGTATGTTTGTAACCGACTCTTGGCTTCGATTTTGCCCTACTTTGAACGATCAGATTTAATTCAAACTTTGCACACCTGTCAAAGACCGATGACAACGCAATATTTCGATTGAAAATTAAAAAAAAAATTAAAAACTAAAAAATAATTAAGTTTAAAAAAACTAAAAAGACACGCTTTTGTAGAGAATCCAACTCGATTCGATCAAAAAATTCGATCTTAAATTAAAAAAAAATAAATAAAATACTAAAAAATGATTAATTAATAATAGTTTAAAAAACTAAAAAAACACGCTTTTATAGAGAATCCAACTAAAAAGTAGAAAATAAATTTTAATAAGTTTGAATTAAGAATAGTGTAAATAAGAAATAAATGTATATTATTGTAAAAAAAACACTCTTTTATAGAGAATCCAACTAAAAAGTATAAAAAAAAATTTTAATACGTATATTATTGTAAAAAAATCGTGAGGTGCATTTTAAGATATTATCAAAATCATAATTCTTCTACTCATATCTGTCAATAAAATATTTACTAGGTATGCAATGCATTCTGCTGTTGCAATAATTGAGCTGTGTTTGTCGATCCGGGTCGAACTCCTAAACGACTGGACCGATCTTTATGAATTCAGATATGCACTCACGGTGATGGTCACTATGACCGTGCCAAATTTCAAAAAAATCGGTCCAGTCGTGTAGGAGGAGTTCGATCACGAACGAAATACACGAGTCGTCTAAGAAAGAGCTTCGTAAACTCCGCTCAATAACTATTGACACTAGGCACCTCACGCTTTTTTTTACAATAATATACATTTATTTCTTATTTACACTATTCTTAATTCAAACTTATTAAAATTTATTTTCTACTTTTTAGTTGGATTCTCTATAAAAGCGTGTTTTTTTAGTTTTTAGTTTTCGAATCGAAAATCTCTTATACAACAGTAATGTCCGTCCGTCCGTAAACAACTTTCAACTCGAGAACGGTAAGAGCTAGAGACTCAATGTTAACGCCAATCGATTTAGCATAGTCGAAAACCCCCCAAAATGAACTTGACCTTTTACCTCTGCTCTCATGGTCAAGGTCAAAACGAGGTGAAATCGAGAACGGTAATAGTTAGACTCAAGACCAGCTGCGATCAACGCAGCATGGTCAAAGACTACTAAAATGAACTTGACCTTTGACCTCTGATCTCAAGGTCAAGGTCAAATCGAGAACGGTAATAGTTAGAGACTCAATACCAGCTGCAATCAACTCAGCATTGTCTAAAACCTCTAAAATGATGAAAAACTTCATGTCAAATATCGGAGACTCGATAAAATAATGTTACATGGTAAATATCCCGAACATTCTAATCGTCATGTGACATTTTTTTAGATTTTATGAAAAAACTTTCGAAGACTCTAAAATTTAAGGCAAATTTTTGACTGCGGCGACCTAGTTGAGCGAAGCGAGCCGAAGGCGAGCGGAGCTCTCAAAGGGTGACTCAAATTACGATTTATGTTAAATTGCGGCGACCTAGTATAATAAGAAACTAGGTCGCCGCAGTCGCGAAACGTACCGTTACGCTGCAGCATATATTTGAGCGAAGCAAGTTTAAATTCAAAATTCTGGCATCGTAATAACCTGGGTAATTCTGTAAGCTTTTGATGAGTGCAAGAAAATCCGAACTCGGCCGAGTATTCGCCGAGAAACAATTTAACATAAATCGTTTGAAAAATAATTTGAGTCACCCGTTGAGAACTCCGCTCGACTTCGGCTCGCTTCGCTCAATAAATGTATACTAGGTCGCCGCAGTCGCGAAACGTACCGTTACGCTGCAGCATATATTTGAGCGAAGTGAGTTTAAATTCAAAATTCTGGCATCGTAATAACCTGGGTAATTTTGTAAGCTTTTAATCAGTGCAAGAAAATCCGAAATCGGCCGAGTATTCGCCGAGAAACAATTTAACATAAATCGTTTGAAAAATATGTAATATGATGCATTATACATGCTTAGGAAAACAGCCAGACAGAACAAACAACCGTACTCACTTCATATCATGGCTATGTTGCACCTCTCTTGAGATATGGCATAATTTTCTGGGGCAATTCAACCAATAAAGAGGCTGCATTTGTGGCACAAAAGAGATGTATCCGTTCAATATGCCATTTGGGACCTATGGAAAGCTGCAGGCCCTATTTCTTACAGTTGAATGTTTTAACTTTGCCATGTATATATATTTTGGAGACAGTAATATTTGTTAGAAAAAATAGACATTTATTTGCAAATCTGAACAGCAAAAGACATAATTTAAATTTGAGAATGCCAGCAAATAAAACTGAGTATATGAATAAGAGCTTTCTATGTATGGCCCCTCGGCTATACAATAAGTTACCAAAGGAAGTGCTAAATATAGATAAAATAGATTTATTTAAAGGTAGTGTAAAATCTATATTGATGAGAAAATGTTATTACTCAGTTGATGAATTTCTAAATGAGGTGTGACCCTACATTGACATACAAATTTGATTTTATTTATATTACATATTGACTGAAGTGCTATTATCCTATATTTTATAAAACACCCTAATTAATCACATAATTATGATGTCTGCTTATCTGACATTTAAAATTTTGTTTTATTTGAATTATACTTACAAATTAATTAATCAAAATGTTGACTCATCAGATTAGACTAATCAGACATTGTAATTACTTACTTCATTATGCCTGCTAATTTTGCATGCCAGTTGGCGGAAATATGGTGGAACTAAAACTATTATTATACCTCTGTACTTACCTGTATTTCGCAAAAAATAAAGAATTGAATTGAATTGAATAATTTGAGTCACCCGTTGAGTTGAAAAAATACTTTGACAGAGTGATATCGCTTTGAATCAAAACTCGCTTCGCTCAAATATATGCTGCAGCGTAGCGGTACGTTTCGCGACTGCGGCGACCTAGTTTAGTTTATGAGTATGAGCTTATGCTCGATGATAGTGGACCGTTGAAAGAAAATCTTGCGAGCCGTTTTTAAGAAATAAGAGTTGATACGGCCCCTGCTAGGTAGTAAATTAAACGATGTAAAACAATTAAGGTTACTTTATTGGCAAGGAACCTAGGGTTTATATAATACTAGTAGCTAATAGTGTGTCGGAAGTGCCCGGTGCACTTAACTGTGGGTCCACAGGCGACGGCGGTCGGCCGGCAGGACCCGCTGGTGTCCTCCAATCAATCTTGTTCTAGCTGAATAGCGAGATGCTCCGGGTCGAAGGCCACGGAGCGACGGCGCAGCGTCTGGCTGCTCAGCAATCGTATATTTTCACAAGTATGGCTTTTCTAAGCCC
This sequence comes from Nudaria mundana, assembly GCA_963556515.1. Taxonomy (NCBI): domain Eukaryota; kingdom Metazoa; phylum Arthropoda; class Insecta; order Lepidoptera; family Erebidae; genus Nudaria; species Nudaria mundana. The sequence continues at coordinate 2,346,993 of OY748314.1, forward strand.
CAAGGTAGTTCTGGAATTGACACAAGCAACGGATTAGATACTGGCTCGGCACCGCTTGCCGTAGGGTCCCACACGTAAATCGCCGTACAGGTTCCCTAGTTGTCGGACGCGCTGCACAATTATTTACATGAGGGTACACGGCAAGGTTACACATAACACAGGATTATACAAACATGGGAAAAGGGAAAACACAGACAGGTAGTTGGCTCATCCCTATATATCGGTCTCCGACCGGCGGCAGAAAATCTCAATGCAAGAATTAACTAATAATAAAATAATAAAATTTATCTATAAGCCCAACACAAATGTGGGACATTTCAAAAGATTATTTTTTTACCTATTACGTATCGGAGACGAAGTTCCTAAGAGACTGCGTTATGCGTATTTCCCATCTAACGATTAAAACTTTATGACGGTTCACTAAATTAGGGAACCCTAAAATGACGGACCCTAAATGGCAGTCAGGATAATAAAATGTTATATAATAGTGCATATTCCAGATAGGCGGAATATGACCTAGATATTTGACTTTACGTTAAACACAATATAAATTTTGAAAAATAACGGTTTCCCGCTTAAGGCCGCGCCCCAAATGGTACGGCTTCACAATAAAATATGTCGGGTAGGTGAATAATCTCAACCCGGATTCTCCTTCTTGATATTCACAATTTAAAATTATAATACTATGGTTTACCCGTTTTTCTACCCGCGTTAGTTATTGTGACAAATCCTACATCGCGCTAGCGATATTTGCACACTCTTACTTATAGGTTACAAATTTTGCTGTTCTCTCTGAGACAGTCTTGATAATGCCTAGTTTAGAGGCGAAACAATTGTCGACGATTGTTTGTCCGTTTTAATTTTGCGAAAAAAAATTATGCTATTATATTTTGAAAGTTTTTAACATCTTACTTACCATTACTTTTTTACTATGGTTTACTGCTTAAGGCCGTAGGTGGATAGCCCTTAAGAGAATTTTAGGTAGAAATGTGGTTAACAATTTATCGTTATATTCGATAGGGCAATGTTACTAGGTCCTAGCATTCTCTACGAGTTTATAAAATAGGTAATTGCATAGACAACGTATATAGATAGGTAATACATATATAATCATAGCATTCAGGGGTTGAGTAATTTAACCTAGAAATAGTTTTAACAATTTATCATTATATTCGATGGGGCAATGTTACTATATCCTAGCATTCCCTACGAGTTTATAAAATAGGTATTTACATAATTATATAATTATAGCATTTAGGCGTGGAGTAATTTAACATCACCGTCCTAAATGTTTTCTCGTATATTTTGTGGCAAGAAATTCAGCATCGTCTGATTTTGATATTTACTTCGATAAAAGTTTATAAAATAGGTAATTACATTATACGCGATTGAAACTACAATAACCGTGGCTCGAATCACCTCGGAGTCTAAACAACTATAGGTTTACCTTCAGTTACTAATAATCTATGAAATAGCTATTTGGTAATATTCTAATTATAGATCGCGCGGTGGACGTTATACGTAAGCTATTCTGTTCACAGCACTTACCCCTGATTCGGGAACGGGAAACTAATTGCACAAGTTGCACCACTATTAAATAATAATATCAATCCAAATCTATTCTGTCTGAATTACTTAGTTAAATCTATTATTTTAAATGTTATAATTGAATACTTCGTTAACGGTGGTTACCTCAGCTGTGCGTTGATGAGATTTCTATTATGCTAATTCTGTGTCTCCGCTCGCTCTGTGCGGACTTATATGACCTCGAGCCAGGTAATGGAGTCGTACCGACCCCTTCTCCGGGCATCTAGTGACGCGACAATTCACGCATCCGCACCGCTATTGGTTAGCTGGCTAATCCTTATCGGTACGATCTCGTCCGGCTCACAGGACAATGAGCGAAGGAATTTCTTCATTGTCCGAACCGGTCCGCTAATATTCTAGTAGCTTCTAATTAGTGTTGTTACCAAACGCAAAATGTGTAATGTCGATGTTCACACGTCGTAACAGAGTAAAAAAATCAAAATCCTCTTTCTTGGCGGATATTTAATTTCTTTAATCCTCCTGGGAAAGTTATATCAATGTGCTTTCGACGTCGAAGAGATGCAGCCATCCGACTACATCGTGAAGGTTGTGAAAAGCCGCTGGATGTGGGCAGTACCGAATGTTGTGGCGTTCGTTGGAAGAGGCTTATTTCTATTAGCAGTGGGCATCCATTGGCTGATGATGCAGTATCATCTCACTCTTTTCCAAGCGCCAAACCTACTTAATATTTTAAACGTAAAGATTTGGAGGTTATGATGTTTGTTACTCGAAAACTGCTGATGGGATGTTATAATAATATAATATACCTTTTCACCGCGCGTAGGTAAGCACCACTCGGGCCTCAGAGATGTCCCTTAGCAGAAAGTGTAATATGAAATTTTGCTACTTGTCTAGAAACCGTATCCGCAACGACTCTCAGAGTATGAACAGTGACCGCAGCGGACGCGTGGTGCGCCGCATCGAGCGTCGCCCGCTCGTGCACGCACGTGACTCGCCTGCCACACCCGCACTCCGCCAGGGAGAGCCCATCACCTGCGAGCAGGTACACAACTACTTCCACCACCATCTAGGGCCAGTCTTTCACAGTCACTACCTACCACAGTTATAGTCGTGTTTTCCGCAATCACTACCTGCCACAGTTTCTAGCCTTGTCTTCCAGACTCACAAGGTACCTAAGTAAGTTATTGCCGTCTCTTCAAGCATTGACAGTTGAATACATGAGTCCGCCATAGACGCTGCTTGCTGAATTTGTGAGAAACGCTACATATAAGACGCAACGTGGGTAGGCCTGCCACAATGCGGACAGACGACATCGTAAAGGTCGCAGGAAGCCACTGGATGCGGGAACTTCAAGACCGAATATTGTGGCGTTCATTGAGGGAGGTCTATGCTCAGCAGCGGGCGACGATTGGCTAAAATCATAATGTTATTGAATTATTATTAGGCTGTTGGTTTTAATTTACACCCACTTCCGGTTTAAGTGGCTAACAACCTTCCTCAGATATGCCCTAACAATAACTGACCGAGCGAGTGAAGCGTCTACTTTTCGAGAGTGGACAATTTTGTATTCGTCTGTCTGAACGTATGTGTGTTTCACAGTTTTTATCTGATCTCTACGATATTTGGCACACGTGATTGATTTAATACAATTTTTTTCTCTTGAGGCTATTTCTGATTGGAGGCTAGGTCTACTGTTCGACCATGGCGACCATTAGTATTAAATGTTCAAACGTATTCGGGCATTAACATCCGCTAGTGGTATAATAGCAGGCTGCCAGCCGTTTTCCGACCCCAGATTTTTTGTTCTGGCTTTATTTTGTTGTTTATTCGTTGGCCGAGCGAGCGAAGCATCTATTTTTTGAGACTGAACAATTTTGCTTTCCTCTGTCTGTCTGTATATGTGTTGCAGGCTAAGTAACACATTTTTTGTCCGATATCTACGAAACTTGACATAACCCTATGACTAAAACGTAATATATATTTATGTCCATAGTGTGGTATTCAGTTGCGTGACCTCAGGTTGTACGCGCAACACTTCAGACGATCCCACCCGGACAAGAATCGAACCAGGTATCCCGCTATGAAGACTCCCTGTATGTGCGAACAGTGTGGCAAGATCTTCCAGGTAATTACCACTAGACCAGGGCTTCCCAAACTGTGCGTCGCCCTGGGGCGTCCTGGGGCGCGTCGCGGCATTGTCCCAGGGCGTCGCCTCTTGATGAGATCGGGTCCCCTGAGCTAGAGATTTTAAATTCATATATGAGTAAAAGTACCCTAACTGTGAAGGCGTGTGTACTGAGGGTGCCCGAGCGATGTCTGGAAAAGATGGAGAAAGGATTTATTAAAAGCAAGGCCCCAAGTGTAAAATGGACAACTTGTGTCATATTATTATCTAAATACAATAGTTTTTTTCTAATATCATGTTACTCTCCTGGTAAAAAATTGGTAATTATTTTCGGGGCCAGGGTTTAGCGGTACTCGCTTCTAACTTCAAGCTTACATTCAATTTTCCAAATGACTGTTCCAAGGACTACTGTCCCATGACGGTCATTTTATGTAAGTGTGCACAAACAAAAGAAGGTGTGGCTTATGGCGTATGCGCAGATAGAAACTGGTAGAAGCTTGTAGAAGGGACTAGAACCACCTTCTCGTATGGTATAGACTTCTCGTATACATGACGTCAGAGGTGCTCCGTTTAGTTTGCCTAAACACCACAGTACCATATATACTTACATGCATTCAGAGTAAAGCTGTTAATTTGAAATGACAAACAGACACTTCAATTAGATTTATGTGTAGATTGAAGCGTAAGTATCATGTTGCTAGAGTATGGCGCTTCTCAAGGACCACATGTGGGTCCACACCGGCGAGAAACGCTTCAAGTGCGATCGTTGTACAAAGAGCTTCACCCAGAAAACGAACCTGGTGTTCCACATGCGGGTGCACAGCTCCAGTCGGCCGAGCTACGAGTGTCCGTTGTGCGGGAAACACTTCGCGTTCTACAACAACAGAAGGAGACACATGTTTGTAAGTTAGACACGTACACAAACATACATCGAAGTTAACTGCTACTGTCATTGGGCTAGTTGTCTGTTACGTTGAAATAAGATAAATGGACCTTCATGGGACATTGTATTGCTTTGTAAGAATTACATGTGAAAAGTCCGGCTAAACTGAAACGGCTGGACCGATTTTAACGAGACCCACTGATAGTTATGTAGTAACAGGGAGTACCTTAGGCTCCTGTTTATCCCGGGAAAGAGCTCCCATAGTAATTGGTAACTAGAAAACGAAGCCGTCGGCCGTAGTTAGTAGGTCATACTTTCTAATGTTATGATATGTCGGGACTGCTGCAAGCGCCATTATCTCGGAGGAACTGATGTACGGTATTGATGGCGGCGCGGTTAACGTAGGAATGTTACACTGACCGGTTTCGCCTTATAACATTAACGGACATTATCAGATACTAAGATGATGCCGTCCGGTCAGAGCTTCTGTTTAATACGTGTAGCAAGTGCCATCAAGTGCCATCAATCAACAGCATAAATAGACGTAATATTATAAACTAGCTGTTGCCCGCAGCTCCGCCTGCGTGTTATAGCTTTCTCGATCACCAGTTACTGATTTATTATGTATAGCTGTTGAGCGATATTGTATCTTAAGATTAAATATTATAGTATCTTAGCTGTGTGCACTTATTATTTGCGGTTTGTACAGTAGGTAGTACTAGGGATCGAACCGCAAAATTAAGTTTGTTTTTTATTGTATAAACTTTTCCGGGATAAAAATTACCCAGGGTGGTGCCCAGGATATATTAAAGAATATTTATACCAAGTTTCATCGTAATCGAACCGGTAGTTTTTGCGTGATGCCTGAACAAACAGGCAGACAGACAAAAAAAATTAATCACATTTTGGGGTTCGGTGTCGGTCTAGTAGCACCCCCTGCCATTTATTTTATTGATATTTTCAATTTTTATTTATTTATTTATTCAGATAATTAAAATCCAGTTGCTTAGTAACATTTACTTAATAACTATGTTAGTACTTGTATTCTACAAATGACTTTGTCATAGTCACAACGTGCCTCAGGATATGGCTCTCGTGGTTCCTACTAACGATACTCAGTAGCATACTATTGCCACTGCCGCGCATTCCATACATCATCGACGTCATTTTCTTGCGCCAAACAGCACTAAGGCTGTCTGTGTGGGCCTGAGCGAACATGGCCGACGCTCTACAGAAGCGCGGAAGCCGCAACAGTGCTCTGACGCAGGGCATTGATGGCGCGTTGCGTATAACTGACCCATAGTGCACTCGAGTACAGAGACGTGCAATAAGCTTTAAACAACATGATTTTAACCAAATCTGTACATCGAGCAAACCTGCGGGCCAGCATGTTCGCCCTTACCGCCAATGCCCTGCGTTCTCGCTCGATATCTTCATCGTCCTTGAGGTCGCGCGCAAGATAGTGTCCAAGATATTTAAAGTGGTCGACTCGACGAAGTGGCACCCCACATATAGTGACCTCTGGTACCAAGTCTGGACACTTGCGGCCGACGACGGCCTCACAAACCATGAATTCGGACTTTTTGGTATTATATACCAGCCCATGTTGGTTGGCATACCTTTCACAAACCCCTAACAGTTTTCGTAAAGCACTGATAGAGGGTGCCAGCAGCACCATGTCGTCTGCGTAGCTGATATTATTAAAGGCGATTCCATCAATAAAGCAACCCGCGCTCGTGCTGCTGAGCTCCTCCATCAGAGCATTTATGTACAAATTAAATAGTTTTGGGGAGGTTAACCCGCCTTGCCGCACACCGCATTCCATGGTGTAAGGCGACGACACCTCAGTTCCCCAACGAATCACATTTTCTGGATGTTGGTTCCAGTGGCGAAAAATATTTAACTAAACAATAAAATAAAAAAAAACTAAAAAAAAAAAATTATAATGAAAGCGTGGGTTACGATAGTATTATAAATTTGATCATCACCAATTAAAGAACCTGGATTACCTAATTCAGCTCGGATTAATAATCTTAAAGAAGTTCCTACTATACCTGCTCAAATTCCAAAAATAAAATATAAAGTTCCAATATCTTTATGATTTGTCGAGTATAGTCATTTTCGCTAATAAATAAAATGGCTGAGGTTAAGCGATAAATTGTAAATTTATTAACGAGAAATTTCTCTTTTATTGGCCTTATATTCAATAATGATATAAAATTGCAAATTTTAAGGGGTAAAATTAACTAAGGCTTAAAGAGAAATTCTTTATTTTTAATTTTGAAGATTAATAGTTTAATTTAACCTAAAACCTTAAAAAAAAAAGTTCTGAAAATTAAACCTAATATAGATAAATAAGAAAAAATATTAATAAAAATTATTATTTTATTTTTAATAAAAATTTTAATTCATTTATTTTTAGAGTAATTAAATATAAAGGTTGAATAAATAATTCGAGTATAGAAAAATAAGATAATTAATCTTATTATAATTATAATAAATGTTAATATAAATATATTTTTTTTATATGCATATTCCGGCCCGTAGCGGTAGAATTACAATAATCGCGTAAAAGACCCGTTAGTCTTAAGTTTATAATATAAATATATTATTTGAAATTACAAAATTAATAATAATTCATTTAGGGAAAAATCCAAGAAAGGGGGAGTCCTCCTAAAGATAAAAAAATAATTAATAAATTAATTTTAATTAAAGAATTTATATTATTAGTATATAATTGATTAATATAATAAGTATTTAATAGATAAAATATAAAAAATATAATTCTAATTAAAAAACAATAAATGATAAAATAAAATAATCATAAATTTTCTGAAATTATAATTGAAAATAGTATTCATCCTAAATTATTAATAGAAGAAAAAGCTATTAATTTACGAAGCGAGGTTTGATTTATTCCTCCTATTGCTCCAATAATTACATTTAGGATAATAATTAAAATAATGAAATTTATATTTAAAAAATATGATAAAATAATTTTTGAGGGTAATTTTTTGTCATGATATTAAGAGTCCTCCTATTAAATTTTACCGTTTTCGCTGATTTTACAGACGTGTTTTTACACTGAAAATACTGTATTTTTATAAGTTTTAATGCACAACATGAAATATCATTTCAATAATGATCTAATAAGTGAGCTACTTTCTTATTTTTGTCATTAAATTTTGATTAATCGACCTAAAACAATCGGTAGTTTTTCGTATCTTTTGCTGGAAGAGGTCTAGAATATCACAAATTCACTAATCGTTTTGACGTCTAAAAAGTATTACAAAAATACAGTGTATTCTTGTAAAAGTCATCTATCAAATGTATGGATTACTTTTTATCACTTTCATAAAAAATAATTAAGTAAACAAATATTTAAGTTAGTCAAATTTTAGAGAAAATGGGCAATGAATTGGTTCTTATTTCGGCTACATAAAACTCTCGTTCATAAAATTAAAACAACATAAATAAACCTTGGTTCAAAATCAATCTATTTCCAAAAATAATATTTTAAAATTAAAAATTAATTTAAATCAGATCAAGATGCAGTTTATAATTAAGAATATAATGGATTACAATGAATTAATTTAAATGAATATTGAATTGAAAAATTTAATTGAAGGTGGATTTAAATGTAATTTTATTTAATTTATTAAAATGATTAAAAATTAAAATATGTACAATAAAATTGAAATAAGTCGTAACAAAGTAGAGGTACTGGAAAGTGTTTCTAGAAAGACAAATTAGAGCTTGATTAAAGTATTTCATTTACATTGAAAAGATTATTAAAAATGTATTAATTAATTTGAGGGGGAAAATTAATTGATAAAAAATAATAAAAAAAAATTTAATTGTAATAAATATAAAATATTTTAATTGGGGGGTTAAAGTATATTTATAGAAAATATTTTAAGTTTTATAGTGAATTAGTATTGTGAGAGAATTTTGAAATAATTGAAAATAAAATTATTAAAAAGTAATTTTTATTTAATGTATCTTGTGTATCAGAGTTTATTAATAAAAATTTTAATAGAAATTCTCGAATTTAAGAGAGATAATTAATTAATAAATTTATTGTGGAAAAAATATTTTTAATAATTAATTTGAAATGAAATGTTAAATCGTTCTTAAATATATCTAGTTTTTTTAGAAAAAAAATTAATTTTAAATTCATAATATTTAATTAATTAATTAAATATATGAATTTTATATTTTAAGGGATAAGCTTTAAATTAAATTAATATAATTAATAAAAAAAATTGAAAATTATATAACTTATATTATTAATAAATTTTAATTTATTATAAATAATTTCAATAAATATGAAATTTTATATTAAAATTTATATTTTTATAAAAAATAAATTTATAATTTTATAAGTTTAGGTATAATGATAAAATTAGTACCTATATATATATAAATTATTTAATAAAATTTATTAAAAATTATTTTTAATTATAAATAAATTTATTAAAAACAGTTCCGAGGGGATCCCGGTTGCATGTAGTTTATCCTACAGGATATCATAGGATACTAAGTCGAACTTATCTGTCATATATCTGTCGTATATTATAAACGCGGAAAGAGGTCAACAAAAATTAAATGATAATCATTTTAAACTTAATATAAATGGTAAAATAACTACATCAGACTTCGAGGTCGCTAACGAATTTGAAAATTTTTTCTCCCGAATTCCTGTAGATTTGACAAAAACCCTAGGCTCTTCAACCCCCATTGCAGAATCTTTGTTAAAAGCAAACGTTCCTTGTTGTAACGTTATATTTAAATTCAGTAAAGTTAACATAAACACTATCTTAAAAACTTTTAAATCTTTAAATATCAAGAAAACAGCTGACCTCTGGGGCATCTCTGTGTATTTAGTAAATTCTTTTATTGAAATGGTTGCTCCTGAACTAGTAATAATATTTAATAATTGTGTTGATAGTGGTGTGTTCCCTGATTTAATGAAATCTAGTAAATTAATTCCCCTGTTTAAATCGGGTAGTACTTCAGATCCGTCCAATTTCCGTCCCATTTCTGTACTACCAACATTTAGTAAAATTTTTGAAAAAATTATGCTTAATCAAATGCAAAATCACTTTAACGTTAATAAACTATTACATACAAAACAATTCGGTTTCACTCGTGGTCGGTCCACCACTGATGCCGGTATTAAATTATTAGAGTGTATATACAGGGCCTGGGATGAGTCATATGATGCTTATGGTGTATTCTGTGACTTATCTAAGGCCTTCGATTGCGTTCAGCACCAGACTTTAATTAAGAAACTTGATCATTACGGAATCCGGGGGACGGCCTTGAATTTCGTCAATTCTTACTTAAGTGATAGGGTCCAGAAAGTAGTGATCAATGGTAAACAGTCACCTGGTTCTCCTGTAGCAATGGGGGTACCGCAGGGTTCAATTTTGGGACCTTTTCTTTTTCTAGTATATATTAATGATCTCCCTCACCTCATAAGAGACGACCACGATGTAGTTTTGTTTGCTGATGACACTTCTTTAATATTTAAAGTTAAACGTGGACAGCGCGAACTTGACGATGTAAACATTGCCCTCTCTAGGATAGTCCACTGGTTTTGTGCTAATAATTTATTATTAAATGAAAATAAAACTAAATGTGTAAGATTCACCTTACCTAATGTAAGACTTGTTAAAACCAGTGTTAAGGTTAGGGATGATATAATAGAATTGGTCGATGACACTGTCTTTCTGGGCATAACGTTAGACTCCAAATTGCAATGGGGGCCTCATATCGGGAAAATTTCGGCCAGGCTTAGTTCAGCAGCCTATGCTGTCAAAAAGATCCGACAACTTACAGACATTAAAACGGCGCGTCTTGTCTACTTCAGCTACTTCCACAGTATCATGACATATGGCATACTACTGTGGGGTAACGCTGCCGATATTGAATGCATCTTTGTGTTGCAGAAGAGGGCTATCCGGACTATCTATGGAATGGGGTCTCGGGAGTCATTAAGAGATAAGTTTAAGCATATTAACATCCTTACAGTGTATTCACAGTATATTTATGAAATTTTATTGTATACCCACAAGAACAAAAGTAAATTTGTGAAAAATAGTGATAATCATAATCTAAACTTAAGAAATAAGGATAAACTGGCTGTTCCTAAATTTAGGCTTCATAAAGTGAGTAATTCTTTTGCGGGGAACTTTATTCGAATGTACAATACATTGCCAACCGAAATAGCAAATTTATCTGTCAATAAATTTAAAAAACTAATAAAGAGTAAATTGTGCCATAAAGCTTATTATAGTATTAATGATTTCTTAGATGACAAGGCGGCCTGGTTGTAACAACGTAACGAATTGCTCCTTTCTAAATAACTCTGTATTAGATTTAAGATGAAATATTTTGAAAAAAGCCGAGCTGAGTTTCTTGAGGGCTCTTCTCAGTCTCGTTGCATTTTGGAACCCTCGGTAGAGTCACACCAACTTCTGACGAATCTAAATAATTTTCTGAAAATTTCAAAGATAATAAACGTTATTTTATTTTATTTTATTTTATTTTGAACGCCTTAGAAAGGTCCAGAAAAGCCGCATATACCGTCTTTCTGTCAGCATAGTACCCGACAGCGTGCTTAAGGCATGCGAGTGCGCTTTCAGTAGATACGCCTCGCCTAAATCCGAACTTTCAATGTACAGAATTTTTACTTCTACAGATTTATTACAAGTATAGATACATACTTAATTGTTCCAGATCCACACCGGGCTGAAACCATTCAAGTGTGACAGTTGCGGTAAATCCTTCACCACGTCCGGCGAGCAGAGAGCGCACATCGAACACGTGCACATGAAGAAGCCCTGGCCCAAGCGAGCCAGGACCAGGCCCGACTGGAAATGCGACGAGGCTAGCCGAGAGGACTGATGCTGCAAGGATGTGCGCGTGGACAAATGAAAATGATTAATGGATGTCAAACGTATCCATAGTATAACACTTCTCGGATCGAAAGGCCCTTAAGCAGCACACAAACCCGCAGACTCGAGCAAATATTAAGGTGCGTTTTATCGCGATATTAGATACTATTTTAGGTATAATTACAAAAGATCTCTTCAATCTTCAATCTGCTACACATATTGGATAAAACTCTTGTACTTTTCCACAATTATTTATTTCATACATATATGCAATAAATTAATTAATAAATGTGGAAAAAATCCACCAAGTGCCATCAATCGACAGTATAAATAGTCTGAAGACAGCAGGTACGGCTGAATTGATTGATATCTATCGAAAATTAAAACTAAAGTTTGCGAAAGTTAATGAACATATCTGGTTCAACACGCAATGTAAGAAAGCCGACATAATCCCCAAATATTTTGACTTAAGTATAGTGTGCAATAGCAATAAAGATTTCGTCAAAGATGTGCTGCATTCTGCAAAATTGGAGTGGTTAAAAAAGGAAATAAAGTACCAGTATTGCCAGCGTGACCATATAAGTCTCCATCTGAAGATTTACCTTGCAGAATTGTGTCCGAGACTGCACAATTTGGAATTTAGTGTACTACAGAGGTGTTTAACGAAATGCGCTATGAGTCAGCTGTCATCTACAGGAGGCATCTCAACAAACTGGCAAAACTGAGGTCATATCAGTGCAACAGTCCTAGAGCCTACACACCAGAGTCTGGTGTTAATAGGGAGTTTTACACGAGACTCAAAAGTTTCACAAACGTCGCATTTGAGAATAGGCAAGAAGCGCTATTGGAAAATGCCTAAAGTATTGTCCCACTATTCCTCTGCCTCTGGTACGGATTTCTAGAGACTTGATGAACCCCAAGCCTCCAAAAGTCCATGCGTATTATAAACTACACAAACGCCAAGTTCCGATACGTCCGGTAGTGTCATACACCGTAGCACCAGCTTGCGGGGTGGGGTGGCAGCACGTGATAATAGCTTACTCAAAGAGCGTACCAACTTTGTACCTACTGATACAATCGAAAATAGCTTAGACCTTGTGAAAAACTTGAAGATGTTTATGTACCTGATGAAGCCATGCTAGTTTCTTTTGATGTTAAAAACCTATTCCCGAGCATCCCAGTAAACGAGTGCAAAAGTGTTATTAACGATATTCTGATACAATCTGTAACAGACCTACAGGCGGCCTGCCACCACCTTTTACAAAACAATCTTACTTCCAAACAATTTTATATAAACCTATAATAAGATTACTCGTAACTCGTACCATGACTATACCATGACATGTACTCCTGCTAGAGGCTAGAAAAGAACGAATGATTTGTAATTTTGTCTATTCTTTTGCAATAATAGAATGTGAGACAGAGCTATGTAGTTAACATAGCAATGTCCTTTTCAAACGTTTGGTCGGAAACTCTATTTTATGGAAAGTCTCCAAACAAAATCGTTTTTGTAATAACTTGTTATATGTATTTACCTAAAAAAAAAGTACCAACATTAACAATAATAACAATACAATAATAAACATTTAAAAATGTTACCTGAATATATAAGAAAATCCAACACTAATACGTTACGACTGCTGATAATGGACACCCATGATGTGATTCGGAACGTTTTCTTAGCTGTCATGTCATGTTTATGGATAATAAAGTCAGTGCTACGGAATTTGAATATTCGTTTTTGTGTGAAAAATCTTTTGTAGTTTTATTCCACTAATACACTTTGATAATACTCATATATAAAATGAATGTACCAAGAAGCCAAATTTCTTCCATCTCACTAAGAACTTCCAAATGCGCTCTTAAGGTTGCGCTATTTAGCGGCTCAAACTCGTTGGTAGGTATTGCTCGGGAGCATGCTGTTTCACCTCACAGCGTGTAAAAAAGAAACAGCATCAGCGATGAGCAGTGCAGACGTATGCGCGCACACGTATAATAGCAGGCTCATGTCACACTCGACACAGCACACGCACACATGTTCAAGTTCATTGAAGCGAGCCAGGCGAGCCAGGCGTGCCGCCCGCGCGCGGCCTCCCTGCCCACTCTCGCGCGGCCTCCCTGCCCACTCTCGCGCGGCCTCCCTGCCCACTCTCGCGCGGCCTCCCTGCCCACTCTCGCGCGGCCTCCCTGCCCACTCTCGCGTGGGATGTATACAATGTAGACCCAAAACGTAAATCACTGAACTCTTTCGATTATCTTTACAACAGAAAAATGTTACCAACCTATTTACTGTCTAATTTAATAATACCTATTTATTGTCTAATTACCTGGTTTTATACTTACTTTGAACTTACTCTGGGTAGGTATACTACCTAAAGCGCCTAGCACAGAATTTGGTAGGTAGTTAGGTACTAATTACCTATAGCTAAGAATTCTGTGCTACTAGGTAAGTACTAGTATAAATAAGCTTATGTGAAAGTTTATGAAGATGGATGTTTGACTATTTCAAAACTAGGTAGGTACCACCCTAGGTACCTATTCTGTGTTGATGATACATCCAGTATTTCGGTTGACTACCAACTACCACACCACCGAACACCGTCTGACCTGCACCTGATAACTTTCCGGGAAGATTGACAGCATCTTACCAGTTTCTCCCACTGCCTCTTTCCAACTGCCGCTACCACTACACCCAGTTCGTGACGCACCTGCCGACCCACTATACCTTCGCACCGGCACTGCTACCTACCGCATGTCTGCTACCTTCACAAATTCTACAGCGTTGTTCTGGCCACATGAAGCACCTGCCGCACACGTCACCTACTGGGCACAGCGGTACAGGGCAGTCTTAATCCCCTTCTATATGTAGGTACCTACCGAGTATCATTTACCTTTATACCTACCATGCGATTGCGAACGTACCTAACTACCTAATCACTCACTACCCCGAAAATTAGTGTAATAATACCTAGGTAGGTAATAAACTCTGGTTTGCCAGAGACGCCCGGCAATGGACGTCGTACGAGCGGCCGCATCCGCGCGGACGTTAAAAATAAAAAAAAGGTACCTAGGTAATAAATCTAATATATTATAACGAATATATAAATAATATGGTACCTACCTATGCTAACTTTTTCTCATATAATTTTACAATATGAAACACAATAACTATGGACTTGGCCTGGACTTGAACCAGTGACTGCCTTTCCAGGAAGAGCGTTCTACCCACTGACCAAGACACCACTAGTCACAGGTTTTCTGCTAGAGAAATGTTCTTACTTATATTAGGGTAAGTACCCCACGCGCACAGATGCCCATAGTCCGCCGCGTTCTTTACCGGTGTAGTTTTTCGACCAATCTGCGCTACACAATATTAGGCAGTGAAAGGTTAGGGTTGGCAATCCACTAAAAAAAATATATTTTGAAAATATTTTATTATAAAACATTTTTTATGGCGGGGCGATTAGATTAATGGGTAGGTACCTAAGTACTTATACACGATATTGGTTTTATAATAACTATAATAAAAGTATAGGAAGTATAAGATTACATTTCCCTTTAGAAAATAATAATTATGGTGTGTTTTACAAACAAACACACATGTGTCGTACATTTTATACTTTTGTTTTTTTGTGTTCAACTCTTTTGTGACAATTTAATTCAAATTGAGCCGCTAAAGTAAGTAACAAATATTTCAAATTACTTACTAAATTGATTTTTTCTTTTTCATCTATAATTACTGAAACCGATATTATCAAAGCTGGTCGTACTTGGCTTTGACCGTAGCTGAGCTCTGTGCCTGAGTGCATCCTGGGTAACAAACTAGTAACAACATCTCCTATGCTCAGCATGAATTGGCAGGACTTCTAAGCCCGCCATGCGCCATGCGCCATGCTAGGATGCCTCACAGATGTCTCTCCACGTGTCTCTCTGATTAGCAAAGGGCACAGGGAAGAGTGGAGGTGGGCTATGCCATGACCACGTAAAAAACCCAATTATCAACATCGATCCCTAAAGGGTGATTTTCTAGGAAATCTGGGATCTACCAGCTCCGGTAAAATACATCTACCTATACTTATAATAAATCTGTAGAAGTGAAAATTCTGTACATTGAAGATATCAAAAAAATAAATGGCAGGGGGTGTTACTAGACCGACACCGAACCCAAAAATGTGATTAAAAATTTTTTGTCTGTCTGTCTGTTTGTTCAGGCATCACGCAAAAACTACTGGTTCGATTACGATGAAACTTGGTATAATTATTCTTTAATATCCTGGGCACCACACTGGGTACTTTTTATCCCGGAAAAGTATATACAATAGAAAACAAACTTAATTTTGCGGTTCGATCCCTAGACCTGAGTACTGTACCAACCGCAAATAATAAGTTTGTCGTAGGTTTTTTTATTTTTTATATTTGGTTCGCCAAATTGACGCCGCCCGCCTGGTGGTAAGTCGTGACGACGTCTAGCGATTGTGGGCCACTCTCACAGCACACTATACTATAGAGAGTGGCCCTCAACTTGACCTACTGATGTGCTCTTCACGCTCCGCTAAAAGAACCCAGGGTTATATGTGGGAGGAAACACGTGCACAGGCAGGGCGTTCCAGGCCACTATCGTTCGGCAGAGAAACGAACGTTTAAAACGTTCGGTTCTCGCGAACATGCTATCTACTGTGTGGGAGTGGCATCTCTGCCCGGCACGCGTTGTTCGGGATCGGAAGGAAGACGGTGGGATCAGATTGAAGAGCTCTTCAGAACAGGTTACGTCACCCGCAGTGGAGTTCACTATTAATGGTTTTTAGAACTTTTGTCTGTTTGTCTGAATGTTTGTGTGAATCTCAGAAATGATTTGATTTTATGATTTGAACTTGCGGTTTGGTTTTCAATCGCTTCATAAATAAAAAAGTTATGTAGATCTAAAGTAACACGCAGGCGGAGCTGCGGGCAACAGCTAGTTTATAATAAAATAATTCAAGCTTTTTTTCTTTTTCCGTAGTCCAAAAGTTAGGATTGTACTTAATTTTTTCATATTCCATACCATTTGGCGTCCAAATTACAAAGTAGCAATAATTTCTCTTTGTGATTCTAAGTTGGCTTTGTACCTGTTAGTAATAATTATGGTTCATTTTTAATTTAATTCCGTCTGCGGTCTCAATACAAAAGTTTTTCTTTTTTAAGCGGATTGCTTCTCTAGGCGTATATGCCGATGCTGACGTTGGACATTTTACTTCGACAATACTGTCACTGCCTATTATTCCATCGGGAGTAGCACCTAGATATGGTTTATCTATTTCTATAAATAACCCGCATGGTGTAACAGTTTCATTGATTTTGATTTGTAATTCCGATATGGCAGTTGCTTCATGGGCTTTGCCATACCGTGTCGCATCATTGCCGGTAAATGTTGAGTACAACATTGTTTTTAAAACGGCAGTACATGGCGTCGAAGCCTTCATTTTGCAAATTTGGCCAAAAATTGTAACTGTTACTCTTTTTTTTCTCTCCACTATCCACAAGTCTGAATTTGATTGCCCGACTGTGGTATTTTCTAAAGTGACGATTTCATCAGCACTGAGTTTTAACGTCAGAAGAAAATCTTTTTTCTTTACTTCAAAAATATCAGGTGGCATATCTGGCTCTTGTATCAACGCACCGTAATTTTTGTCTGCGGATTTAAAACGTTTAGCCCTTTTAATACCTTTAGCTTTTTCTGTTATTTTTCGTTTCCGTTGTGAATTTAACGTTGTTTTTTTTAATATATATTTATCTGTATATGTGTGTTCAACATCAGGACAGATAACGTTTTGAACCTTACGAATAAAAGTATAATATTTTAAATTATAATGCCCTGCTGCTGAGAAGCACCTCGCTTCGTAGGAGCCTCTCTGTGTAAAGTTAACTCTTTTACCTGCGAGAAATTTAGCTATAATAGAATTTAATTCTTCTGCAGGATTATTTGTTTCTTTTAATAACAGGCTTTCGGTATTTTGTAGGAGCCAACCAAGATTTTCATAAATATCGTTCCAAATGCCGCTAGATTTTAGTAAAGGAACTAGATTTTCTTCGTTGTTTTTTTTACAGTAATATTCTTTGCAACAGTCGTGCCAACCAAATACATGACATGGTCCATTTCTTAAATCTTCCTTGAGGATAAAAAGCTTTTCTGCTGTTAAAACATCTAATTGTCTCGCATGAGCCACAGCACCAGTTACAGCATTATACAAACGTTTAACTCTATCTAAAAGAGCTTTTCTTAGACGGACAGGTACAAAACCAACCTTATTTTCAGTTTTTTTCCCAATTTTTCTAAGCTTATTAGAATAATTTCTCATCAAATGATTGCTACATTCAATTTTTCTAATATGTACTTCAGGACCATAGATAGAAGCATCCCTAAGAGCGTTTGTGACACTACTATCGCCATCACCTATAATTTTGGTGTATTTTAAGCCATGCATTGCGATACTGGCTTTGAAACCATCTACAATGGCAGATGTTTCCATTTCGGTAGATGTTCCAGACCAATTTTTAAAACATTCATGCACTGGAGCTGCCATTTTCTTATTATTGGCTACCGAGCATATGGAACAATATGCGTTTTTGACTCCAATAAATAGCACTTTTTTCGTTCGATGCCCTATAATGCAACCTACACCTGACAGCGAATTAAAATTAGTGCCATAGCTTCGCTTAGCCCATGAGCCATCTGTGACAACGGTAATGCATGGCACACCTTGTCTGTCCACTTCGCTCAACTCCAAAGCAAGTCTTTTTTCCTCGGCACCTGCGTCCAACATAAGCTGCAACGCTATGTCTTTTTGTATGGTGGCCAGTTTTTTATATTTTTTTATGTAATTGGAATGTTGGCGCTTGCACATATTTCGTCCAGCTGTGCCCATCCATTACCAGTTTGTGAAATACCTTGTATAATATTAAGATTTATTGCAGCTTTATCAGTGCCTTGTGATTCAACAGTCTCTATTTTGTTGCACATTTTGCATTTAAAAATAAATTGTGAATAGAACCCATTTCTTAATTCTTTTATAAATTCTAAATCCCTAAAATCTGAATTTGCCTCAGTATCACTAGATTTATGATTGATTCTTTCTGTAAAGTCCTGTAAACACATAACTCAATCAGAATAGGTTCTCAAAAGAAAACAAGTAGTTTTTTCTTACGGGTTAAATACTTACAAAACCGGTGTGTTATTAGTAAAATCAACGTGTGGTTCAATTACATCCAAATCAGCTGGAGATGAAATAACTTTGGCGCTAGCTATTCTGCTAGAATATTTTTTTACATTTTTACACCGTGAGGTGATTGTATTATGTATTTGTGCTTGGGTAATGATTGTAAGTATTGACTACATTTGAAGATAAACAGTAAATTTATCATCATATTGAATTTTTGTTACGTGTTTTCATAGAGTAAATATATCAAAAATAACTTACGAATGGGGTGTAGTCAGTACATAAGAAACGTCATCGGAATTAATATTTTCACTAGTATAAGTTGGTAGAGGAAAGTTTTGACATTCCACTGAGATCTCTTCATGTACGTTCAAAGGCTCTTCCGTAGACCTAAAAAATATACTTACAGTTACTTTATTTTCAATATTTGAGAAGTTCCCAAACATTCTCCTGTCATCATTAGAACACCGTGACAATAGAATCAACAAAAAAAAAATTCTTGAACTAAGAAATATTTACGGTTGGCGTATCTCCATTACAGGAGGCATATTTTCTTTATTTGTAAACGTTCCCCTGAATGTTCTTTTAAACTTCCTCTTGCTTGCAATACTAAGTTTTAGACGCCCCTTTTGCCCCATTCGCCAGTGTTTTGAATCTATTAAGCATAAATAATAAAAAATAAACAAATAAACCTTGGGCAGTATAATATGGCTGTCTGCCTGCACCGTCAATCACAGAGGCGGCCGTGTAAATACCACTTATTGTGTTTAGTTTTGAACTATTCCTAGGTACTTATTTGTGTCTTGTAATTTTTTTACTACCTTTTTTTAGTAGTATTGTATTGGAATTATAATCATAAGTATTATTTCTTTCAAATCTGTATAACTAAAAAGATATAAAATAAAGATATCTATACTTATACTCGTATCAAATAAAATATAATCTCATGTGAAGAATTTTTTTTTCCTACCATTAGTTCTTTGGTGGGTTAGACTAAAGTACCTACACAAGTATCAGTGAAATGTCAGTTTGGATCTTGTATACGGCGTAAAACTGTGTCAGGCTAATCACAGAAATGACTCGGTTTATTTTATGGAAGTAAAATAACAAAATCACTGAACAGTTACATACTTGTGACAACCCTAGAACTAGTTCGCTCGTTTCGCAACCATGCGACGTTGTTCTCGCTCGGACTGCAGGTATCTCTGCTCACCCCTTCTGGGATATAGGCGTGATATATGACTGTCTGTCATAGAATAAGTAGTCGTACTCCCGTTGAAATCGGTCTAGCCGTTTTTTAGATGACCAGAAAGTGCCCGGAACAAACAAACAAACGGACAAACATAAAAATAAAATAGTTTTTTATGTAGGTTTCGTATATATCTATATTATGTAGGTATAACATGATTTATCGTAGGTTATAGTGCAAACTTGAAAGTAGTAGGTACCTATCTAATTTGCTCAGAATCGGATCAGTTTTCAAATTACCTAGATAGGTACCTACGTTACATTTTATCCCAAAATTCACTCAAAGATAAAACAAGTTGTACCTACACTAAACTGCGTAAAGTAAAGTACCTACCTACATACCTATGCGCGTGATCAAGCGATTCATTAAATCAACGCCGCCGCCGCCGCCACTGCCCGTTTCACCATTGAGAATTCTCACGTGGCAGCGCCGCGTGGCAATGGACGATGGGGCGGCCGCAGCCTTTAGGACCGCGAAGATAAAAGAAGAAGAAAAAACCCTTGTCCGCGCCTCTCCGGTCAGCGACAGACAAACACAAATCACGTCTTTATCCCCAAAGGATAGACAGACCCTCTTAAAACGCCCACATTTCGACAATTGCCGTTTCCAGGGAGTTTATTTACTAATCGCTGGCGAGCCTATGGCGTTTCCGGGGAGTATTTTGGCCAGATCCTCGTCCATTAGTCAGCATGTGCACCGCGTTCATATGAGGATGACTTAGGCCCTGGTGTCTGTTTGTAATTTCAGCTTTTCATTATAAGTACCTAGAGTGTATTATGTATATGTATAAGGTAGGTAACCTACTGTAATAAAATGTTACGACTTACCCATTTTTCAGTAGAAATAGTATATTTCACCACAAAACACTTCACTAACCACTTTATCCAAACGTCTGAAGGAGTCAAATTCAAATAAATAAGGGGTATCGGAATATCAAACTTTAGTGCCAGGTCAAACAAATAAAGTAGTAGTATCGGAGTCCAAGGTTCAGTGCGAAGTCAAACAGATATAACAGGTAGTATCGAAATCCAAAATCCAAGCCAAAGGTCAAGTAGTTTACGTAAATAACTAATAATAACGCAGCGAGAGTCAAAATACAAACGAGCTAAAGAAGCCGCAGCAGCAAACTGAACTCTATTGAAATAATTTGAGCGTGTGGGTACGTGAGTAGTAAAATAACACAATTGCACATATGGGCGTGTGAGTGTACCTCCGACCGCACCCTCCGCACCGCACGGGGGAGAATCGTGTGAATGCGAAGTAGCGATAATTCATCGTAAAACGGGTGTGTAGAAATTCACGAGAGGCCTTTTGATAAAAAGTGTATTCTGAAAAAAGTACTGCATGTATCGATTTAGAATAAAGTTTTCTGAACTCTTCGAGAGTTAAATGTTGTCGCCACGGTTTTAGTTTTTGAGATTTTACACTCCTTATAGCCCTTATTTACACAGAAAGTTGATTAAAAATAAGGCAGAAATTGCTAATGTTTATTGGCTTATATCTTTTTAATGGTTCATACTTATACATTTTTAAAACCGTACCGACACAGTTAATGATTAGGCAAGACGATAAAACTTTAAAATTTGTTTGTAGGATGTCACATAGATGAGGTATGGACTCCAGAAGTTTCTATGGACAAAGTAGCGGCTAGCTCCGCCTTAAAGGATGTGTGTTCCATATAAAAGAGTCATGATTAGCACCACCACAACTTGCATCAACACTTAAAATCTGCATATCCATATCACAAATCTGAAAAGAAATATAAAGAATGTTATGTAAGAAATGTGTACATATCTATTTAGTTTAAGAATATTGTATTTAATTTGTGTCTAGATCAAAATAAGGTAATACCTATTAGTTAGTAAATAATAAAAAATATTCATATGGTTAAAAGGAGTATGCCCACAAAAGTATGGGGATTGGTTTCCAAACAAAAGTCGTTGTGCACAAGTGAAATTTACGTCATTCGGAGAAGTTTTTAATGTATATTCTATAACAACAAACATAATCAATCCAACTCGCCGGACATTCGAGAAAAAAGCATATGAATTTCACAAAATTAGGTTATGTTTATCACGAGCTGGGCGTTTAATAATTGCCTACATATTGCGTTTTCTATGGTATGGCGAGGGAAAGTGTCGGACTTTATTGGGTCATGAATGAGAGCGATGTAACTTACCCGATTTTTGTTATTATTTAATCAGTAGAGCAGTCAATCTAGTAATACAGATGTCTATCGAGTAAGGTACCTACCTACCTACATACAATGTAAATAAAACAAAGAAGTATAACATAATTTCAATTCTTTTATTTCATTCATTTTCATATGAAAACTCATCAAAAATATTATCTAAATAACTTGCTGGAGCAAACACATCATTGTGTCTACCCCAACCCAGATACCAAGTTATTGCCATAATATGGGCACAACAGCCGACGGTCCTGTTACCTACTAAACAGCTGCAGCAATAACCTGTAATTGCAGAAACAGTGTTGGCAACATATTCACTACGGCTTATTAATAAATAAGTGTGGTATGTCCTGCCTCCAATATGCCTGGACTTCATTCTTCCCCTCAATAAATAATGATTTGTACCTAGAATAAGAGGGATGTCATCCTCTATTTCATTATTTACTTCTAAACTGTAAGTACCATTAGCTCTCACATGTTCACCATAATATTAACGAGCTTGTTTGATCTGGTATGTCCCCAATGCAAGTTTTTTTAAATCAGATATGGTGAGTCTTGGAAACCCTTCTAAATGTGGGTGGTGAGCATTAATTGTTATAAACGTAGCTCGACGCCTGTTTAGATTTTCTTCACGAACTATATTTGCAAGAATATTTTCCATATTTAGTCGTTGTCTTGCAATGGCAACATACTCAGATGCTTCCGGTTGGTCTTCAATGAGAGGATGGAATTTATTGGTAAGCGCACATCCATTTCTGAAATCTATCATTAAATGTTTAGCACCTGTATTAAAATAGTCTTGCCGAAATAATTTAAAGTCACGTTTGAGACGACCATTGACAACCTCAACGACCCATCTCCACATTGTGACACATCGTGACTTATTAGCCTGTAATGTGGTCAGCTGGTGTTCACCCTCAGACAAAAACTCAGGCATATGGGCTTTATTACCATATTCTCTCAATAATGGAACTACATCTCTAAATCCCCTATCAAGGATGAAAACATCTCCCTCTCGAAAATAACTTCTCATAGCACCAGTGATCTCGCGAAACTCATTGCTCATAATTGTAGCATCATTTATTGTGGCTTTATAAGGACCTAAGCAGTCTAAAATGTAACCATCACAACAGACTATCATAAATGGCTTTACCAAATTCTGGTGTTTGTGCAAACTGTAGGTGTTTTTCTGAAATAAATAATTGCTGCTACTTTGCACATACACATATGTAGCATCACATATGACAATGGCAGGCTTGATTTCACTATCCAGATAAGGATTTCCAAATAAACCCTCAGGAATTATTTTATTCCTTAAAGCTACTTCTGCTATTGTCAAATGATTGAGACCTAGATATAAGGGAACCAGCTGTTGTGCCATGCAATCTCTAGCCTTCGACATATACCTTTCCAGAGTGCTACGGGGTAATTGAAATAGACTGCACAGCCTTTCGTTGCTATCACCTGTACGCAATTTCACTAAATAAATGGATAGAGCGATACTAGCAGAAGGTACTTCGTTGTGAAGATTGCTCATTTCTCTTAAAAGATCATGGAATTGCGCTGATGTGAGTCCTAGCCAATAGTGGCAGAGATTTGGTGGCATTGCACTTATATTGCTAAAGTCCAGAGACTCCAGACTCGATCTCTCCATCATTCGAAATATTTGGTCAACCTGAGTTGCCGTAAAATCTCTATAATTTGAATCTAACTGATCCCAGCAGTCATTTTGCAAATGGTATCTGCATATCCGAGCAGGTGGGACATAAAATCTATAATGCCGAAGTAAGTTTTGCTTTACTGCAGCTGGTACCAATAACCGTTCAACATTTTCGCATTGAGGAAAAATACAGTGTCTTGATGACGATAATGCACGTTTATGAGTTTGTGATACTATCTTCACCGATTCTTGCTGTTTAGGTTGTAACACAACAGGTGGCATTGGAGGAGGTTCAGGTATTTGTGGAGATACATCAACTTCCATGTTTCCAACAAATCTAGGATAGTCCTGATGAATTTGCCTTTGAAGATGTCTCCTAGCAGTTGTCCAACATGCCACACAAACTCTAGTAATGCGGCCTACCTGAAAATAATGCACTTGCATTATCATTTATGAAATAAAACAAACATAATTTACAAATAAAAAGACAGCACTGTTTTGATGTACCTACTACTCTATGACACTTGGAGACAAATACCGTTCATTAGAGACCTCTTTCATCAAAATTCATTCAGCCTGATGGACAATTATGATAGATAGATATCAATGGATATACATACATACTGTCAAACAACATTACCCTCCTTTCTTTAGCAGTCAGGTAATAATATATTAATATACCTAATAAGACTGTTGTTGTTAGTCTTATTTTGGTATGGTTTCCTTAGACACAAATAGCTTTTTAGTTAACTAGCAGAGGCTATTCTTTACTACTTAAGAACCTCTAAATAAAATAGGAAAATATAATACTAACCAAATGGGGTAGTGTTTGTTGAACTATAACACTTCTTTCAGGACAGTTAGGGTGCACAAGATGAGTGCGAGATCTTAGAATGGACATACCACAACCTAAGCATACACTTCTATGTCCAAACATTGGAGGTGGTATAGTCTCTCCTTCAGGTACTTGTTGTAGTATCTCAAAGCATTCAAAGCATAGGTTGTCTTCAGGAGAGGCCTGCAAAAATAAACAACCATTTCAAAATCGGATTGCTAATCCATGTAAAATAATATTCTAAAACATAATAGGTAGGTACTGTGAAACAAGATTATATTCTTCACATGACAAGATTATATTGTTGCTTGTTTTTATATATGATTACTTTTGTATTTTACTAAATAATTATAACACGATAAATAGATATTACTTACCGGTGTTGGTGATATCCAGACACGAAGAATATTAGTCATGAATGCAGTCGCGTCTTGTAATAGACGCCGGCGCTGGTGTGATAGTCTCATGAAACAGTTGATACACCGTAGTCGATTATCCGCCATCGTTCACACAATAAATAAAGAGTATATATCTCGATGTTTTTGCTGATTATTATAGCTACGGAGGAACACTAGGCTCGACTCGACGTAAAACTTATAAAAATCTAAATAAGCACTGAAATCACAACAAACGAAATAAGAATCACGAGCAACGTCAGTGAAAAAAAGTGACATTTAATGTTATGTTACTCAAGTGAAATCGCACTTAATGTTGCCATAAACAGATTCGCAATTAAGTACGTTTTTTTACAAATTATAGATATAAATTATTGAATGTACGTATTGATGTATAGACATTATATACTATTTAATATGTAATATGATATTAATAATAAAATATCATTAATTACATAATAATAACATATAATTATATTTATTAACCGTAAAAGCCTTCTCCAGAATAACCTTTAGTTTATTTTACTATTGTTTTTAGTTTATACTACACTTCACTACAGAAAACTTGAAACAGTTCGTGTACGTGTACTGATTTAATAAGCGGAAATTGGTAGAGTTACATTTTAGTGTATTTACTGGCAATACTTGTAATAACGAAAGGAAATTGACGATCTTGCATTTTTGCAAGTCATATAAATAGCAAATTATTAAACGTATTTTTTTCCGGCGAAGTTATGGCTTAGTATTTTAAAAGTTGTTATGAAAATTAAAGACAGTATTTTTAATTATATTTTGATTGTTGCACACTCCGAAACCATGATTGGGCTTACTCCTTTACTCTACTTTTCTCTCCCGCTGTTTCGTATTAAAAATAATCCATTCACCAACTGAACATTCAAGATATGGTAATGTTTGCGACAGAAGTAACGCTCCTCGTGTTGTACTGGGCGTACTATTGCTATTTGGGAACAATCAATACAACCCAAAATCCCAGGAATACCAAACTTATTGTAAAGGTGTTGGCACAGGTGCATTACACTCTTACTTACTTGCTAGTATTTTTTTAGTCCCACATAGTAGGGTACTATGTGGGACAAAAAAAGCCAGTACTATACAACGTGTTTCATATTAGTGTGGTCATATCTCAAGGTTGCGTTGGGTAGGGCCTAAATAATATATTGCGCGGAGTCTTTAATTAATTTAATAAAATATTGACGTATAATGACGTAGTCGATAAATTTTCCTTTTTATCGATAGCTCATTGAAATGAAGCTCTAAGACTGCACTACAAAATAAACATATGATTAGAATGAACTCTAGATTTGACCTCAAGTAGGTTTGCCAAACAGTGAAATAGATTCGGACAGTCTCGTTGTTACTCAAAATTTTAACCAACAGATAAAGTTACTTTATCAATAGTTATCATACAAAATAGTTTCCGAATCACAACTTGGGGTCAAAATAAAGAGTGCCTACTCAAAGTTATTTTTGAAGTTTTTCTATGAATTTATGTATCACGTGATTGTCGTGAATGTCACAACTCACACGTAATTTGTTGTCAACCTACTCAAATACCAGGAGCAACGCATTTGCTGTCGAAGAAAAGAGAAGAAACATTTATGTTCTTGTCTTCCTTAAATTTATACTTTTTGTAAATTGGTTCCGCACAGATATTTAAAATACAACTGCTGTTTGTGTAGAAGTTTATGTTGTAGCTGTTGAGAACGCTGGTGGGTATAGTAGTATGTAGGTATTCAGTTTCGGGATAGAGAGATCGTGGATGCCAGTCACTGCACTACCATATCGTGAACTCTCTTTCGACTCATTTACCATGAAGTAAATGATCTGCAAGGTGTTTGGTTATTTTTGACCGACTTTAAAAAAGAGTAGGTACTTAGGTTCTCGATTCGTCATGATAATGTGATGCATAAAAGTTCATAAAACATTATCGCTAAAAGTGGCAACTTGTATGGTTGAACGAGGATATCAGAAAAAGTAGGAGGTGTTGGTGTCAGTTTCACTAATATGTATCTTAAGGACCCCTAAAAATTACAAAGAGGACCGCCCACTTTTTTGATTGGAACCGCTTTGAAGAAACTAGGTATCAGTAGCGATGTCGGCATATATCAAAGACGTACACGTCACAACACGTAAATTTTACCACAAAACCATATTATTCCGGTGTTGCAAGTTAACGCAATGTTCTTCATAAACGGGGACTTTGTTAATGCTGGATATTTGTTCATTTTAGCAATTGGTAATAAATTACTAATCTTAGACTACATGGATAAAGAAAGTCGCTTTTTCCGTCTGTCTGTCCTAATGTATGTTTAGTTCTTCAAAACTACGCAACGGATCTTGAAGCGGTTTTTTTCAAAATGGGTTTAAGTAGGTTTCGAAATGTATTTACATGCATACTATCATGAGAGCGACGCCGCTGGCATTCAACAATTTTATTTTATTTCATAGGTCTTAGGGAAATATCCTGTGTTTATGGTAAATAATAATTATGTTATTATTTATCTCTTAAATTATTTTATACTAGGTACCTACTAGCTTTTTTTCATAAATAAAACTAAGTACCTACTTGGTACTTTTATTAGATTTTTACCAAAATTACGACGTAATTCAAGGAAATAAGACATTGGACTTGGACAACACTTACAATTATCTAATTTCTTTTCAGTTGCAAGTAAACTTTGATATTAGGCGTACGTAGTAACCTGTGTTAATCGATCATGGCGTATTTAAGTAATAGTGAATATTATGAAATGATACTTTGCGTCGGGGCAGCCGATGGCAGTCTGCGTGAAGCTCGTCGCCTTTATCGAGAAAGATTTGTGGACAATAGACTCGAAGGTGAACGGCGGCGGTTACCATCTGTGGAGTGCTTCCGAAAAATGGTGAACCGTTTACATGACACTGGTTCTTTCCGTGGTTCCCGCTCAGATCACCACCAGAGCAAGAAGAAAGTATTCTCGAGCATTTTCAATCCAATCCCAGAACAAGTACTCGCCGCGCTGGAATTGTTCTGGGAATGAATCATTTGAGAGTATGGCGCGTGCTAAAAGCAGATGGTCAACATCCGTACCACTTCAGGCACACCCAAGAACTGACACCGGCTGATTTCGTACCACGTCTCAACTTTTGCCAGTGGTACCGAGAGGAAGCACAACGATCCCCTAGTTTCGCGAACCGTATTTTATGGACCGATGAAGCCTCTTTTACTCGTGCTGGTATCAGTAACCAGCATAACGAACATGTATGGACTCATCAGAACCCACACGCATCTGCAGAAAACAACTTTCAGCATCAGTGGCGTGTTAACATTTGGGCGGGAATAATCGGAGATATTTTAATTGGTCCTTTCGTGCTACCGAGTTCGCTAAACGGTGAAACCGAACTTGAAAACTTGCCTGTAACATTGTACACAAATATGATGTACCAGCAAGACGGGGCGCCAGCACATTATGCGAGAGATGTACGGGCGTATTTAGATGAGCGGTTTAACCAGTGGATCGGACATGGTGGTCCCATACCTTGACCTCCGAGGTCACCGGATCTCACACCACTTGACTTTTTTTTGTGGGGCTATGTCAGAAACAAAGTGTGCAGTGCGGTATGTCTCACGCATGAAGATATGGAGTCTAAAATATTTGATGCATTTAGCAGTGTAACTCCAGACATGCTGTGTAATGTAACTGCCAGCATGATGCGACGGACCCAACTGTGCATTGATCAAGGCGGCGAACATTTCGAGCCCTTACTTTAGTACCTACTTTTTAGTTTAGTGTTTATTAGTATCTTAGGTAGGAAGTGTATTTTTTATTAAATTCAATAATGTTTATCTAAGTATCGTGATATTAGTGAGTTAGTTATGTTTATTGTGGAACACAGTACCTACCTATCTACCAGGATGACATGCACAATGAAATCGGTAAGTTTTTGTTGTTTAAAGTCCACAACCTATCATTACTACAAAATAGTATTCTGTACCAGGAGCATATGAAATAAGAGTTGTTTACGATTCATCGAAGGGGACTGAACCTTACGACTAAATTTGACCCTAGGTAGTGTTGGGTTTATAAAATATCGATTATATCAACAAATCAATTAAATTTACATGACACCTTAAAAGTTTTAACTAAACTTGTATTTGCAATTTTGTCCATGCGTATAGTTAACTCAACGCGCATGTGTAACGAGGGTCAAATATGACCACACTAATATGAAACACGTTGTATAAAGTCTGTAACCACTCTGTAAATCAAACCAAATTCCAGCAGCCAGGAATTATGTTACATACCTCTAAATAGAATCTCAGTCAGCGAAGTCAGTCTGAGAAATGTTTGTAAATTAATTGAATTAAATTTAGTTACAAATATTAATTATGTTAAAAAATGCCCTCCAAATCAAACCAAATCAAAAAATGTAAATTATATCAACATAGGGCATCAAAATATTGGTTGTTTAACACATGGCAAAGAGTTAGAGTTGGAACTGTTAATGAATTCAGATAATATTGATATTTTTTGTATTACAGAACATATGCGTAAGTCGAATGAGCTCATGTTCAATTTTAGTAATCACCGGGTTAGTAGTGCATTCTGCAGGGTGACCACAGTACGGGGGGGATCTTTGATTTTATTAAATAAAAAACTTAAATTTAAAGAACGGAAAGATATCGTGTCTCTTTCTCTAGAGTGTAAAGTCGAACTGTCTTGCGTGGAAATGGAGCAATTCATAGTAGTATGCGTGTATAAACCTGGAACCTCGCCCTTTTGCGAATTTGAGGAACTTATTGACAAAGTTCTATGTAAACTTGGAAAAACTAATAAGTACCTAATAGTTTGTGGTGATTTTAATGTCGATTTACTTGTTAATACGCCTATGAGTTATAATATTTTAAATTTATTTAAATCACACAATCTTACAAACTTATTTTTGGAGTCTACTAGATATTGTGCTACAATAGCCACTTGCCTGGATAATATATACAGCGATATGTTGCCAGAAAGTAAAAGTATTATAAAAAAGCTAGATTCAGACCATTGTGGGCAAATAGCATCTTTTAAAATCACTAAAGAAAAAGTTATAAAACGTAAAATATTATGTAGACCAATAACTGGTGACCGCTTGGAACGTATGAGGGTTGGACTTTGCAATAAAATTCCATTCTTAGACACTGGTAATCCAAATGTAATGTATAAATTATTTTTTGATTCTTTTTACAACGAGTTCAACTCCATATTCAAGTCTAAGGAGGTCATGATTAGTGATAGTCCTACTTTCAGTGAATGGGCCACTGAGGGTATACACAAAAGTAGACAAAAACTTTATGAACTATACTCAGAAAGACAGCTTAATAGATCAGTTGAATTTCTAGATTATGTTAAAACTTATTCAAAAAAGTTTAAAGCAGATTGTTTAGCAGCTAAATCAAAATATATAAGTGATAAAATTCTCAATAGTGCAGACAAAGTTAAATCTACTTGGAAAATTATAAACGCGGAAAGAGGTCAACAAAAATTAAATGATAATAATTTTAAACTTAATATAAATGGTAAAATAACAACATCAGACTTCGAGGTCGCTAAAAATTTGAAAATTTTTTCTCCCGAATTCCTGTAGATTTGACAAAAACCCTAAGTTAACATAAACACCATCTTAAAAACTTTTAAATCTTTAAATATCAAGAAAACAGCTGACCTCTGGGGCATCTCTGTGTATTTAGTAAATTCTTTTGTTGAAATGGTTGCTCCTGAACTAGTAATAATATTTAATAATTGTGTTGATAGTGGTGTGTTCCCTGATTTAATGAAATCTAGTAAATTAATTCCCCTGTTTAAATCGGGTAGTACTTCAGATCCGTCCAATTTCCGTCCCATTTCTGTACTACCTACATTTAGTAAAATTTTTGAAAAAATTATGCTTAATCAAATGCAAAATCACTTTAATGTTAATAAACTATTACATACAAAACAATTCGGTTTCACTCGTGGTCGGTCCACCACTGATGCCGGAATTAAATTATTAGAGTGTATATACAGGGCCTGGGATGAGTCATATGATGCTTATGGTGTATTCTGTGACTTATCTAAGGCCTTCGATTGCGTTCAGCACCAGACTTTAATTAAGAAACTTGATCATTACGGAATCCGGGGGACGGCCTTGAATTTCGTCAATTCTTACTTAAGTGGTCCAGAAAGTAGTGATCAATGGTAAACAGTCACCTGGTTCTCCTGTAGCAATGGGGGTACCGCAGGGTTCAATTTTGGGACCTTTTCTTTTTCTAGTATATATTAATGATCTCCCTCACCTCATAAGAGACGACCACGAGGTAGTTTTGTTTGCTGATGACACTTCTTTAATATTTAAAGTTAAACGTGGACAGCGCGAACTTGACGATGTAAACATTGCCCTTTCTAGGATATTCCACTGGTTTTGTGCTAATAATTTATTATTAAATGAAAATAAAACTAAATGTGTAAGATTCACCTTACCTAATGTAAGACTTGTTAAAAACAGTGTTAAGGTTAGGGATGATATAATAGAATTAGTCGATGACACTGTCTTTCTGGGCATAACGTTAGACTCCAAATTGCAATGGGGGCCTCATATCGGGAAAATTTCGGCCAGGCTTAGTTCAGCAGCCTATGCTGTCAAAAAGATCCGACAACTTACAGACATTAAAACGGCGCGTCTTGTCTACTTCAGCTACTTCCACAGTATCATGACATATGGCATACTACTGTGGGGTAACGCTGCCGATATTGAATGCATCTTTGTGTTGCAGAAGAGGGCTGTCCGGACTATCTATGGAATGGGGTCTCGGGAGTCATTAAGAGATAAGTTTAAGCATATTAACATCCTTACCACTGTAAGGATGTTAATATGCTTATTCACAGTATATTTATGAAATTTTATTGTATACCCACAAGAACAAAAGTAAATTTGTGAAAAATAGTGATAATCATAATCTAAACTTAAGAAATAAGGATAAACTGGCTGTTCCTAAATTTAGGCTTCATAAAGTGAGTAATTCTTTTGCGGGGAACTTTATTCGAATGTACAATACATTGCCAACGGAAATAGCAAATTTATCTGTCAATAAATTTAAAAAACTAATAAAACGTAAATTGTGCCATAAAGCTTATTATAGTATTAATGATTTCTTAGATGACAAGGCGGCCTGGTTGTAACACGAATTGCTCCTTTCTAAATAACTCTGTATTAGATTTAAGATGAAATATTTTGGAAAAAAGCCGAACTGAGTTTCTTGAGGGCTCTTCTCAGTCTCGTTGCATTTTGGAACCCTCGGTAGAGTCACACCAACTTTTGACGAATCTAAATAATTTTCTAAAAATTTCAAAGATAATAAACGTTATTTTATTTTATTTTATTTAAAGTTTGTAAAGATGCATGTTTGTTAACCAACATACATACATAAAATCACGCCTGTTTCCTCAAAGGGGTAGGCAGAGGCATGTGACACACTAATCACTAGTAACTTTTCTTGGTCCTATGTGGAGAGTCTATTGCTGCTAATCACGTGTATTAATGTTTGTCAGAGCCTTGTCTGTCGATCGGCAGGTGTACCATTTGCAAGTGAGGTTGACTTGGGTCCCTAAGGATTCTTTTTTAATAATCAATAGTAAAATAATCCACAAGTACATACCCCGCTTTTATAGTGTTCCGTTCTTGATCATTTACTGGGAATTTGATGTACTTCTGTCACATCTGTGATGAGTTGAGGCATTCAGTAACCTGTGCTATAGCAGAGGACACAGTCTGCTGAGCTACAAAATGACACTCGTCGTTGGCTATAGGGTGTTGGTAAGAGCCAGTTGCATAAAATGCTAATGCTATAAACACCTAAAACTAATTGTGTTATTTTTGAACCACCCAGAAATAGGAGCCCCGCGGAGCGGGGCTCCGTCGACCCATCTGTTAATCGTTCATATTAGACCAAATACGTTTTAAATCTTTAAAAAAAAAAAGAAAAATAAAAAAAAAAATCCAAATATACACTTTTTAAGCAATCCGGGACTTAGAAAATTTTGACTTCATTTTTGTATGGGTTAACGACATAATTCTTTGCGACACCCCGACCCACCTTACTATTCATCTTATTAGTTTTACGAATTCACAATGGTTATTTGTTATTCAGCCTTTGGTCAAACAATTTTAAACATTTTTCGTTGCTTAGCTTGTACATGTACACAAAATGAAATACATAATTTCTGCGTCAGAATGTCATAATCATAACACAGACAGACCTGTTGATTTATTCCAACTGGATTACCTTAATAAAATAATGATTCAAGCAACTTACTGTCCAATATTTCCTGATCCGATATTGAAATGAGGATATCTTGTATTATTATCTCTCCAAGAACAAACATTAACACAATCACCATGGTACAATGTCTTGACATAGACAGTATAGAATATATCCTAACCACAGATTATACGTAGTTAGGTGCGTTCAAAAATAGTTATTGTTTTACTTTACACTCTCCCTCAATAACTACTTTTATATACTTACTAATCCTAACTCGATTAAAAAATAGTGTGTGTGTCAGCTCCGACGCACGACTGGAGTTTACTCCTTAAGTACGAGGTAGTAGTACTTTCTAATTTGGTATGGTTAGATAACCATACCAAATTAGAAAGTTGCGCAACAAAAACGTGACACGATTTTCGTTACTTGTTAGTAGGTTTTACCCCTCGGATTTTTCTCATACCGGGCGCCTTATATATGAAAATCGATTTTTAAGGAGTAAACTCCAAAAATAATTTAATAATTTCTTTGTTACAGGTTTTGTTAATAAGTCTGCCAATTGTTTTCTACTACATATGTATCTAACATCAATTACTCCTGACTCCACCTTTTGTTTAATAAAGTGGTACTTGATTTCCATGTGTTTTAATCTCTTTTGGTCATAAGTTTTAATCGCTTTAATTGTACTCTGGTTATCTTCAAAAATAATTATATTACTGGTTACAATATTTATATCGCTACAAAGTTTAAAAAACCAACAAGCTTCCATAGCTGCTTCACATAATGATACATATTCTGCTTCAGTACTACTTAATGCTACTGTAGTTTGTTTTCTGGATTTTCATGCGACAGTATTACCATATATTTTAAATACAAAACCACTAGTGGATTTCCTATCCGAATCTCTGGCTCAATCAGCATCTGCATATGCTACAATAGGTGAAGTATAGTCATGTCTTGAATAAATTAATGAATAATTAACTGTCTGTTTAACATATCTTATCAATCTCTTAAGAGCTTGCCAAAGCTCTTTGCTTGGCTTTGATTGAAATCTACTTAAATAATTCAATGTGAAAGATATGTCTGGCCTCGTGCCTATAGCTGTATACATCAATGAGCCAATCAAAGATCTACATTGAATTTCATAAGAATAGTCAACAATATAATTTTCATCCATCTTAAAATTTGCATCCATTGGAGTATTACTACCATTACAATTTTGCATATTATATTGGAGTTTAAAAAATCGTGTCACGTTTTTGGTGCGCACCTTAAGTGCGCAACTTTCTAATTTGGTATGGTTATCTAACCATACCAAATTAGAAAGTACTACTACCTCGTACTTAAGGAGTAAACTCCAGTCGTGCGTCGGAGCTGACACACACACTTTTTTTGTTAACAATTTTTGTAAGTATTTAGTCTGATTAATTATAATTTTATTATCATGTTTCTGAATTGATATACCTAAATAATTCAAATTTTGAGATCCCATGTCTTTCATTCTAAATTGACTTGCTAAAAATTTCTTAAGATTGTTTATTTGTTTTATGTCAGGGCCCATCAAAAGTAAGTCGTCAACATAGAGTAAAACATATAAATTATCTTTTACGTATAAGCAATAGTCATTGTTAGATCTTGTAAAACTATCGTCATTCATAGTCAGTAAAACGCTCATACCAGTACTTTGGTGATTTCTTGAGTCCATAAAGTGATTTCTTCAACTTCAAAACATAGTTATCATTCATGTCATAGCCTTTAGGCGGCTTAAGATAAACTTTCTCATCAATGCGACCATAAAGAAAAGCTCCTTTAGCATCCGTCTGATGTATATTATAGTCCTTGTGTGCAGCCACTGATAAAGAGATCTTAAAGTATTCATCTTTAATACAGGTGAGTATATGTCTCCCACTTGATCCTTCTGTTGAAACCCACGTACAACTAGTCTAGCTTTACAAATTTTTTGCTCTCCTATTTCCTTCCTTGTAAAAACCCATTTTGTTTCAAGTAGTTTCAAGTCCTTTGTTTTTGGTACTTTCTCCCAGGTCTCACTATCTTCTAATACTTTTATTTCTTCAGTTATTGCTTTATTCCATAAATCTTTGTCTTCTCTTCTAGCCACATCTTCAAAACTCTCTGGTAAATCATTATCCGTTCCTGCTAATAGAGCAAACAATGCCTGATCTTCATCTTCCTCAAAGTCTAATATGAAATCAGTTTGCCATTTAGGTTTCTGTCTTTTCCTTTTCTCTCTCCCTGAAGCATTATTTTCTGTATACTGTCCTTCATCCTTTTCTAACTCATTTCCTTTTTCTTTATTTCCTGTCTCTTCACCGACACTTCCAATTATCTCCTCCTGTCTTCCAACTAGTTCATCTTCGTTTCTTTCTGTTAGTTT
Organism: Nudaria mundana; assembly: GCA_963556515.1. Taxonomy (NCBI): domain Eukaryota; kingdom Metazoa; phylum Arthropoda; class Insecta; order Lepidoptera; family Erebidae; genus Nudaria; species Nudaria mundana. The sequence goes on from OY748314.1 coordinate 2,382,653, forward strand.
TTCTGATGTACTTTCCTCTAAAACTATTTCATCCTCTTCATTTTCTGCCATGTCTATTGGTACTCTTTCTATTCTTTCTCCTGTGTTCCCTTTTTTGTTTTGTGCTGTCTCATCAAATATGACATTTCGCGCTACTACCAACCTTCCTTTTTCCTCATCCCATAATTTATATCCACTAAGGCTGTAGCCTACCATAATCATTCTCTGACCCTTTGGGTCTAGTTATTGTCTTTGTTCTTTTGGAACGTGCCTGTAAGCGACACTTCCAAAAACTCTCATATTTACAACGTTAGGTTTAATTCCTTCCCACATTTCACTAGGTGTCTTTTCCTTAGATGCAGTTGGACTCCTATTAGTAACATATGCTGAATAAAGTACTGCTTCTCCCCAAAATTCACGTCCTAGCTTTGATTCTAAGAGTATAGTTCGAGCTTTGTCAGCTAAGGTGCGGTTCATTCGCTCTGCCACTCCATTCATCTCCGGATTATATGCCACTATGTACTTCAAAGTTATTCCCTTTTCATTACAAAATTCCTTAAAGTTATTAGTCACATATTCCCCACCATTGTCAGATCTCAAAGTATGGGTCTCAAAGTTTAGGTGCAAAGGGGCTCTACCAACATCTATAGGGCCCCAGCGACCTCACCTGCTAGTGGCGCACCTGCTGATAAACGGACGAGGCTCGTTAATTTACGGTACCTATGGAGTGGCTTCGGCCCCTACGTGGGTACCAGGTGGTACAACAGTGTTGGTCCGGGGGGGTACCACCGTGCAGCTGTGCTAAAGCCCCCCAAGTAACCCAGCCCAGGCTGGGTTGCGTTAGGGGTTCAGCAGCTGCACCGCCGGGCCCGGGGCGATGTATGGTGCAGCAGGCATGGGACCAGTGGGGGCGAAACGGAGTCTAGTGTGGGTGGTGTGGGTCGATTCGCCGGCCAGGGAGACCCTTAGCAACGGCGTTGCCGCGGCCGCCCGCAACACAGTCATGGGGCCCGCCTGGGGCCAACCACCCCAGGAGGCTGCCCCACATGTTGCGCATAATCCTGATGTGGGATCGCCGCTCCGGGTGGTAACCGGTGTGGGGTAGCGGCGGCCTTGCATCAGGGGGGTTTGGGAGCCCTTCCGTCCGGCGGGTCGGCTCCGACCTAACCACACGGTTCTAGACAAAGCTAGCCCCTACGCTTTGTCACTTACTGCTGCACCAAATGTCGCCCTGTCTTCACGCTTCTTCTTCAAAATCTACAATGGCAGTGCAACAAAAAAGAAATAAACGTTACACAGCGGCCCTAGGAAACCCCACAACTTCACATTTCGAGGTGGAGTTCACTAACGTCCGTGGACTCCATGCGAACCTCGATACCGTCCACCACCACCTTGAGACGGCACGGCCCGCTGTGATGTTCCTCACGGAGACACAAATACGCCGCCCTGACGACACGTCTTACCTGTGTTACCCCGGCTATGTCATCGAGGAACAATTTCGAGACAAAGCCGGGGTGTGCGTGTTCGTTAGGGCGGATGTTTGCTGCCGCCGGTTGCGCTGCCTAGAGAACCCCTCCAATTCCGTCCTTTGGCTGCACGTAGACCATGGCTCTATGAGCCAGATCTACGTGTGCGTCTACCGATCCCACACAGGGGATTCTGAGACAACAAAGCTCTTCCAGTACCTCAGCGAGACGGCTGATGAAGCGCAGGTGCGGTTCCCGAACGCTGACCTAGTGTTTCTGGGGGACTTCAATGGCCATCACATTGAATGGCTGGGGTCCCTCAAGACTGATCATGCGGGTAGAGCCGCCCATGCGTTCGCTCTCTCCCACGGTCTGACCCAGATGGTATGCGGGATCACCCGGTCAGATCACGCGCCCGCTCTGCTGGATCTACTGCTGACGAGTCGCCCAGCCCAGTACAGTGTTTCGGTAGGAGCCCCACTGGGTAGTTCCGACCACTGTGTTGTTCACGCTGGCATGAAGGTGTCACCTCCTGCACGTCCTGTGCAAACGTCACGACGACTATGGCACTACTCGTCAGCGGATTGGGACGGTCTACGCGATTATTTTGCGTCCGTCCCCTGGAGCCAGCGCTGCTTTGTAGGAAAGGCTCCTTCGGATAGTGCTTCTGCTATTGCTGGCGAGATCAGTTTAGGGATGGATTATTACATCCCTTTCACTGATGTCGCCAGTATCCGCAGAGCCCGTCCCTGGTTCGGGCGAGATTGTGCCAAAGCTGTTCGACAAAAACAGTCGGCATATCGCGCCTGGATCAGGGCCCGGGCTGTGCGCGACCCAAACGTGGGCCACCTCAAAGCAGCGTACAACCGGGCCACAAAGTCGAGTAAGAGGGCCTTTAAGAGAGCGGATGCCCAGCGCGTCGCGCGGCTTGGTCAGGAGCTCACTTCCCATCCCACGGGCAGCCGTGGATTCTGGCAACTGGCCAAAGCCGTGCAATCTAACTTTTGTCAGCCCTCGCTGCCACCGCTGCGTTACCCAGATGGAACACTGGCTCACAAAGCCCAAGAGAAAGCGGATATGCTCGCAGACCTCTTTGCGGCTAATTCCCGGGTCGACGACCGTGGCCTGCAGCCCCCCGCCATCGCCAACTGTGGCCACACAATGCCTGATATTGTTATCAGGCAATGTGATGTACGGGCAGTGCTGCGGTCACTTGACACGCGGAAAGCCGGTGGCCCTGACGGCATTCCGGCGGTGGTGCTACGAAAATGTGCAGCTGAGTTGTCTCCAGTATTAACGCGTCTGTACCGCCTGTCATACTCTTCAGGGCTCGTGCCGGAGGTCTGGAAGGAGGCGAACGTACAACCGATCCCCAAGAAAGGGGATCGGTCCGATCCAGGCAACTATCGACCCATAGCTGTCACCTCAGTCATTTGCAAGGTGCTTGAGCTCCTTATAAATAAGCAGCTCATGCAATTCCTAGAGGATCACTCGCTAATCAATGATCGACAATACGGCTTCAGGCCAAAGCGATCAACGGGTGATCTTCTGGCATTCGTAACGCATGTCTGGGGTGGGGCTATGGAAAGGCACGGCGAGTCCTTGGCTATTAGCCTGGACATCGCCAAAGCCTTCGATAGGGTCTGGCATGCTTCGCTCCTTTCCAAGCTTCCGGCATATGGTCTACCTCCTCAACTGTGCAGCTGGATTGCCAGCTTTTTAAACGAGCGCCGAGTGCGGGTCCTCTGCGATGGCCAGGCTTCTCGCTTCTTGCAAGTGAATGCCGGGGTACCGCAGGGGTCCGTACTATCACCAACTCTCTTTCTTCTGCATATCAATGATATGCTATCCCTCGGGAACATTCATTGCTATGCAGATGACAGCACACTGCACGGGAGTTACTCGGTTCGTCCGACGGCGGGGCGATCTGAGATTGAGGAGGAGAGACGACGACTCGTGGCTGATCTCGACCGTAACCTCGACAGTATCTCTCAATGGGGTACCGAGAACCTGGTCGAGTTCAATGCCCGCAAAACACAGGCGTGTGCATTTACTGCGAAGAAATCCCCTTTCCTTCCCCTACCCTCTCTTCAGAATGCATTATTACCAATGAAGGACAACCTTGATATCCTTGGCATAGACGTTCGTCGAGAGCTCAATAATAAAAACTACATCGAAAGATGTATAGGGCTAGCTTCGCGGAAACTAGGAATACTGAATAAGGTAAAGAGATTCTTTACACCGGACCAGAGGTGTCTGCTGTACAAGACGCAGATTAGACCCTGCGTCGAATACTGCTCTCACCTCTGGGACGGCTCCGCGAAGTATCTGCTGGACGCTCTCGACGCTATGCAGCGACGGGCTATCCGTATTATTGGTTGTCCGGAGGTAACGGGAAGCCTTGAGCCGCTAGCTCAGCGCCGAACAATAGCTTCCTTGGCCGCATTCTACCGTATTTACCACGGCGAGTGTTCTGAAGAGCTCTTCAATCTGATCCCACCCTCTTCCTTCCGATCCCGAACGACTCGTGCCGGGCAGAGATGCCACCCCCACACAGTGGATAGCATGTTCGCGAGAACCGAACGTTTTAAACGTTCGTTTCTCTGCCGAACGATAGTGGCCTGGAACGCCCTGCCTGTGCACGTGTTTCCTCCCACATATAATCCTGGGTTCTTTAAGCGGAGCGTGAAGAGGCACATCAGTAGGTCGTCAAGTTGAGGGCCACTCTCAATAGTAATGTGTGCTGTGAGAGTGGCCCACAATCGCTAGACGTCGTCACGACTTACCACCAGGCGGGCGGCGTCAATTTGGCGAACCAAATATAAAAAAAAAAAATAATAATAAAAAAAAAAAAATGTAAATCCATGTTAAAATGTCTTGTCGCATAGTTATAAAATTGTTTAAATTAGTCAAATACTTCAGATTTTCTTTTGATTAAATAAACTATTACAAAGTGTGTGTAGTCGTCAAAAGTAGTAGGAGAAATCGGTCCACAAACATCGCTGTGGACAAGTTCCAACGGTCTAGTAGCTCTACGACCATCTCTATTAAATGGTAATCTGGATGACTAGCTACCTATCATACAACTCTCACATAATGTATTTTCTATTTTTATGTTTTTGATATCAGACATTCCATAAACCATGTTATTATTAATCAGAGATTTCAAATTATTCATTGATAAGTGGGCAAATCGCTTATGCCATAATTCGACTGATTCATTGTTACTGTTGTTTGAATAGTTACAGTAAGATTCATTAAGTTGCATTTTCACAGTATACAAAGAACTCTCAGGATTGCCTAACATGATTAATTTTTGTGTGGGATTATATACTTCCACATATCCTTTTGAAAAAACTACACTGTAACCAGCACTTTCCATTTTTGAAACAGACAATAAGTTCTTTCTTAAATCAGGAACATAATAAACATTTTGTATTATATGAAAGTGAGGAATACCATTAACAAAAGTTTTCATTCTAATATAAACAATACCTACTGCTTTTAAAAATACCCCATTCTTAGCAGCTGAGATTATTTTTGGGTTACTCAATATTATGAATCCGTCATTAAAAAGGTCCTTATTATTTACTAAATGATCGGAACAACCCGAGTCGATGCACCAATTGAATGAGTTATTTTCACTGATATTGTCTTCACAAACAAATGCATTTTGATCACTCTCATTGCTAAGAACATTAAAACTGTTACCTTGATGTCAGTTCTGACCTTGACTTTGTCCTCGACTAGTACCTCATGTAGCCTTGACTTCGCCCTTGCCTTTGATGGTATGCCCCTTCTTGCCCTTGATAATGTACTTCACTATGTCCTTGATTATGTCCTCTTCCTTGTCCCTGATAATGTCCTCTGCTTTGTCCTTGATAACGTACTCTGCCTTGTCCTTGATACTGTCCTCTCAATATATTCTTCCGACATTGGTATTTTTTATGTCCAGGTAAACCACAATTATAACATAAAAATGCACTCTCAATGTTTTGGTTGTTATTGCCTTTCTTTCGCTTCTCCTCTTCTCCTAGTAACCTATCCTTTACTAAATCTGCCTTTAAATCTTGCATGACTTCTAGTGCTGTGACTACTGTCTCATATGACTTGGGCATGGATAATAAAAGGTAATTCACCTTTTCTTCTTCCGACAATACGGTTCCTGCATCCTTCAATTGTGAGAATATTTCTTCTAATTCCGAAAAATGTTTTTTTAGTGGTGTATTTTCATTAAATTTCAGTTCAGATAATCTCCTCCTTAGAAACATCTTACTTCTTATACCCTTTTTCATAAAGTTTTCCTCCAGTTTTTTTATCATTAGGTAAGCTGAGTTTTCGTTTCTAATATACTCTAAGTGGCTGTCAGCTACGCCATTTTTTTTTTTTTAATTTTTTTTATTATATTTGGTTCGCCAAATTGACGCCGCCCGCCTGGTGGTAAGTCGTGACTACGTCTAGCGATTGTGGGCCACTCTCACAGCACACATTACTATTGAGAGTGGCCCTCAACTTGACGACCTACTGATGTGCCTCTTCACGCTCCGCTTAAAGAACCCAGGATTATATGTGGGAGGAAACACGTGCACAGGCAGGGCGTTCCAGGCCACTATCGTTCGGCAGAGAAACGAACGTTTAAAACGTTCGGTTCTCGCGAACATGCTATCCACTGTGTGGGGGTGGCATCTCTGCCCGGCACGAGTCGTTCGGGATCGGAAGGAAGAGGGTGGGATCAGATTGAAGAGCTCTTCAGAACACTCGCCGTGGTAAATACGGTAGAATGCGGCCAAGGAAGCTATTGTTCGGCGCTGAACTAGCGGCTCAAGGCTTCCCGTTACCTCCGGACAATCTATAATACGGATAGCCCGTCGCTGCATAGCGTCGAGAGCGTCCAGCAGATACTTCGCGGAGCCGTCCCAGAGGTGAGAGCAGTATTCGACGCAGGGTCTAATCTGCGTCTTGTACAGCAGACACCTCTGGTCCGGTGTAAAGAATCTCTTTACCTTATTCAGTATTCCTAGTTTCCGCGAAGCTAGCCCTATACATCTTTCGATGTAGTTTTTATTATTGAGCTCTCGACAAACGTCTATGCCAAGGATATCAAGGTTGTCCTTCATTGGTAATAATGCATTCTGAAGAGAGGGTAGGGGAAGGAAAGGGGATTTCTTCGCAGTAAATGCACACGCCTGTGTTTTGGGGGCATTGAACTCGACCAGGTTCTCGGTACCCCATTGAGAGATACTGTCGAGGTTACGGTCGAGATCAGCCACGAGTCGTCGTCTCTCCTCCTCAATCTCAGATCGCCCCGCCGTCGGACGAACCGAGTAACTCCCGTGCAGTGTGCTGTCATCTGCATAGCAATGAATGTTCCCGAGGGATAGCATATCATTGATATGCAGAAGAAAGAGAGTTGGTGATAGTACGGACCCCTGCGGTACCCCGGCATTCACTTGCAAGAAGCGAGAAGCCTGGCCATCGCAGAGGACCCGCATTCGGCGCTCGTTTAAAAAGCTGGCAATCCAGCTGCACAGTTGAGGAGGTAGACCATATGCCGGAAGCTTGGAAAGGAGCGAAGTATGCCAGACCCTATCGAAGGCTTTGGCGATGTCCAGGCTAATAGCCGGAAGGACTCGCCGTGCCTTTCCATAGCCCCACCCCAGACATGCGTTACGAATGCCAGAAGATCACCCGTTGATCGCTTTGGCCTGAAGCCGTATTGTCGATCATTGATTAGCGAGTGATCCTCTAGGAATTGCATGAGCTGCTTATTTATAAGGAGCTCAAGCACCTTGCAAATGACTGAGGTGACAGCTATGGGTCGATGGTTGCCTGGATCGGACCGATCCCCTTTCTTGGGGATCGGTTGTACGTTCGCCTCCTTCCAGACCTCCGGCACGAGCCCTGAAGAGTATGACAGGCGGTACAGGCGCGTTAATACTGGAGACAACTCAGCTGCACATTTTCGTAGCACCACCGCCGGAATGCCGTCAGGGGCCAGTGGGCTTTCCGCGTGTCGAGTGACCGCAGTACTGCCCGTACATCACATTGCCTGATAACAATATCAGGCATTGTGTGGCCACAGTTGGCGATGGCGGGGGGCTGCAGGCCAATGTCGTCGACCCGGGAATTAGCCGCAAAGAGGTCTGCGAGCATATCCGCTTTCTCTTGGGCTTTGTGAGCCAGTGTTCCATCTGGGTAACGCAGCGGTGGCAGCGAGGGCTGACAAAAGTTAGATTGCACGGCTTTGGCCAGTTGCCAGAATCCACGGCTGCCCGTGGGATGGGAAGTGAGCTCCTGACCAAGCCGCGCGACGCGCTGGGCATCCGCTCTCTTAAAGGCCCTCTTACTCGACTTTGTGGCCCGGTTGTACGCTGCTTTGAGGTGGCCCACGTTTGGGTCGCGCACAGCCCGGGCCCTCATCCAGGCGCGATATGCCGACTGTTTTTGTCGAACAGCTTTGACACAATCTCGCCCGAACCAGGGACGGGCTCTGCGGATACTGGCGACATCAGTGAAAGGGATGTAATAATCCATCCCTAAACTGATCTCGCCAGCAATAGCAGAAGCACTATCCGAAGGAGCCTTTCCTACAAAGCAGCGCTGGCTCCAGGGGACGGACGCATAATAATCGCGTAGACCGTCCCAATCCACTGACGAGTAGTGCCATAGTCGTCGTGACGTTTGTACAGGACGTGACACCTTCATGCCAGCGTGAACAACACAGTGGTCGGAACTACCCAGTGGGGCTCCTACCGAAACACTGTACTGGGCTGGGCAACTCGTCAGCAGTAGATCCAGCAGAGCGGGCGCGTGATCTGACCTGTCTGGTATCCGGGTGATCCCGCATACCATCTGGGTCAGACCGTGGGAGAGAGCGAACGCATGGGCGGCTCTACCCGCATGATCAGTCTTGAGGGACCCCAGCCATTCAATGTGATGGCCATTGAAGTCCCCCAGAAATACTAGGTCAGCGTTCGGGAACCGCACCTGCGCTTCATCAGCCGTCTCGCTGAGGTACTGAAAGAACTTTGTTGTCTCAGAATCCCCTGTGTGGGATCGGTAGACGCACACGTAGATCTGGCTCATAGAGCCATGGTCTACGTGCAGCCAAAGGACGGAATTGGAGGGGTTCTCTAGGCAGCGCAACCGGCGGCAGCAAACATCCGCCCTAACGAACACGCACACCCCGGCTTTGTCTCGAAATTGTTCCTCGATGACATAGCCGGGGTAACACAGGTAAGACGTGTCGTCAGGGCGGCGTATTTGTGTCTCCGTGAGGAACATCACAGCGGGCCGTGCCGTCTCAAGGTGGTGGTGGACGGTATCGAGGTTCGCATGGAGTCCACGGACGTTAGTGAACTCCACCTCGAAATGTGAAGTTGTGGGGTTTCCTAGGGCCGCTGTGTAACGTTTATTTCTTTTTTGTTGCACTGCCATTGTAGATTTTGAAGAAGAAGCGTGAAGACAGGGCGACATTTGGTGCAGCAGTAAGTGACAGCAGTGCTCTACTGGGACCGATCAATCATCACGGATAGGACTATTGTTGCCAATAGGCCCGATATCGTGTTGGTTGATCGGACCCAGCGTCGGGCAGTGCTCGTCGATATCGCCGTCCCGCATGACGAGAATCTCGTGAAGGCAGAGAAGGACAAACTTAGTAAGTACCTCGATCTGTCCTTCGAGATAACCGCCATGTGGGACGTAGACTCGACGATCATTGTCCCGGTGGTCGTTTCGGCAAACGGATTAATAGCGAAGAGTCTCGATCAACATCTCAAGAGACTCTCGTTAGATTGTTGGATCAAGAGTCAGATTCAGAAGGCTGTTATCCTCGACACGTGCCGTATTGTTAGGAGGTTTCTTAGTCTGTAGCCTCCACCACCGGTAGTTTGGGTCCTACTCCGCTACTGGTGGGTCACTATTTTTTATATTTTTAAATGTATTTGTGTTTTTTATAAATGTATTTAAAAATGTATAAAATAAGAATATAAATGAATAAACGATATAATAATAATAACTGAATAATAATAATAATACATTTTTTTCTTGAGGAGCATTTACTAAAATATTTTACTTTTAATCTACAATAATACAAAAATATCATTCAAAACATAATAAAAGTACAAATATATATCTATAACAAAAAAATCAGCATGAAGAAAATCCGGAAAAAACACAAACAAATATTTTATAAATTATAGTACACTTTGACACATTATGTCAGTGTAACAAACTGAAAATGATAATTTGAAAATAAGATGATAATCAAGAAAAAATATAATGTTGACCAGAGCTGGCGCCAAAAAAGCACAATTACCAACCCCGGACTTGTCGCACAGCTCCGCCTTACAGTCGTCGACAACTGTGACTACTGGTGAGGCGTCGAGCTCAAGCAGCGACGAGTTTTTCTCTCCGCCGACGTCGCCTCTACCTGTACGTCGGCAGGGGAGAGGCCGGCCACCGACTGGCTTGGGACCCCGAGGCCCTCCGGCTTCGATTACGGACCCCGCTACCGGTGGTAATGTGCACCGCATTCGATGGAACTTCGGTATGAATGAAAACGTGATGCGGGCATATTTTGTGGCTACAGAGGGGGGAACTAACCTCACTGCGTACCGTGTTCGCATGCTACCTCTGTTTCAGGTACTTGAACCAGATGTCAACGTATCGGCACAACGCCTATCGGATCAGGTGCGCGCCATACAACGCTGTCACCTGTTGGATGACGCTACACTTGAAAGGCTACGCTTAGAAGTGTGTAGTGGTATCACGCCTTCTTCATTGCAACCATTACCTGTGCCATTACAAAGTAACCGTAATGAAAGAACGCAAGAAAACATCATCTCACATGTTGGTGAAGAAGTGAGTGATGCTGCTATACCTGTAAGTACTCAATACAATGAGGAATTAAGGAGCGCTTTGGAGCGAGCGATTGGTGAGTTTCAATCTGTCCCTATTGAGTGTAGACCGCGGCTTCCGCGTTTGCCCACACATAAAAAAAACGTGGCGCTAGTGTGTGCCCTAGACTCGATATTAACATCGTTTTTTAACAATTGCAGAAACATTACTGATGCCCATTCCATTCTGTACTGTGCAGCTGTTGCAGTATGTCGAATAGCTGGTGTTAAATTTTTTAAACAAGAAACAGCTATTCGACCAAAGCCTGCTGTACCAGCTTGGCAGTGCAGAATTGAACGGCGCATCAACGAGGCTAGGGTGCTCATTGGCAAGCTACACTGCTTCAGGACGGGCAATACACGCCCGAGAGTCATGCGCTTTGTGACCCGTGCATTCGTGGGAACTAATATTAGGCCCTGTGAATACTCTGTTCGGGTCACAGAGCGCATCGATTACCTGAAGCAGAAAGTTTATGCGTGGGCGAACCGCATAAGGCGGTACAAAAAAAGAGTGGACAGATACACTCAGAATCGCTTGTTCCAAAAAAATGAGAGGTGGGTATATAGAGGGTGGGAGCGACCTAACTCGGATGTGACTGATGGGAGTCTACCTGATGCTGTTTCTACAGTTAACTTCTGGAAAAGCATCTGGTCGACGCCCGTCAGTCATACACAGGATGCGTGGATTAGGGATGTTGAGCGGGCGTGTGAACCAATTCCAGCTATGGAACCTATAACCATATCTGAAGAAGATATTGGTTGTGCAGTTCGTTCGTTGCCAAATTGGAAATCTGCTGGACCGGACGGACTGCACAACTTTTGGTTAAAATGGTTCCGTAGCTCACACGCTTGCTTGGCATCTTGCTTCCAGTCATCCCTTGAGTCATCGTCGCTTCCAGCTTTTATGACTACCGGAGTAACCCACCTCCTATACAAATCTGGTAGTACCACAGACCCCAAAAATTATAGACCTATAACTTGTCTACCTACCATATACAAACTTTTTACATCCATCCTGAGAGTAAAAATATATTCACATGTACAAAACAATAACATCTTGTCAATCTCTCAGAATGGATGTAAAAGTGGGGCACGTGGTACGAAAGAGCTCCTTATTATTGACATGGCTGTTTGCCAGCAGGTACGCCGCAACCGAAAGAACCTTGCGACATGCTGGATTGACTATAAGAAAGCGTACGATTCTGTGCCTCATACATGGCTTCGGAGGGTGCTAGAGCTGTATAAAGTTGATGCAACTCTATGCACCTTTTTGGGGTCATGTATGAGACAATGGAGTACGGTTCTTGTTTATCCAGGGTGTCGTCAGGTTCTAGGAGGTGGTGTACCAATAGGGATTGAGAGAGGTATTTTCCAGGGTGATAGTCTGAGTCCGTTGTGGTTTTGTCTAGCACTAAATCCTCTCAGTACGTTACTAGAGGGTTCAGGGTTAGGCTATCGGATGCGCAGAGTGGGTCAAATTTTGTCCCACCTTTTTTACATGGATGACCTAAAGTTATTTGCCCCTAATGGCCCCGATTTGATGGCTTTGCTAAAAGTTACTGAAACTTTTAGTAAGGCCATCAGTATGGAGTTTGGGGTAGATAAGTGTGCGGTCATGCATGTAAAAAGGGGCGGGATTGTGGAATCTGAAGGAGTCAATCTTTCAGATTTCACACGATTTGGGTCGCTCTCCGCAACCGAAACCTACAAATATCTAGGTATGTCTCAAGCTCTGTGTATTGCTGAGACTGACATGAAACAGAAGTTGCAGGATCGTTTCTTTGGCCGCCTGAAAAAAATACTGAAAAGTCTTTTATCAGGCGGTAACAAGGTGCGTGCTGTCAACGGCTGGGCCATGCCAGTCTTAGTTTACTCTTTTGGCATACTTAGATGGACTCAGACGGAGTTAGAAGCTCTGGATAGGAAGGTGCGTTGTCTATTGACTTCATATCGAATACACCACCCACGTTCGTCAGTAATGAGGTTGTATATACCACGGAAATGTGGGGGTCGAGGATTTTTAAATGCCAAGACTCTCCATAACCGTGAGATATGCAACCTTAGAGAGTATTTCCTACAGGTGGACGTGGATGTGCATCGAGATGTTGTGGCAATAGACAACGGACTGACCCCGCTGTCCCTTGCGAAAGAGAACTGGCGCAAACCTGTAATATTAAGTGTATCTGATCGGAAGGAAGTATGGAAGAGCAAGGAACTGCATGGTCGATTTTATCGGGCTCTAAATGGGCCCGATGTTGATTCAATAGCATCGGTATCCTGGTTACGATTTGGTGATCTCTTCGGAGAAACTGAGGGTTTTATCTGTGCAATCACTGACGAAGTCGTGGTGACGAATAACTATCGGAGATTTATTGTCAAAGATGGGACGCTAGACATCTGTCGGGCATGTCATTGTCCCGGAGAATCTTTAAGACATATTATCTCTGGTTGTTCCCGTCTTGCGAACGGTGAGTATTTGCACAGACACAACCAAGTAGCCAGGATAATCCACCAGCAACTTGCTCTAAAGTATAATCTTGTCGACGTGGAGGTACCTTATTACAAGTATGTGCCCGACCCAGTTCTTGAGAACGGTCATGTCACATTGTATTGGGATCGATCTATTATCACTGATAGGACTGTTATAGCTAACAGACCTGATATAGTGATAATGGATCGATTAAAGCGCCTTGCAGTAATTGTCGATATCACTGTGCCACATGACGAGAATCTCGTGAAAGCAGAAAAAGATAAACAAATTAAATATTTAGACCTAGCTCACGAGATTGTCGACATGTGGGATGTGGATTCGGCGATTATTGTTCCGATAGTCGTATCTGCGCATGGTCTAATAGCCAAGAGCCTCGACCTCCACCTACAGAGGCTCGCGTTAGGCAGCTGGATCAAGGGCTTGATGCAGAAGGCGGTTCTGTTGAATACGGCCCGTATTGTGCGGAAGTTCCTGTCTTTGGAGCCCTAACCACCGGTAGCTTGGTCCCTGTACCCGATGCCGGTGGGTTACTGTTTTTTATATTTTTAAATGTATTTTTTTATAAATCTATTTAAAAATGTAATAAATATGTGTTAAGTGTTAATAAAGAGAATAATAATAACAATAATAATAATCTTAATACACTCACAGCCAAATTAGAAAGTTGCGCACTAAAGTTGCGCACCAAAAACGTGACACGATTTTCGTTACTTGTTAGTAGGTTTTACCCCTCGGATTTTTCTCATACCGGACGCCTTATATATGAAAATCGATTCTTAAGGAGTAAACTCCAATAAATAATAGAACAGATGAGTGATAAATCTATAGAAAATCAATATATTATTCCTATCTAAACAGTGATATACTAAATAATGTTAATTTGCGAGTTAAATCCACAAGTATTCAATATTTAGTGCTACCTTCCGTTCGTATGAAAAGTGTGGAATGCAGGAAAAATTATTTATTAATGAGTCATAGCAACCGCTTTGCAATTATTAAATTCACTAACTGTACTAAGGGATACTAAAATTTAACAACGTTCATTAGCGATCAATCAGCTGGTTGGAGGGCAGTGGGACTTCGAATTTGGAGGTGCCTGTTCGAATCTCTGTTGTTCGTCGATCACTTTTTGTGATGTTTATCGAAATTAATTTGTGGTAAACTAAGAGAACACGGATCGGACAATCAAAACAATCATCTGTCATTGAATTTAGGCATATTATATTAGGATAGAAGATAGGGGCTGTCACAAAGTGTCAAAGGTGTAGAGGAGAGGACGCGGTAGTAACACGATAAACATCGGCTGTGTACTCAGAGGCTCGAGCACGAACAACTTGCGAAAAAGTATTCGTATCGTCATCGACAAACAATTGTATGACATTTGTACAGCGCCCCTATCGTGCGTGAAAGTAACTAATTTTAGCAGCACGAGCGATTTTAAATTACCTACTTTCGTATCGCAACCGTAGCGTCACACGTTCGTTACGTGACACTTTATAAAGAAACTTGGGAGCACGAATTTAATTTTGACGTACGGTAATGTAAATTTCGAAGGCTGGCTATCGAGCAATACGAATCTTTATTCACGTAAGTTTAGCCGGTGAGAAAACATTCGAAATGGTACCTACATGTGAATTGCTTTAATATTTAATCTAAAAGGAGTCTCTCAATCTCCATCTACTGTAGTTAGTAATGTTTTCTATGACAAATTGTAACCTATCTAATGATTTAAATGTTATAGGTTCTTTGTACATTATCGTTTTATGTCACTGGGTCATACCAGCGAATAGTGGGAATGGCCAAATATTTAGGCCAAACCACAGTAAGCAAACGCGTCAAGGAAGTGACCGAGGCTCTTATCACCCCTGCAATATAGAGAAGAAATCCCCTTTCCTTCCCCTACCCTCTCTTCAGAATGCATTGTTACCAATGAAGGACAACCTTGACATCCTTGGCATAGACGTTCGTCGAGAGCTCAATAATAAAAACTACATCGAAAGATGTATAGGGCTAGCTTCGCGGAAACTAGGAATACCGAATAAGGTAAAGCGATTCTTTACAAAGCACAAGAGGTGTCTGCCGTACAAGACGCAGATTAGACCCTGCGTCGAATACTGCTCTCACCTCTGGCACGGCTCCGCGAAGTATTTGCTGGACGCTCTCGACGCTATGCAGCGACGAGCTATAGGTACGTATTATATAATAGATTGTCCGGAGGTACGGGAAGCCTTGCGCCGCTAGCTCAGCGCCGAACAATAGCTTCCTTGCCGAACGATAGTGGCCTGGAACGCCCTGCCTGTGCACGTGTTTCCTCCCACATATAACCCTGGGGTCTTTAAGCGGAGCGTGTGCTGTGAGAGTGGCCCACAATCGCTAGACGTCAAATATACGTCGAATATCGACGTAGGAATATAGTAAAAAGTAAGTTAGTACCTACCTTTGAAGATTTATTGTTTAAAATTATTTTAAAATGTAACTATTGTATTATTTACTACTATATTATCTACATTTATATTATGTACCGCCTCAAATTTACTTTTAAACCTTCCTTGAACCTCCACGAATGTTTCTAGTCTCTGTTTCTTTCAGCCAAATCGGTCCAGCCGTTCCCGAGTTTTAGCAAGAAAAACGAACGGCGATTGATTTTGGCACGTTTGGTTATTAGGTTAATATCAAATAAATACCTAATACTTACTAAATTTATTGGTAAAACTAATCGACCTAGCTTCATGATCAATATTAATAGATGTACATATTTAACTATTTGCAGGTGATTCTGGCTATCCACAAGGTCCCTGGTTAATGACACAAATTCTGGATGATGCTTAAGCGCAGACATACACAAGTGTCCATGGAAAGGCCAGGGTGACAATAGAAAATACTTTTAGACGATTGAAAAATCGATGGCGTTGTTTATGCCAAGATCGCACACTACATTATGCACCTGAGAAATGTGCAAAAATAATAACAGCTTGCTGTGTGCTGCATAATCTGGCCAGCGATTTTAATTTTCCTGAACCAGATCCCCAAGGTTCTAACATGCCACAGCAGCGCTCATCGTTCTCTTCTGAACATATTTTCCAGGAAAATAATATAGGAGATGACCTACTTAGGGGAAGGGCGATTAGACGTATGTTGGTGAACACAATTAACAGACTGCATGTATAATTAAATCATTTATTATATAACTATGTACACGTAAAAAGTAATATAAAAACTATCACTGTTAATAAAAACTGTAACTAGAAATATAAAAATATAATAATAACTATGTACCTAATCTTTTATTATATACCTAGAAATAACTTCCATAGCCTCTTTCATAAACTCCAGGCCTCGAGGTCCGCCAGAGGGCTTCGACAAATCACCATTTCTGGAATTTCCATAGCTCTTTACATTAATGTTTTAGTAAACTGAGTAATGCAAGTAACTTTTTATTGACCCTCACACTTTCATGAACTCCACCATCATTACTTATTGTAAATGGCTGGTTCTCATGATTGTTTTCTCAATAAACTCCTTTTAAACACTTTCCACAAAATGCTATTTCGTTTTTATTTAACTATAACACACTTGACACTTGACCTTGACAATCAAAGACGTTCTGTCAAGTAAAGTCGCGTTGCTCAAAAAACATAATAAAATTCTATGAATAAATATTAAAATAGTATGAATATTTTTCCTAATATAGTGCACTTTACAATCTTCCATACCTTATTTCTAGAATTTTATTTGTGTTGTAATTTATTTTTGTTTTAATTGTTACTAAACAGGCAGTTTAGCAAAAAATAATAAATAGTTCACTATTTAATGAAGTTTTCGAACGTATTGTTCATTCAATACGATGTGTATTTTGTTCTCTAGGGCTCGTCCCTATTCACGTTATGATGACGTCACTATGGTAATCGTATCGAGCTCTCGATAGTCTTACGTAATGCTTCGTGCTGCTACCTTTCGTAATACTCCGTTATCGTATCGTGGACTCGAAACCTAGACGCTACGAATGCTATAATTTTTCGTGCTAGAGCTACAGAAAACAATCAAAACGCTAATTGTCGAAGGGAACGCCACCTAGTATCGATTGGAAGAACTGATATATTACCATACTGGTGGCAAGTATCAGTGGTGTCAACAAGCAACGAACTTGACTGTGTGTTTGCTACAAAATTCAGAAGGGAAACTAAGTATAACACACACACACACATACCACGCCTGTGGCCCCGAAGGGGTAGGCAGAGGTGCATTGCACACCCACAATTTGCCAGTGTTTTTTTGGTCCTAAGTAATAAGGAGCTAGACTATATAATAGGTATTACAATGGAAGAAATAATGGCAACCTTACGCTTAATTCAAAAAGATCTTGAAAACCAAAAAAACACTATTAAGGAAAATGGAATAGAAGTTGCAAAAACAGTTACAGAAAATATGAATTTGATTCTAGACGAAAAACTAAATTACATGGAACAAAAATATACTACCCTAAAAGAACAATGCGATAAGCAAGAACAAAGACTAAATATATTAGAAAAGCAAGCAAGAAACCGAAATGTAGTATTTTTTGGCGTCGAAGAAAATAATTCACACTATTCTTACTCTGACTTGGAAAGAGAAATCGTCAGTTTTCTATCAAGATATCTCAACATAAAATTGAAAAGCAATGATATTCAAGAAATCAAGAAGATAGGGAAAAAATCTGATAAACCAAGGCCCATT
The DNA here is from genome assembly GCA_963556515.1 of Nudaria mundana. Classification (NCBI taxonomy): domain Eukaryota; kingdom Metazoa; phylum Arthropoda; class Insecta; order Lepidoptera; family Erebidae; genus Nudaria; species Nudaria mundana. Next base: position 2,400,199 of record OY748314.1, read on the forward strand.
GTGGTGACACTGACCACCGTCGGAAAAAAAATTGAAATTTTTAAACAAAAGAACCTATTAAAAGATACAAATTACTACATTAAAG
>OY748314.1:3029854-3245771 GCA_963556515.1 Nudaria mundana
ACAACCTTGACATCCTTGGCATAGACGTTCGTCGAGAGCTCAATAATAAAAACTACATCGAAAGATGTATAGGGCTAGCTTCGCGGAAACTAGGAATACTGAATAAGGTAAAGAGATTCTTTACACCGGACCAGAGGTGTCTGCTGTACAAGACGCAGATTAGACCCTGCGTCGAATACTGCTCTCACCTCTGGGACGGCTCCGCGAAGTATCTGCTGGACGCTCTCGACGCTATGCAGCGACGGGCTATCCGTATTATAGGTTGTCCGGAGGTAACGGGAAGCCTTGAGCCGCTAGCTCAGCGCCAAACAATAGCTTCCTTGGCCGCATTCTACCGTATTTACCACGGCGAGTGTTCTGAAGAGCTCTTCAATCTGATCCCACCCCTCTTCCTTCCGATCCCGAACAACGCGTGCCGGGCAGAGATGCCACTCCCCACACAGTGTATAGAATGTTCGCGAGAACCGAGCTTTTTAAACGTTTGTTTTTTCTGCCGAACGATAGTGGCCTGGAACGCCTTGCCTGTGCACGTGTTTCCTCCCACATATAATCCTGGGTTCTTTAAGCGGAGCGGGCACATCAGTAGGTCGTCAAGTTGAGGGCCACTCTCTATAGTATTGTATGCTGTGAGAGTGGCCCACAATCGCTAGACGTCGTCACGACTTACCACCAGGCGGGCGGCGTCAATTTGGCGAACCCAATATAAATAAAAAAAAAATAAAAAAAAAAAACATAAACAAACGATTTAGTTTCTCACTTTGTTTTATTGTATGACAAATCTATAAGTGTCTATGGACACTTCTAAGAAGTATGTATATAGTAACCAAATCGTGTGGTTTTTATTCAACTTGTACCGTGAATAATGTTTTTGACCATCTGTCGTACCCTCAGGGCAAAAGTCTATACTACGTCATACATGGTCATTTAAAAAATAAGATAACCGGTCTGAACCTCTCTGCACGTCAGAACAGTCAAACAGTCGAAGATGACGTAATGTCACTACAGCTTCCCATTTTAAGTTGGTGCGTGGCAAAAAATGGAACTAATTATTCCTTTTTTCCGCGCGATCGCGGCAGCTCCCATTGCTGCGGGCGTCTCCGGTGACCCCAGAAGTCCTGAAATACTGGCCAGTTGTGGGTGTGTAATGCACCTCTGCCTACCCCTTCGGGATATAGGCGTGATATGTGTGTGTGTGGGTGTCATGCTCGCCCTGATGAGTCTTTGTCAATCTTCTATTTTAAGTTACCTACCTATTACAATTTTACCTTAGGCTTAGGGGATCCGCCGGGTGCCACTGGAAATACCTTCCGCGTGTAATCAGAGACGCTCGGCAACAGACGTTAGAGAATTAAAAAAAAAGCATAGGTGTTCGTAACTACGCCCAACACCCCTAATAGAGGATTATTTGCATACCCATAGGCCGTCATTGCCTTAAAATGTCCAAAAGGATGCGAGTTCTAATCACGTTTCAAACAGACAAACATGAATTTCCTTTTTACTTATAAATAGTTTTATTATTATCTTTTCTTTTGGGTTAATAGTTTATCTTAAAGTTTTATTAGTATAAACAATAACGTGTCTACTTATTCTGCAAATAAATATTTCAATAAATTACGTCGGGATTCGATGGCCGATCAGAGCAAGCATAAGCAAGTAGGACTTATTTTTTTCTCCTTGTTGTCCCAAATAAGTATGTCTGCCTGTCTGCCTAGTGTTTTTAGGATTCCGTACCTCAGAAGGAAAAATACGGAACCCTTATAGTATCAGTCTGTCTGTCAAGACCATTTTTCTCAGGTCTACATACTGTGAGCTGTGAAAAAATCTAACTTCTAAGCCAACGCAATCAAAAGCTACAGCCGTTTATACTGCAAATTTTTGTCTTCGTCTCGAGAAATCGAAACGCAGGGTTCGCAAGAATCAATGGAAATCTTCCTAGTGCTAACCAAAGGCGCTCAAGAATGGACGTAGGTGCGGCCGCAATAAAAAAAGTTAGGTATAGGTAGGTACCTAATTCAGAATCTTGAAATTTAATACGAAGCAACGTCATAGGTACGTCATATACTCGTAGCACATATAAAGTAAAATTGCGAAAAGCAAAAATTTTACCCTCGGTGAGTGTGTCCGACTCGCACTTAGCCGGTTTTTGCGATTTGTATTGTAAAATTATTAGGGTTCCGTACCAAAACGGCAAAAATCACGTTTGTTGTATTTGTATAGAGGCAACAGAAATACATTGTCTGTGATAATTTTTACTTTCTAACTCTCACGGTTCGGTACAGCCCAAGACAGACGGACTCACAGCGAATTCTCAGTAATAGGGTTCCCGTTTTACCGTTTTGGGTAAGGAACCTTAAAACCTAAAGTCTTGGGCTCGACTTGAACCAACGACTGTTCCTTTTCCAGGAGGAAAAGTTCCATCGTAAGTTCGCGAAATTGATTCAATAGGTTTTATTATTGACATGTTTATTGCTTTGAATATATAGATGTCATATAAATATATAATCAAAGATTTATTTATTGATGCCGTTTTTGCTGAGAATCACCCAGTAATGAGTCTTTCCTCTTAAAGATAACTTAAATCCAAGTATTAATATCTACACAAATAGTAAAATTTTCCGAATATCCAATTTCAAAGAATTGACGTTTGAGTCGACTATCAAAGGTGGCAATCTCGCTTTTTGTTTAATGGGTTAATTAAACCTACGTAAAATTCTTTAGCCGCTTTTCGTTTTCTTGTAAAATTGTTTAGTTAATTCGAAGGAGTGGTCTTCTATGATACTATTTTTTTACTTATTGATAAAACATTCAATCGGTATAACGCCTAGAATTCAATACAATTTACGACAAGAAATGTTCCGTGGTCAGTTCAACTATGACTGGCCGACAGCGTCAGATGAATTCAAACTATAGCAGATATTGCCGGATTACCGCCGGACGCCACTTTCCGCCGGGCGCCATTGGAAATATCTTCTGCGTGCGAACTAGAGACGCCCGGCAACGGACGTTAGAGCGGAGGCGGCCTTGAACCGCAGAATTAAAAAAGAAAGATTGCCGTATTTGATGTTTATGTGACGTGCGATTTCATACTGCTTTTCCTCTAGTAAAATACCATTTTTGAACCGTATTTTCAATACAAACCGTTTCAATTTTTTTTTTTTTATAATTTTTGGCATGGCTTCAAAGGCCTTTGTGCCATCCGTTTCTATTCAAATGTATCTGTGTTGCCGCATTATTATTATTTTTTTTTTATTTATTTTTTAGGTTTACAAAACAGAACTTAGTACATTAAAGGTTATAAAAATTATGTGTATAGGTTTAGATCTAAACTAAGTTCCTAAATATGTAAACTCAACATTGTCCAATTAAAAACATAAAAAATAAAGTGACAAACAATGAGGCAAAAGTACAACAAACAAAAGCCATGCAATTAGCAGATATCTGGTGCAATTCTGAATTTAAATTTATACAACATTAACAATATTTATACAACATTAACAATAATATTTGACATAACACCCCTAACCTTGCGTTTAAATTTTAGTGAAATACGTTTTGGTCAAAATGGTTAGATTGCCACCTTTGACAATAGTCGACTCGTTCAGTCTCAGTTTTCATTTGAAATCATTTAACGAGATAAGCATCCACATCGATTTAAGGTCGATTCACATAATATAGGTATCAGTGAAGCCTCAGTTCCGACCGGCACAGTTCAGGATCAGTGCAAAATATTCTTTCATACATTTTCTATGAACATGTCAGATGTCAATGTCAGTAATGACTGAGTTGTACCTAATAATTTAGAATTACTAACAGACATTTTTCAATTTTATTTATTCATACATCATCACTATAAATATATCGTCGCGACTATATCCCGAAGGGGTAGGCAGAGGTTCATTACACACCCCCTCTTTACCAGTAATTTTTGGTCCCACGTAATTGGGGGCAAGCCTATTGCCGTAAACGGGCACTATAGAATTTTATTTATGGGTTTTATATTTATATATAATAGTTTATATCCAAAACGGCCGAATAAGTTTAAAAATAAAGAGTACATAGCAGCTATGTTATAATTTTGAAACCCCGTTGCCTTGCGATTAAATCTTGATTAAAGGCAACTACAATGCGTGCCAGCCGCTGTAGCACAGCCAATTAAAGTCGGTCGTCTTTTTATTTTATTTATCTGTAGGTATAGATTATTGCTAGGCCAAAGATAACTTAACGCACCACGACGGACGCTCGCGTTTCATCGATTACCTACGCGAGACACGAGACAAGACTCGAGAGTTCGAGACACAAGCCGTGAATGAAGCTTAACAGTTTGGTATTTAAGTTTGTACTCAACGCCACATTTGCGGTTCTAAACTGTTTTGTTAGTTCTCAATCTCAAACCTCTATCAAACCCTCGCGGAGACCCCGCTAAGCGCGAAGCGCATGAAGTTTGGCAAGCGTGTGACGTCTTCGGATGACGTCATTTTGATTTTTGATTTGAATTTTTCTATGAACCGTGGATCATCGAAAGTTCCATTTTGCATTTGAGTAGATGAATATCAAACCTCAATATGTCCACTATGGTCAAAAAATTACTTTTGGATGTCAAATTAAAGTACGTAAAATACTGAACATTTCGACGGTTTTCAATTTCTAGTACGTCCACGTTATTAGTTTAAAAATCGTGTCTAAATACCCTCTTTTTATCAGAATCTCGTAAGTCCTCATTGCTTTTTAAATTAAAACCCTATACGTCCCAACCCACCAATGAAATGGAGCGATCGCTCAAGATGGCGGCCATTCAAGTTTACGTTACGATCGAAAATGTGTTTAAGCTCCGCTTTTAAATTCATTTTTGTGAAGAGTTGGATTATTATTATGTGTGTGTGGCAACATTTTTAAATATGTGGTTTATTCACTCTCACATGTTCTCTCTCTCTCTAATGGCAACTCTAAAACTACATCGTGTGCTGTGCTATAATAATAAGTTTATAGTTAAAATAAATAGGTACCTCAATATATACGAAGTTGTTCATATTTCAATTATTTTAAATAAGTTATACAATTAGAAAGGACTCAAATATTAATATAGTTGAACCTGATAAGGCCAGGAAAAGGAACAATATAAAGACGAAACAAAAAAAGCAGAGAAGAAGCGAAAATTGTAAGTAAAACTTTTACTAACTACTTTCACCGAGTTGTAAGTATAGGGTTGCCACCGCTTTCATAGTCAGTAGGCTCATGATTCAATTTTGGAATGATTTAATATGAACTAATTTAATTTTAATCTTGTTTAAGTTTTTAAGCGTTCTAAAGCGTTATAATTATATTTTTAGTATTTATTTTGCATGTAAATATTTTCCACTGTTTTGGTAATAGGTGTTGTAATGTTCGTACAAGTATCTACCTAATGTTATTTTAAGAGTTTCGCGGTTTTTATTCATAATTATTTAGAAGTCTTCGGGACTTACTCGCGATTACACTTACACATTGCAGCTCCCGTGGTCACTGCAATGCTTCCAAAACGTCGGTATATGTAAGTGTACTAATCGCGAGTAAGTCCTGGAGACTTTTAAATAATGAAGTATACTACTTAGATTAGTAATATTATGGCTTTCTTTACGTAAACAGTGACCCCGTTTACGGGAAGAAATTTAATTCATCATATTCATGAGCGAACTAGGCAGAAAAATAGAGATAATTAATGGTGGTGTGAGAGGTTCGGGTTGACGGTAAACCCTGACAAGTGCCAGAGTATTATTATAGGGAGTAGTCGCATGCTGAGTAGGCTGAAGGATGTTACCATTCCGCCGATAATCTTCAATGCTAAACCGATATGCCTTACTTCTTGCGTCTAAAACTTAGGTTTGCATATTGACACCACGCTCAGCTGGCAAGCTCAGGTTGCCGGAGTGTGTCAGAGGGTAACGGGCAGCTTACGGGCGCTTTATCGCTTGAAGAACTTCCTTCCAGCCACAACAAAGGCAGCGCTTATGCGTTCGTTGATCTTTCCTGTCATAGACTGATGTGTGCTATTTCGACCTGAATGCAGATCTACTCAATAAACTCGACCGTCTTCTCAATAATTGCATTCGATTCGTCTACAATCTTCGTAAGTATGATCATGTTTCGGAATTCCGCTCTGAGTTGGGGTGGCTATCCATACGCAAGCGTCGTAGCTTGCGTGCTGTGACTATGCTGTACTCCTTCCTAAATTCTCCCTATGTCCCATCATATCTTACTCAATACTTTGAATTTCTTGGCTCCAATCATAACAAAAACTTGCGTTCTTCAAACAATCTACTTTTACATTGTCCTTCTCACACTTCTAGCCTTATTCACTCTTCATTCTACGTACAGTCTATTCTTCTCTGGAATGTGCTTCCGTTGGAAATTAGGATGTCAACCAGCCGCTTCGTTTTCAGGAAGAAGGTATATGAACCATATCGCGACTCATAAACAGAGTCCTATCCTATACTTAATGCAGTCATAGCTCATAGTTGTGTTTTATTAGTTTATGTATTGTATATAGACATAATGTGCAGATATTCCTTAGACACTTTATTTAATTAATAATACATGGTATATATTATGTAGGTTTATGGGCGTAATATATGTATATGTCTATGTATGTGTATGTATGTATATTTGTGTATATATATATATATATATATATATGTTTGTTAGTATTAGCTATGTAAGGAGTTATTAGTATTTAAGTTTATCCTGTTTCTCTAATGTCATCATAACTTTTATAACCCCTTAGCAGCTACTACTAGTTCTCTCTGCATCACCCTAAGGTTGACTGTTAGACAATGCCTATGGCATTAAGTCCGCCTATGTACTGTTACTGTGCATGAAGTGTAAATAAATAAATAAATAAATAATTTGGAAAAATTACTGAATGGTGCTTTGATCGGACGCCAGCTTGTCTTTTGCGCGGTGTTTCGGCAAGTTCGTTTTGATGCGAGCCGCTACTGCTATGAATACCTACTTAGTAATTCGAAAAAATAAATAAATAAATATTTTTGGACATTCTCACACAACGTCATCTAGCCCAAACTAAGCTAATATAAGCTTGTGTTATGGGATCTAGATGACTGATAAACATACTTATATATTTCTAATAATATTTAATTGATTATTGTGATATTATTTCAGAATAAATAATTATCTAGCAGTATTTTTCTTGTCATTATCTCGATCACATAAAGAAGTGTCAACCCTACGCGCTCCTGTAACGATGACATTTATATTTAAATTAAAGCCAGATATGTCCAAAACTATGATGTAGTAGATGTATGGTGCGGTAGGCAGGGGTCCAGTGGGGGCGAAGCGGAGTCTAGTGTGGGTGGTGTGGGTCGATTCGCCGGCCAGGGAGACCCTTAGCAACGGCGTTGCCGCGGCCGCCCGCAACATAGTCATGGGGCCCGCCTGGGACCAACCACCCCAGGAGGCTGCCCCACATGTTGCGCATAATCCTGATGTGGGGTCGCCGCTCCGGGTGGTAACCGGTGTGGGGTAGCGGCGGCCTTGCATCACGGGGGTTTGGGAGCCCTTCCGTCCGGCGGGTCGGCTCCGACCTAGCCACACGGTTCTAGACGAAGCTAGCCTCTGCACTTTGTCACTTACTGCCGCACCAAATGAGGCCCTGTCTTCACGCTTCCCTATATCTCATCATGACAGTACAACAAAGTTATAAACGGTACAAAGCGGCCTCTAGAAACCCCACAAAGTCGATTCCTTTTGAGGTGGAGTTCGCGAATATCCGCGGACTCCATGCGAACCTCGATACCGTCCACCATCACCTAGAGACGGCACGGCCTTCTGTGATGTTCCTTACGGAGACACAGATACGCCGCCCTGACGACACGTCTTACCTCAGTTACCCGGGTTATGTCATTGAGGAACAATTCCGCGACAAAGCCGGAGTGTGCGTGTTCGTTAGGGCGGATGTCTGCTGCCGCCGGTTGCGCTGTCTAGAGAACCCCTCCTACTCCGTCCTTTGGCTGCACGTGGATCATGGCTCTATGAGCCAGATCTACGTGTGCGTCTACCGCTCCCACACAGGGGACACTGGGACAACAAGGCTTTTCGAATACCTCAGCGAAATGGCTGACGATGAGCAGGTGCGGTTCCCGAACGCTGACCTGGTTTTCCTGGGGGACTTTAACGGTCATCACGTTGAGTGGCTGGGGTCCCTTAGGACAGATCATGCGGGACGATCCGCCCATGCATTCGCTCTCTCCCACGGTCTGACCCAGATGGTACAGGGGATCACCCGGATACCTGACAGGTCAGACCACACGCCCGCCTTGCTGGATCTACTGCTGACGAGTCGCCCAGCCGAGTACAGTGTGTCAGTACGCGCCCCACTGGGCACTTCCGACCACTGTGTGTTTGTTGGTTTTTGGAATAAAAGACAGGAGCTCGTAATAATACGTGTCGTGTATTTCAGTCGGCCATGTTACAAAGTGAAGGAAGAAGGAAGTTAACATAGACAAGACAATATTGATATAATCTAAGAATAGACTAAACTAGGCTAGGGCTTACAAGCTAATATAATATTATGACATCTTCCCTTTAAGTAACTTATATTTTAGATTCTTATATAAAAATAACAAAACGCATTTTAGTGTTTTGACACGAGACAATTTGACGTTTTATAAGATTCTGACAGTTGACATAATTTGACGTTGTCAATTCGACGATTGTTTCTAAATGTAAACAAACAATGGTTTACAACATTTTAGTTTACTAATTAATTACTTATAACTAAGTACATGACAATGAATACGAAACAATGCTTATAAGACTGTGTCTATAAGACGTTGTGGTTGCCTTATCTCTCTTCCTGAACTAGAATATTTCTTAATTGGTTGACTGCTAGTACGTTGAGGAGATTGACTATGAGAAATTTTAGAGTAATCATTTGTATAACAAGGAGTATAACTGATATAAGTTTGATTGGAACTGACTGGTTGAGTGTGAAAATTATTAGTCTGTGTGTTATGTGAATGAAAAGAATATTGAGACTTTGGTCTAAGTGTTATGTATTGTCTATTGCGACGATATGTACCAAATTTACTTTTTATGATATACGACCTAGGTTCAGGACCAACTTGTTGTATAATACCTGGAAACCAAGACGATTGTGGATGTTTTTGAAACATAACATGACTATTTACCTCCAAGGGTTTAAGATCTTTGGAATTTTTGTTGTAATACTCTTTCATCTTATGTAAATTTTGATTATTGACTTGTTTAAGATGTCTATAGTTACACAATTTTGGTTTTAAAAGTTTTTCTACTATAGGTAGCTTTGTACGAAGTCTACGTGACATGGAAAGTTGTGCTGGTGAACACTAATTGTTTTTGGGAGTATTGCGATATTGCAGTAATGCTAAATATGGATCAGTATTATCAAGTAAACATTTTCTAAGCATATTTTTAATTATGCCTACTGTCCGTTCTTCCATACCATTTGAGCGGCTGTGATAGGGACTGGAAGTGACATGGTGAATATTCCAATCTTGTGTGAAATCATGAAAAGATTTGGAATTCATCGGTGGACCATTATCTGACATTAATGTATGGGGAATACCATGACGAGCAAATATTGATTTTAACTTGATTATGACTTGGTCTGCACTGTAACCATTACTTAAAATTGCTATCTCAACATATTTTGAGAAATAATCGACTACAATTAAGTATGTATGCTTGTTGAACTCAAAGAAATCTATACCAATGTATGAATGTATTTGTAATCATGTGGTAATAAACTTTCTTTAGTGTTACTCTTTCTTAAAGTGAGACAAATTTCACAATTACTGATGTAATTATCTATATCTTGACTAATATTAGGCCAGTAAATTGTATGTCTTGCCAAATTTCTACAACTATTCAAGCCTTGATGACCTTCATGTAATAGTTTTAAGAAATCTTTTCTTACAGAAATAGGTATAATAACTCTATCTGACAAAAATAAAAGGTTATTAGCATAATGAATATCATCTTTAACAGGAAAGAAAGGTTTAATACAATCTTCTACTTTATGCTTTGAATTTGGAAATCCATTTTTACAGTAATTAATAAGAGTTTGAAGAGTTTGGTCAGACCTGGTAGCTTGTTCAATTTGTTGTAATTTGAAAGGACTAAGTGACAAATTAGCAGTGAGTAAATTAACATGAAGTTTAATATCTTCATCCAATTCTACTAATGCATTTTCTGGTAATGCAGCACGGGACAATGTGTCTGCGACATATGAAGAATTAATTAGAGACTTTAATTTATTGAATTCTTTCTCATGACTGTCATTCCATGACCATATTGTGTTTTTATTAAGTAACTGTCTTATGTTTGATGTTTCTTTTGATAAATCTTTTATGAATGAGCCAAGAAAATTAATCATGCCCAGGAATCTCTGGACATCTGTGACATTCTTAGGCTGTGGCATGTTGCAAATTGAATTTACTTTAGATGGATCTACAGACACTCCATTTCTATTGAATATAAAACCTAAATACTTGACTTCACTTTGACAAATGTTACATTTATTACTATTAAATGTTAGACCTATATCTTTTGCACGACAAAGAACTTTTTCTAGGATTTGATCATGTTCTTGAATGGTTTTAGCATGTATAAGAAAGTCGTCCATCATTATTTTAATGCCTTGTATGTCACCAAACCGGGAAATCATTTCTTTATGAAAGATTTCTGGAGATGCATTGACACCAAACGGTAGCCTTAAAAAACGAAATCTGCCATAGGGGCTTATAAAAGTACATAGTTTGGATGATTCTTCATCTAAGACAAGATTCCAAAAGCCTGACTGAGCGTCTAAATTTGAAAAATAACATGAACCATTTAGTTCTGCTTTAATTTCATCAATATGTGGAAATGGGTAATGTGAACGTTTAATAGCTTTATTTAACTTACGAGGATCTAAACATAATCTAATGCTTCCATCCTTTTTAGAGACAATTACCATAGAGTTGACCCAATCAGTTGGTTCATCAACTCGAGCAATAATACCAGTGACATCTAACTTATTAAGTTCTGCCTTGACTTTATCCTGTAATTTAAAAGGAATTTTTCTACTTGCGTCTACCGACGGCTTGACATTTTCGTTGAGAGTTAAATGACATTCATAGTTTTTAAGAGCTCCTATTCCATTAAAAACCTTACTATATTTCTTTAGTATTGACAGACTGTTTGACTCTGCGGGGACTTTGTGACACATTGACTGTGATATGACTTGACTTTGACTGTTAGACTGACTTGACATTGACTGTAAATTGTTGTTCTGGCTATGCTGACTAAGTGTATAGTTTGGACTGTGTTTAGATATATTTTCATCAAAGGTTACTGAATGTATTCTTTTTATGACTTTTAACTGTTGACATGACTGTCTACCCAGAATATTTTTGCAATCTAACTGTGTAATATGGAAACACAAGTTGTATGATTTGTCATTATACTTACATGGTAATGTACAATAACCGATTGTAGGTATACTTTGACCTGTAAATGTTGTCAAGTTAAATGGTGTTTGTATAAGATTTATCTCTTGCAACGCTAGTTTTTCAAATGCTTTCTTAGACATCAAATTCACATCTGCACCTGAATCAAACAAGTAAGTAAGCAAACAGATTGACTACAGATACTTAGGGTTATTGACCATTGGTTACTACATTTTACAGAATTACATTGATAAACAGCACCTAAAAAAGCTTGATCATCATTAGAAAAATCTTCTTGCACATAATTAACATATTTTTGCTTGGACTTACACATCTTTGAATAATGATTAAGTTTTTGACAGAAATTACATTTTGCACCAAGAGCAGGACATTTAGAACGATGTGTTTGACCACACTTTGGACACATTGAGTTATTCATAGACTGATTGTTACCTTTATAACCATTGGGACTGCTATAACTCGATGAATGGGATGTATTGTATGACTGGTTAGGATTGTACCTTGACTGTTGACTGTGACTCTGACTTCTTGATTGACGATCCTGTGACTGCGGATGATACCTTGATTGTTGACTGTGACTCTGAATTCTTGATTGACGGTCCTGTGACTGCGGATTATACCTTGATTGTTGACTGTGACTATGATTTCTTGACTGACGATGTTGTGAATGACTTCTACTGGACTGTTGACTACTTCTGTTATGTATACTATCTATACTAGCTACAGATGAGTTGGGATTTGTGCCTGATAATATTTGAACTTCTTTCCGGGACGATTCTAGTGACTTAGCAATATTTATAGTGGCATCTAAAGTAGTAGGTAATTCTTGCAAAATTTTCTCTTTAATGTATTGATTCTGATCATTTAGATTCCAACTAAATATATCTTTTAGTAAATCGTCTTGCAATTCACCAAAATTACACTGATGGGCTATATTTTTGAGATCTGTTATATAACTGTCCAGCTGTTCATTTTGCAGTTGCTTTCTGTTAAAAAGTTTATGCCTTATCATGGTTATATTGACTTTTGGGCTGAAATAACCTGCAAATAATAATGCACTACTCGTCGGCAGACTGGGACGGTCTCCGCGATTACTTTGCGTCCGTCCCGTGGAGCCAACGCTGCTTTGTAGGGAAGGCGCCTTCGGATAGCGCTGCTGCCGTTGCTGGCGAGATCAGTCTAGGGATAGAATATTATATCCCTTTCACTGATGTCGCCAGCATCCGCAAAGCTCGCCCCTGGTTCGGGCGTGAATGTGCCGAGGCTGTCCAGAAAAAACAGTCGGCGTATCGCGTCTGGGTCAGGGCTCGGGTGGCACGTGACCCGAATGTGAACCGCCTCAAAGCAGCGTACAATAGGACCACTAGGTTCAGCAAGAGGGCCTTCAAGAGAGCGGATGCCCAGCGCGTCGCGCGGCTTGGTCAGGAGCTCACATCCCACCCCACGGGCAGCCGTGGATACTGGCAACTGGCCAAAGCCGTACAGTCAAATTTTTGCCAACCCTCGCTGCCACCACTGCGTTTTCCTGATGGATCACTGGCTCACAAAGCCCAAGAGAAGGCGGACATGCTCGCAGACCTCTTTGCGGCTAATTCCCGCATCGATGACCGTGGCCTGCAGCCCCCCGCCATCGCCAACTGTGGCCACACTATGCCTGATATTGTTATCAGGCAATGTGATGTACGGGCAGTGCTGCGGTCGCTCGACACGCGGAAAGCCAGTGGCCCTGACGGCATTCCGGCGGTGGTGTTACGAAAATGTGCCGCTGAGTTGTCTCCAGTACTAACGCGTCTGTACCGCCTGTCATACTCTACAGGGCTCGTGCCGGAGGTCTGGAAAGAGGCGAACGTACAACCGATCCCCAAGAAAGGGGATCGCTCCGATCCAGGCAACTATCGACCCATAGCTGTCACCTCAGTCATTTGCAAGGTGCTTGAGCTCCTTATCAATAAGCAGCTTATGCGATACCTGGAGGATCACTCGCTAATCAATGATCGGCAATATGGCTTCAGGCCAAAACGATCAACGGGTGACCTCCTGGCATTCGTCACGCATGTATGGGGTGGGGCTATGGAAAAGTACGGCGAGTCCTTGGCTATTAGCCTGGACATCGCCAAAGCTTTCGATAGGGTCTGGCATGCTTCGCTCCTTTCCAAGCTTCGGGCATATGGTCTACCTCCTCAACTGTGCAGCTGGATTGCCAGCTTTTTAAACGAGCGCCGAGTGCGGGTCCTCTGCGATGGCCAGGCTTCTCGCTTCTTGTAAGTGAATGCCGGGGTACCGCAGGGGTCCGTACTATCACCAACTCTCTTTCTTCTGCATATCAATGATATGCTATCCCTCGGGAACATTCATTGCTATGCAGATGACAGCACACTGCACGGGAGTTACTCGGTTCGTCCGACGGCGGGGCGATCTGAGATTGAGGAGGAGAGACGACGACTCGTGGCTGATCTCGACCGTAACCTCGACAGTATCTCCCAATGGGGTGCCGAGAACTTGGTCGAGTTCAATGCCCGCAAAACACAGGCGTGTGCATTTACAGCGAAAAAATCCCCTTTCCTTCCCCTACCCACTCTTCAGAATGCAACATTACCAATGAAGGATAATCTAGACATCCTTGGCATAGACGTACGTCGAGAGCTCAATAACACTAAATACATTGAGAGATGTATTGGGCTAGCTTCGCAGAAACTAGGTATACTGAACAAGGTAAAGCGATTCTTTACACCGCACCAGAGGTGTCTGCTGTACAAAACGCAGATTAGACCCTGCGTCGAATACTGCTCTCACCTCTGGGACGGCTCCGCGAAGTATTTGCTGGACGCACTCGACGCTATGCAGCGACGCGCTGTTCGCATTATAGATCATCAGATAGATATATAGATGTCCGGAGGTAACGGGAAGCCTTGAGCCGCTAGCCCAGCGCTGAACAATTGCTTCCTTGGCCGCGTTCTACCGTATTTACCACGGTGAGTGAACACTCACCGTGGTAAATACGAGGAGGAGGAGGAGGAGAGGGTGGGATCAGATTGAAGAGCTCTTCAGAACTGAAGAGCTCTTCAATCTGATCCCACCCTCTCCCTTCCGATCCCGAACAACGCGTGCCGGGCAGAGATTTCACTCTCGTACCGTGGAAACCGTCTTCGCGAGAACTGAGCGTTTTAAACGTTCGTTTCTCTGCCGAACGATGGTGGCTTGGAACACCCTGCCCGCGCACGTGTTTCCTTCAACATATAACCCTGGGTTCTTTAAGCGAAGCGTGAAGAGGCACATTACTGGGTCGTCAAGTTGAGGGTCACTCTCTATAGTATTCCTGTGTACTGTGAGAGTTGCCCACAATCACCAGACGTCGCTACATCTTACCATCAGGTGGGTGGCGTCAATTTGTCGACCTAAATATAAAAAAAAAAAAAACTATTTTTCTTTCAAACTCAAATATATCCACTGATTATTTTCATAATCTAATATGTCTAAACTAGGATTGAGGTTTTTTGCGTTTTTTATATCAATTTTGTTTAATATTTGTGTTGCCAGGGTTGGGTGTTGGTTAAGTAAACTAAAACATACAATAATATTAATCTAAAAATATCGCCAACAAGAGTATACGTTAAAACTATGATTTCTCCGTTTCATCTTTCAAGGACATATGGAATTTTGATATTTATCTACTCATTTATCTGTCAGATACTGTTGTCATTTTTTGTTTCGCGGTCGTGTGAAATTCAAAATAGCAATGACGATGATATTCATAATAAAACAGGCTATTTAACTAAATATAAAGACAAATGTCTATATCTGTCTTGTTTACCAAGCTTTTATGTAAGTCATGGTGTGTCCGCCGGGCGCCATTGGACATACCCTCTGCTAGTAACCAGAGACGCCCGGCAACGGACGTTAGAGGGGCCGCGGCCTTGGGCCGCGGAATTAAAAAAAAAAATCATGGTGTGTTCATATCTGATGGAATAAGCCTGATAGTGTTTATATGTTTAACGTCAGCTTTAATAAAACGTTCTAGTACCAATATGGAATGAAAATTATCTCAGTGGCCGTTCTGTATAAATTGCAAAGCTCAAAGATGACGTCACACGCTTGTCACGCAAACTTCATGCACTACGCGCTATGCGAGCTCTCCGAATGCGGGGAAAGCCTTGGTCAGTTCCTAGCCTATCAATCAATCAAAGCTTATTTGTGTCAAAGAGAATATTATACATAAGCAAAGCAAAGCACTACCTACGTTTAATTTGTGTTGTGTTGAGTATGTACATAACTGTCATTTTTTATGAGTAGGAAATTTGAAATTTGTCACTGAGCTACAGGAAATTGTTATTATATTATTTTAAAGATATTTAAATCATATTTGTGTGATAAAAGAATTTTCGACGTGATGTCTATAAGTGACGATACATCTTTGTCGTCAATGGAAGGGCCTCAAACTATGCGAATACGAGTACCTTTAAGAAGAATTGCAAGAAAACGGAAAAACCCTCTTGTATACCTATCAGATAACCAATTCAAAGAAAGATATAGTTTCTCTAAAGAAACCGTAAGGTTTATCTTTGGAAAAATTCAAAATAAACTTCGCCAGGCTCGAATAAAAAGACGGGATTGCATTTCTCCTATGCTTCAGCTTTTAATAGCATTGCGCTTTTACGCCACTGGCAGTTTCCAATCCGTTATTGCAGATACAGCAAATGTTAGTAAGGCGACAGTATGCCGTGTGATAGAACAAATATCCAAAGCTTTAGCAATGCAGAGGCAGGAATATGTTAAAATGCCATCTGCTGAAGAACAACCAAGAGTTGCTGAAGGCTTTTTTGACATTGCAGGATTCCCACAAGTGATAGGTGCAGTAGATTGCACTCATATTAAAATAAATTCTCCAGGTGGCAATAGAGCTGAACTTTACAGGAATAGAAAAGGCTATTTTTCTATAAATGTGCAGGCCATATGCGACTCCAATCTTAAAATAAGGAGCATTATTGCTAGATGGCCAGGTTCTACCCACAATACAAATATTTGGAATAATTCACCTCTTGCTGCTCATTTTGAAAGTGGAAGTTTTGGATCTTATTTACTTTTAGGAGACAGTGGATACCCGTGTCTCAGATACCTTATGACACCATTTTTAAATCCTGCTACTTCAGCAGAAGAAGCATATAATAGAGCACAAATATCCACATGGAATACAATAGAGAGATGTTTTGGAGTTCTGAAAAGAAGATTTCCTTGTTTGCATACAGGAATGCAGCTTAGATTACCCAAGGTTTACAAGGTCATTATAGCCTGCGTAGTACTACACAATATGACCTTAGAGTTAGAAGATCACACAGTTGAAATGGTAGAACTTTGCGAAAGTAATGACATTGAAGTACCAGAAGCCCAGGCACAAAATTTTGCATTAAGATCAGCTCTTGTTGAAGGTTATTTTTACCATTACATAAGGTAAAACTATAACATAATTGCTTCCAGCAATTACTGACTTTCAAAATGAGTAGCAAGTAGTGAATCACTCCACTACTTGCTACTCATACATACATTGCTACAATGTGAGCGGGATAGAAACTTGTCACAATACACGCTCCGTGATGTCATCAATAACTGAAAAGTATGGATAACAAAAGAGTATTGTAGGTTAATATCAACATCACTATTTTTATAGAACGATGTGTAAGTGTTGCGCATCTCTGGTGCGTGGGTTCGGGGTAGAGACAACAGCATTCTGAACATGATAGCACAGAGGCTTGATAGCCTTCATGTTAATCACTGTAGTGCCATAGCGGGGGTAAATGTGCATCAATGGGAACCTTTATAATTTATTATCGATTTAAATACCTACTATTTAATTGGTAATAACCTAGACATAATATTTTATTAACATATATGAGCCTATGTTGCTTTTAAATTTGCGGGGAACTTTATTCGAATGTACAATACATTGCCAACCGAAATAGCAAATTTATCTGTCAATAAATTTAAAAAACTAATAAAAAGTAAATTGTGCCATAAAGCTTATTATAGTATTAATGATTTCTTAGATGACAAGGCGGCCTGGTTGTAACAACGTAACGAATTGCTCCTTTCTAAATAACTCTGTATTAGATTTAAGATGAAATATTTTGAAAAAAGCCGAGCTGAGTTTCTTGAGGGCTCTTCTCAGTCTCGTTGCATTTTGGAACCCTCGGTAGAGTCACACCAACTTCTGACGAATCTAAATAATTTTCTGAAAATTTCAAAGATAATAAACGTTATTTTATTTTATTTTATTTTAAATAAATTATTCATTCATTCATTCACTATGACGTCATCAACATGGCCGCCAATCCCATTGTCATCTTGTGCGGCTTAAGCCTAGTTGAAAAGTTCAGCTCTCTCACCTCCACCTGGAAAAAAATAATTAATTGCACTATCTACTGCGCCTATTACTTTTTTTTTTAATCTAATTTTTTAAGGAGGCTTTGACTAGTCTAGCCAGTCATGGCAGCCTCATAGTATCACTCCTACGTTTACACCACCTTATAACTTGTAGGAATACTGCAATGTCCAAACAGCCTGCAACTGTTGGTTGTTCTGTGGTAGGTAGCATTTTAACATAAAAAGCCTTTCATATTTTGTCTGCCACACGACATGAGAGTCGACCAAGTAATATTTGCCCTATCTCCAATGGGGCTCCAATAGCGGCTTGACACCCTTGCCACTGGCATAAAATCGCATTGGTATAAACCGCTGACAAAATTCAAGATTCTCGGCCTTTCTCAGGTGTGTGGTAATCGAATGGGCGGATTTCTTGATCTTCAAAAAGTGTGTATTAACTGCTGAAATAAAATATGGATTGATCTTAGAGGAAGTAATGATGTTAATGTAAAATAATACATAGTATTTTCATTTTATAATCTCGTTTAATTTATGATCTCATTTTATAATTGCAGGCGAAGCTGTTCTCTAGTTTTTATTAATAATAAATCGCATATCACTAGAAAGTCATCATACATATATACATACATGACACAGACAGAGATATATCACCCCTTTATCCCCGACGGGGAGGCAGAGGTGCATACACCTACATCTTGCCGGTAATTTCGTTGGTCCCATACATAATATACATAAAGAATATATAAAATAGATTAACCACCATGTTTGTTGGTTTTTGGAATAAAAGACAGGAGCTCGTAATAATACGTGTCGTGTATTTCAGTCGGCCATGTTACAAAGTGTAGGAAGAAAGAAGTGAACATAGACAAGACAATATTGATATAATCTAAGCATAGACTAAACTAGGCTATGGCTTACAAGCTAATATAATATTATGACATCTTCCCTAACTAACTTTATTATAACTTATATTTTAGATTCTTATATAAAAATAACAAAACGCATTTTAGTGTTTTGACACGAGACAATTTGACGTTTTAAAAGATTCTGACAGTTGACATAATTTGACGTTGTCAATTTGACGATTGTTTCTAAATGTAAACAAACAATGGTTTACAACATTTTAGTTTACTAATTAATTACTTATAACTAAGTACATGACAATGAATACGAAATAATGTTTATAAGACTGTGTCTATAAGACGTTG
Organism: Nudaria mundana; assembly: GCA_963556515.1. Lineage (NCBI taxonomy): Eukaryota > Metazoa > Arthropoda > Insecta > Lepidoptera > Erebidae > Nudaria > Nudaria mundana. Next base: position 3,048,918 of record OY748314.1, read on the forward strand.
TGGTTGCCTTATCTCTCTTCCTGAACTAGAATATTTCTTAATTGGTTGACTGCTAGTACGTTGAGGAGATTGACTATGAGAAATTTTAGAGTAATCATTTGTATAACAAGGAGTATAACTGATATAAGTTTGATTGGAACTGACTGGTTGAGTGTGAAAATTATTAGTCTGTGTGTTATGTGAATGAAAAGAATATTGAGACTTTGGTCTAAGTGTTATGTATTGTCTATTGCGACGATATGTACCAAATTTACTTTTTATGATATACGACCTAGGTTCAGGACTAACTTGTTGTATAATACCTGGAAACCAAGACGATTGTGGATGTTTTTGAAACATAACATGACTATTTATCTCCAAGGGTTTAAGATCTTTGGAATTTTTGTTGTAATACTCTTTCATCTTATGTAAATTTTGATTATTGACTTGTTTAAGATGTCTATAGTTACACAATTTTGGTTTTAAAAGTTTTTCTACTATAGGTAGCTTTGTACGAAGTCTACGTGACATGGAAAGTTGTGCTGGTGAACATAAATTGTTTTTGGGAGTATTGCGATATTGCAGTAATGCTAAATATGGATCAGTATTATCAAGTAAACATTTTCTAAGCATATTTTTAATTATGCCTACTGTCCGTTCTACCATACCATTTGAACGGCTGTGATAGGGACTGGAAGTGACATGGTGAATATTCCAATCTTGTGTGAAATCATGAAAAGATTTGGAATTCATCGGTGGACCATTATCTGACATTAATGTATGGGGAATACCATGACGAGCAAATATTGATTTTAACTTGATTATGACTTGGTCTGCACTGTAACCATTACTTAAAATTGCTATCTCAACGTATTTTGAGAAATAATCGACTACAATTAAGTATGTATGCTTGTTGAACTCAAAGAAATCTATACCAACCTTATGCCAAGGAATGTATTTGTAATCATGTGGTAATAAACTTTCTTTAGTGTTACTCTTTCTTAAAGTGAGACAAATTTCACAATTACTGATGTAATTATCTATATCTTGACTAATATTAGGCCAGTAAATTGTATGTCTTGCCAAATTTCTACAACTATTCATGCCTTGATGACCTTCATGTAATAGTTTTAAGAAATCTTTTCTTAAAGAAATAGGTATAATAACTCTATCTGACAAAAATAAAAGGTTATTAGCATAATGAATATCATCTTTAACAGGAAAGAAAGGTTTAATACAATCTTCTACTTTATGCTTTGAATTTGGAAATCCATTTTTACAGTAATTAATAAGAGTTTGAAGAGTTTGGTCAGACCTGGTAGCTTGTTCAATTTGTTGTAATTTGAAAGGACTAAGTGACAAATTAGCAGTGAGTAAATTAACATGAAGTTTAATATCTTCATCCAATTCTACTAATGCATTTTCTGGTAATGCAGCACGGGACAATGTGTCTGCGACATACAAGTATTTACCTGGTTTATAAGTAACGATAAGATCATAGGGTTGCAAACGAAGCATTATTCGTTGCAATCTTGGTGGAATATTAAATAAAGGTTTACTAAATAAAGAGACAATAGGTTTGTGATCTGTTTCAACTAGGACTTTGTTACCAAAAATGTATTGATGGAACTTAGTACAACCAAATAAAATTGCTAGGAGTTCCTTTTCAATCTGAGAGTAATTTTGTTGAGACTTTGTCAAAGAAGCTGAGCCATATGCTATAGGACTAATATTATGTAAGATGACAGCACCTAAAGCATCTTTTGAAGCATCTACTGACAAAGTAAGTGGTTTTTGAGGATCAAAGTAAGTTAAGACTGGTGAAGAACTAATTAGAGACTTTAATTTATTGAATTCTTTCTCATGACTGTCATTCCATGACCATATTGTGTTTTTATTAAGTAACTGTCTTATGTTTGATGTTTCTTTTGATAAATCTTTTATGAATGAGCCAAGAAAATTAATCATGCCCAGGAATCTTTGGACATCTGTGACATTCTTAGGCTGTGGCATGTTGCAAATTGAATTTACTTTAGATGGATCTACAGACACTCCATTTCTATTGAATATAAAACCTAAATACTTGACTTCACTTTGACAAATGTTACATTTATTACTATTAAATGTTAGACCTATATCTGTTGCACGACAAAGAACTTTTTCTAGGATTTGATCATGTTCTTGAATGGTTTTAGCATGTATAAGAAAGTCGTCCATCATTATTTTAATGCCTTGTATGTCACCAAACCGGGAAATCATTTCTTTATGAAAGATTTCTGGAGATGCATTGACACCAAACGGTAGCCTTAAAAAACGAAATCTGCCATAGGGGCTTATAAAAGTACATAGTTTGGATGATTCTTCATCTAAGACAAGATTCCAAAAGCCTGACTTAGCGTCTAAATTTGAAAAATAACATGAACCATTTAGTTCTGCTTTAATTTCATCAATATGTGGAAATGGGTAATGTGAACGTTTAATAGCTTTATTTAACTTACGTGGATCTAAACATAATCTAATGCTTCCATCCTTTTTAGAGACAATTACCATAGAGTTGACCCAATCAGTTGGTTCATCAACTCGAGCAATAATACCAGTGACTTCTAACTTATCAAGTTCTGCCTTGACTTTATCCTGTAATTTAAAAGGAATTTTTCTACTTGCGTCTACCGACGGCTTGACATTTTCGTTGAGAGTTAAATGACATTCATAGTTTTTAAGAGCTCCTATTCCATTAAAAACCATACTATATTTCTTTAGTATTGACAGACTGTTTGACTCTGCAGGGACTTTGTGACACATTGACTGTGATATGACTTGACTTTGACTGTTAGACTGACTTGACATTGACTGTAAATTGTTGTTCTGGCTATGCTGACTAAGTGTGTAGTTTGGACTGTGTTTAGATATATTTTCATCAAAGGTTACTGAATGTATTCTTTTTATGACTTTTAACTGTTGACATGACTGTCTACCCAGAATATTTTTGCAATCTAACGGTGTAATATGGAAACACAAGTTGTATGATTTGTCATTATACTTACATGGTAATGTACAATAACCGATTGTAGGTATACTTTGACCTGTAAATGTTGTCAAGTTAAATGGTGTTTGTATAAGATTTATCTCTTGCAACGCTAGTTTTTCAAATGCTTTCTTAGACATCAAATTCACATCTGCACCTGAATCAATAAGTAAGCAAACAGATTGACTACAGATACTTAGGGTTATTGACCATTGGTCACTACAATTTACAGAATTACATTGATAAACAGCACCTAAAAAAGCTTGATCATCATTAGAAAAATCTTCTTGCACATAATTAACAAATTTTTGCTTGGACTTACACATCTTTGAATAATGATTAAGTTTTTGACAGAAATTACACTTTGCACCAAGAGCAGGACATTTAAAACGATGTGTTTGACCACACTTTGGACACATTGAGTTATTCATAGACTGATTGTTACCTTTATAACCATTGGGACTGCTATAACTCGATGAATGGGATGTATTGTATGACTGGTTAGGATTGTACCTTGACTGTTGACTGTGACTCTTAATTCTTGATTGACGATCCTGTGACTGCGGATTATACCTTGATTGTAGGCTGTGACTCTGAATTCTTGATTGACGGTCCTGTGACTGCGGATTATACCTTGATTGTTGACTGTGACTATGATTTCTTGACTGATTTCTTGACTGACGATGTTGTGAATGACTTCTACTGGACTGTTGACTACTTCTGTTATGTATACTATTTATACTAGCTACAGATGAATTGGGATTTGTGCCTGATAATATTTGAACTTCTTTCCGGGACGATTCTAGTGACTTAGCAATATTTATAGTGGCATCTAAAGTGGTAGGCAATTCTTGCAAAATTTTCTCTTTAATGTATTGATTCTGATCATTTAGATTCCAACTAAATATATCTTTTAGTAAATCGTCTTGCAATTCACCAAAATTACACTGATGGGCTATATTTTTGAGATCTGTTATATAACTGTCCAGCTGTTCATTTTGCAGTTGCTTTCTGTTAAAAAGTTTATGCCTTATCATGGTTATATTGACTTTTGGGCTGAAATAACCTGCAAATCTGTCGATCAACACTTGTAGCTTGACTGTTTCGACATCTAGGTTGAAAGAATAAAATATGTGAAGGCAATCTGGTCCTATATAATGTAATAAAAGTGCAACTTGCCTATCTTCGCTTTCTTGATCATATTTAAATGCTTTGAGATATATTTTGAATTTGGTGATCCAATTTTTCCACGTGAGCGGCATGTTGGATGCATGAACGTCCATGTGCTTGAGGCGACCCGACGACGTTGAAGATTCGTCCATTTTTTTCTTCTGGTTGATCCAGTTCTTCCTAAGACACGCCAGTTTACACCACACCTGATGTTTGTTGGTTTTTGGAATAAAAGACAGGAGCTCGTAATAATACGTGTCGTGTATTTCAGTCGGCCATGTTACAAAGTGTAGGAAGAAAGAAGTGAACATAGACAAGACAATATTGATATAATCTAAGCATAGACTAAAATAGGCTATGGCTTACAAGCTAATATAATATTATGACACACCATGGAACGGTATTACTCTAAAATTATGTTGAGTCCCATGTAATAGGGGGCAAGTGCATTGCCGTTGCCAGCCATTATAACCACCAGTAAACCAAAATTCAAACAGCTAGGACAGATGTTCCATACCAAGTACAAAGATGGTTTTATAAATAAAAAAATATATAATATATTCCTGTATTTGAAAGCAATGAGTTTACGTCTCATCATTCATCATTCACTGAGCCTTTTCCCAACGCAGTTGGGGTCGGCTTTCCAGTCTAACTACGATTCGGCTGAACTTCGATATTTTTCGTGAACCGACTGCCATCTGACCTTCACAACCCATGGGCGATATCGAAGTTCAGTAGTTAGACATGTTGGATTTTTGATTTCGGGCTCCAACTACCCCTAACGACTGCCATAGATGTTTGTATGACAACCGGGACCGACGGCTTAACGTGCTCTCCGAGGCACGGAGGGGTCTCACTGTCTTAAGAAATTGTCACCGATCTTAAGACCGACCTGTCTCAATGTTGTATTGAACATTGTTCATTACCACTAGACCACAAGCCCCACGAGTTCTTTTACTTAAAATAAATTTTATTTATGATGATAAGTCTTTCTCGACCTTTTCTAACTGCTTTTTTAATATTTTCATTTCTATCTGATGCTTATTTCGCTCATGTCTATATTTTAAAAATTCATTTCTTTTTTGGTAATTTACTAATTGAATTTTATTCTTAAAATATATTCTTTTTAACATTTCTGCTGATTGCTGTAGTGGAATTTTTTTTTTAATTTTAGTTTTTTTCTTGGGCGACGGTCGGTGCATCTCTACTACAGGAAACTTTATTTCATTTATAGATTCTTCTTCCAGTAAAGGATCAACGATGACCGCATCAGCTGAAAATATAAGTATGTCAAAGTATGATAAACTGGCCAAGTGTCAGACCAGAAACAGAATACGGGTCCGTAGTTACCCACAATGGTCTTTATAACTCCTGTACAAAAATCCTCTCCTGATCGATCAGTTGTTACTAAAATCATGCCTATGAAGTTCTGAATTTCTTAATAGTACAGCCAGTACCTCTCAATGTCATACTTTATGGGCCTAATTAAACCAATAGGTACCTATTTAAAATAATAGAGAATATCTATTTTATCAACTAAAAATGTGAAATTTATCGATCCGCAAATATTTTCTGGACTATAAGTCAATATATTTTTCCTTCAAATTGATTACATGGATTTTCTACATACCTTTCAATATACCAGGGATTGATCTATTGATTGACTGATGAAAAATAAATAAATAATAAATATGTTAGGACAATTCACACAACGCCATCTAGTCTCAAACTAAGCAGAGCTTGTGATATGAGTACTAGACTAGTAGTTCTGCGAACAGTAGACCTCGCGTTATTTTCGGGTCCCTAACATCCTTTTGGGATGTGGTCTGGTGGCTGACTTTCCATGCGCACCATCAGAGGTACCAGCAAAAAAGAAAATGAGAAATTATCATTTTCTCCGCATTTCTTCCCCATTTTAAAATGGGGAACACTGACAACACATCCAATTCGCCAGTTGAAACATATCCCACTCGCCCTAGCGAACACGAAAACATCCCCTTATTAGAACATGCAAAAATAAAAACATCGTCTTATGAGATGAGAAATTATCATTTTCTCCGCATTTCTTCCCCATTTTCCCCCCAATCGAAAAATCCCTTCGACAAAAGTTGCGCCTTGCAACAAAGAACACTTGTGCCAAATTCCGGAACTGACATACATACAGACAAACAACGCCAAATCTGCCAGTCCTCGAGTTGAAACTGAGACGCTTCGCTCGATCGGTCAATAAATACTTATACACATTTTTTTTGTAAATACATATTACACATAGGAAACATCCAGACTTCGGTACAAAAGTATCTGTCTTCACACAAAGCTTGTCCCGACCAGGAATGGAACCCGAGACCCCGACGTCGAAAGCGGATGCACTACCGACCATGCCACCAAAGCAGTCGATATGTATGATATTAGGGTTCCGTACCATAAGGGTAAAACGGGAACACTATTACTGAGACTTTGCTGTCCGTCCGTCCGTCTGTCTTGAGCTGTATCTCATGAACCGTGATAGTTAGAAAGTTGAAATATTCACAGATGATGTATTTCTGTTGCCTCTATAACAACAAATACTAAAATCATATAATATATATTTAAGGGGGCTCCCATGCAACAAACGTGATTTTTTTGCCGTTATGGTACGGAACACTTGCGCACGTGCGCGGAACAACTCGCACTTTGCCGGTTTTATTATGTTAAACGTACCAAAGTATGCCGCTGCGTCATCAAATGGATTATCATCTGGACGTATTTGATTGGTTAATATTGCTAGGTCCGACTCAGTCAAGATGGGGTTGTATGCGCCACCACCTGTGTTTTTTGTATTCTCCTGAAAAATATGATTGTTCCATAAATTTTGGTCGGCTTTCCAGTTTAAATTAGATTCGACTGAAATTTGATATTTTCCGTGAAGCGACTGCCATCTGACCTCCACAACCCATGGGCGATATCGAAGTTCTGTAAGTTTTTGATTTAGAGCTACAACTACCCCTAACAACTTCTATAGATGTTCGTATGACAACTGGGACAGACGGCTTAAGGTGCTGTCCGAGGCAAGGAGGAGTCTAAATGTCTAAGGAAATGGTCACCTATTTTTTTTTTTTTTTTTTTTTATATTTGGTTCGCCAAAATGACGCCGCCCGCCTGGTGGTAAGTCGTGACGATGTCTAGCGATTGTGAGCCACTCTCACAGCACACATTACTATTGAGAGTGGCCCTCAACTTGACGACCTACTGATGTGCCTCTTCACGCTCCGCTTAAAGAACCCAGGATTATATGTGGGAGGAAACACGTGCACAGGCAGGGCGTTCCAGGCCACTATCGTTCGGCAGAGAAACGAACGTTTAAAACGTTCGGTTCTCGCGAACATGCTATCCACTGTGTGGGGGTGGCATCTCTGCCCGGCACGAGTCGTTCGGGATCGGAAGGAAGAGGGTGGGATCAGATTGAAGAGCTCTTCAGAACACTCGCCGTGGTAAATACGGTAGAATGCGGCCAAGGAAGCTATTGTTCGGCGCTGAGCTAGAGGCTCAAGGCTTCCCGTTACCTATATCCTAAGACTGGCCTGACTAGATGTTGCTTAACCTTTGCAATGTGTTAACATAGTCGGTTAATTGGTAACCGGTTAAGCAAGACCACGAGCCCCACCTTTAATAGTAGCGACCATGACAGTTTAAAAAAACAATATCCACTTACTTCTAAATAAAAAGCACTAACCATTTCATTGGTCCATTTTTTTTTTAAATCCTTTTGGTCATCAGAAGTGTTGTTTAGTTCCTATAACCAACAAACTACTATTAGCGGTATTCATATTAGATATACAGTAACTATAAGCCACGTATGATGTGAGTGGGATAGAACCTTTTCACAATAACCACTCAGTGACGTCATCGCTGAAAGTACGGATAACAAAACAGTATTGTAGGTTAATCCACGTCAGTGACGTCACTAACATGGCCGCCAATCCCATTGTCATCTTGCGCGGCTTATTATTGAGTAATATTTCAAATAGATTATCCTTACATCATTAATGGCTGTAGAATCCTGCACCTGAAACCATCAAAACTTTTGAATATTGTACTGTGGCGTGTACTTAATGATCCTCTGACGTCATATGTAAGAAACGTCCAGATAATACGAGAAGGCGGTTCGAGAACCTTCGACAATCATCTACCGATCTCCAGTTCCGCATATGCCACACTAGCCAATTAGGTATATGCAATAAACTAGGTATGCAATACATTCTGCTGTTGCAAAAATTGAGCGGAGTTTGTCGATCCCGGTCGAACTCCTAAACGACTGGACCGATCTTTATGAATTCAGATATATGCACTCACAGTTAAGGGTACTATGACCGTGCCAAATTTCAAAAAGATCGGTCCAGTCGATTAGGAGGAGTTCGATCCCAAACGAAATACACGAGTCGCCTAAGAAAAAGCTTCGCTTCGCTCAATTATAAGTACAACATAAGTATAGGTATTTTTACTCGTTCTATTGTTTAGATCCACGTAAACCTGTTTGTGTCAATGTGGGGATATGCTTGTTTGATATAAATACAAATCTATATATTTAATACGACAATTAGTCTGTCTGTCCGTCCGTCGCGTTTTTCAATTTACATACATTTGCATGAAATATTAAATTTTTTTTTTATTTTTTTTGGCGATACAAAGTTCGTCGGAATAACTAGTATATTTTAATAATCAACAATTCATTCATTCACATACTGTTACTACAAGCTTTTCAATACACCTCCCAACAACCACTTCAGTAGTTTCTATAGTTTTACTTACAAGAAATGTGCTAAATATAAATAATACTCGTGTTTTATTAGAGTACCCCCCGCCGGGCGCCACTGGAAATACCTTCTGGTGCATACCAGAGACGCCCGGCAACGGCCGTGAGAGCGGACGCAGACTTTGGCCACGGTTTAAAAAATGGGTTCCGTACACAAAGGGCAAAACGGGAACCCTATTACTGAGACTGCTGTCTGTCTGTCTGTCTTGGTGTTAAAGTATGATGAGATGATGTATTTCTGTTGCCTCTACTATTATGTATATTTAGGGGGTCCCCATACAACAAACATGTTTTTTTTGCCGTTTTGATATGGAAACCCTTTGTGTCGAGTCCGATTCGCACCGAGCTAGCTGTTGTTACTTATAATCTACTTCGACCAATGGACTTGGTACTACCTGCATCAGGTACCTTTCTTTCTGTAAGCAAATTACCTATGTAGTATACCTAATCTAGGTATAGTATAAATAGAAATGAAGTTGAAAAATAACATAAGTAAAATATTACGTTTTCTATGGCAAAATCTTTTCGTGCACGATGTTTTATGTTGTTGTAGAAATGCTTAAGCATGTCCACATCTCTGTGCCCTGTTGTGCTGGTTCTGTTGTATAATCTTGCAACAACGTTCCATGCCTCTTTTTTCTTTTGCAAGTAAAATGCCCCAGTTCTCTTGCAGTCTAATAGATTTTTATATCTGAAGACAAAGAAGAGAAGTAAAAGATAAGGAAAACAATAAATAGAAGACCGCTGTGTACCGCCCCAACAAAACCCCCACAAAAGATCTCGTAGGAATATCAGGACCACAAGTCCTCTATACTATGGTAAATCTCTAAATTACTGCTGTAACATCTGATGTAACCCAAGTTTGCAATGATTTATGAATAAATAAATAAAATATACTACCTACCTATCATATTTTCTTCTCTGTTCCCTAAGCTATCCCTAAGCCAATTTTTATCCAAATCCTTCCAGTCTCACAATGAAGAGGGTAACAAGTATATAAACTTTCTGATTTATAATATTAGTTAAGATAGATCCATAATATGTGTATTTACAAACGTTTAAAAGATTACTTACTTGGCAACGAGTGACAGTAAAATATCTTTTTCCTCCTGGGTAAAGTTTGGAGATCTTTTTTTCTTTTCGTTCATATTATCCAGTTTTTAAAATTATAATAATATTTATACCTAAACAGACTCAGACACAAATCCTGTTCAATATTAGCCAGCGCCTCGTTCGTTTGTCAGCATGTGCACCGCGTAAAGGTGAGGATGACTCGGGATAAATATCAAAGAATATATTAGTTGTATTATCCAAAGAAATGAATTACAATATTTTTCAAATTTTCGCACAAGTGATCACAAACAAGTCCGAAAATGACACAAACACAATAATGTTTGACATTTGTTTTGTTTGTCAAATGTCACGGGCGGTTTTTTTTTGAGGTTTTATTTTATTTATGGCTTTATTTATTTTGGGGTTTTTGACTTGGTTTCCAGACCAACTAGGTATATAACGGGCTGTGGGTATAATTTACCATGGATTTTACTATATTTAGCTGAGTACGTTTAGGTAGTTATTTACAATTGCAATTGGGTCCTAGTTTATGAATGCATTATTACATTAATCGAAGCTTTTTAGGGTTCCGTAGAAAAAGTCTCAGAACCCTTATACAGTGAAACATGTTTAAGTGACACCTCAAGGGACCTGCATATTTTGGTGCAGCGCAGACGAAATACTATCCGTGATGCACTTTTTAGTCTGTGAACATAGAACCTATGCAATTATATGCAGTAACGTACACGACGCGCAAAAAGTCCGGCGCACACTAAATCCGTGTTTCGGACAGACCGTGCCGCCAGCGCCGCACAAAAAGTGTGCGAAAAAAATTTTACGTTGGCTTCAACGCGCGCAAACGCAGACGGCGCTCACTTTAGTCGGCAATCTGCATTCGTTAGGGGTGGACGCGATCTATTGCCCAAATTTCTCTATTTCTTCTTCTTTTTCTGTACAAGTCAAGTAGGTACAAGTCAAGTAGGTACAAAATAATACTTCGCGATCTCTGCACAATTTCCATAGAGTCTACGTCCCTACAGTTCTGCCGACAGAATGATCGAAGATGTGCGTGGTGTGCGTTGAGTCTGTGAAAAATCCGCGACTGACTTTTTGCGTGTCCCTTCGTCCAGCATACTCACCATGGAATCCTGATATTTCATGAATGCTAAAAAATAGTGCTGAAATAGTGCTAATTAGTGCCCAAAGGAATAAAATAGTGCTCTTATACTTAAGAAATTACAGCCATAGTTCGATGAGTATGTTCCTCCGTTTGTGGAATCTGTGTACGCTTCAACCATAATTCATACTTAAAAAAATTGTGCCCCAATAGTGCCAAATGGTGCCCAAAAAGAAAACACGGTGCTCTAATAACTCCGGAGTTATAGGCTTCGTCAAGTGAGTATGCTGGGCGTAGGTTCTACGCCCAGCATACTCACTTCAATACGCGAATACCGAACGAGCTATAGGTACAATTTACGGCTTAAAAAATTGTGCTTGAAATAGTACCCAATATCAGTCCAATTTTCGCTTGACTTTTGACCTAGAAAACCATTAAATTTAATTGTAAACTTCTACATACTAACGTTAAATGAGGTACCTACAGTCGTTCACACATGTTTTAAGATAAACATATTAAAAATTCTTATTGTGGGCGGTTATGTGATTGGGAATAATTGTGGTATTTTCTCACACATCAAAAACTGTCGATTAAATACAAATTTAAATTATTTTAATTTTTATTAATAATTTTTTTGTTTTTTATTTTATAAATAAATATAATTGTAAGCGTGAATGAAATCTACTCGTATTACTTCATTGCTTGTAGGGTGAAATATTTCCCAAAAAAAATGTCTGGGCACCAATAGTCTTATTGCAGCCAATAAAATTAATAAAATAGGTACCTACCTACTTATTTTATTAATTTTAGATCTATTTGAGATCTTGAAAATTTGTAAAAAAGGAAATACGTAGGTCACACTGTAAGTTCTGCGTAACTTAAAAAACATACATAGCATCATGCCTATTTCCTCGAAGGGGTAGGCAGAGGTGTGCAAACACACCCACATCTCGCCAGCTATGTTAGGTCCCATGTAATCGGGGGCGAGCCTATTGCCATTTACCGGGCACAAGTTCCAGACTCTGGGATAATTATCTGGGGAAAATTCTAAAGAGAATTATACATTATCCACCAGACCCGGGAATCGAACCCGAAACCTCGAGCAGTGGCAGTCCGTACATAGTACCATTGTACCACCGAGGTAGTCCTTAAAAGAACAACATGTTAAAACCATACCCCACATCCCGTCTAATTCACCTTACAAAAAAAAACAAAATCCAAATCGGATCATCCTTTCAGGAGCTACGATGCCACAGACACACACAAGTTACAATGTGCAGACGATACTTGCATAGTGTCCGCCGGGACTAGTATCCATCTTCAAGGGGACTTTGAGAGACTCTTAACATGGTCACATGATGCTGGGCTGGTTTTGAATGCACAAAAGACTAAGGTTATGTATATTAGCTCCAGCCAAAACAGAAAATCTTTTACTCCCAATCTTATAGCACACTGTCACGAATGTTTACGTAAGAACTGTGACCTTATTGAACACGTCGAAAATCAAATGTACCTCGGTTTAACGATGGATAACCGCCTTAAGTGGAAAGATCATATTAACCTAGTGTGTAATACACTAAGAGCAATTCTAGCAAAATTTTCTATAATTAAATATAAAGTTCCTTATAAAACCCTCCTCATTCTCTATAAATCACTAGCAGAATCCATAATTTCATATGGATTATCAAGCTACGGAAGGACTCGGACTTGAGGGGCTCGTGGTCTAGTGGTAACCGACAATATTAACACATTGCCAAGGTTAAGCAACATCGACTCAGGCCATCCACTGAGACCCCTCCGTGCCTCGGAGAGCACGTTAAGCCGTCGGTCCCGGTTGTCATCATCTATATGGCAGTCGTTAGGGGTAGTTCCAGCCCTAAATCGAAAATCCGACCGGTCTATCTACAGAACTTCGATATCGCCCATGGGTTGTGAAGGTCAGATGGCAGTCGCTTCACAGAAAATATCAGTTCAGCTGAATCCTAGTTAGAGTGGAAAGCCGACCCCAACTGTGTTGGGAAAAGCCTCGGTGAATGATATCAAGCTATGGAAGGACATTTAAAAGCCACCTTGACCAAATATCGTACTTCAATTAAGAATCCTAAAAGAAATTGTTCCTGAGAATATAAAAAGAATTACACAAATGACTATCATCAACTCTTCCAGTTCTGCAACATAATACCGATACATGAGAAAGTGAAATTGAACATACTTAACAAAGAGTATTTCAATGAGAATTTTAAAAACCCTAAATCATCGGGGGACTCTAATCGCGTAACCCGTAGTGTCACTAATAAGAAACTTTCACTACCTCGCTATACGAACCTGTACGGGAAAAGAACACCTAAATATATAGCATGTACCCCATTTAATAAACCAACTTCCTGTCCCTCAAAGATCACAATCACAAGAATCACCAACAAAAATTTAAAACGAAATCTCAAATATTTTCTTGCAAATTAAAATAAATAATTACTAAATGTGACTTTTTAGTGATGGAGCATTCTGTGTAGTCACAGCTATGCGCTGTACTATGGTACCTACATCTGTGTGGCTGTTGCTCGAAGTGGCGGCGGCGGTTGCGTCCAGTGTGGTGTCGACTCACTCGTCACCGATATGTGCCAACTTTATATTTTTCTACCTCCCATGATAATATTCATTAGGTGCTTAACGTAAAAAATTGTGCTTAATTGTGCGTAATTAACAAGATTGACGACCCGAAGGCACGGTAAAACTCGAAGGAGTTTTTGTTGCATCGTATTCTTGCAATTCATATGTATGTGTTTTTCTTGTAAGATTTATATAAATAAACAAATAAACATAAACACAGACGTCAAATTTCCGTCGTTTTTGCGTCGGGGGTTAAAAAATTGTTATACAAAATGTAAGTTATTAGAAAGTTTTGAACTCGACTGTACTAAATCTAATGTTATGTAAAAGTTTACAATTAAATTTAATGGAGTTCTAGGTCAAAATTCAAGTGAAAATTGGATTGATATTGGGCACTATTTCAAGCACAATTTTTTAAGCTGTAAATTGTACCCATAGCTCGTTCGGTATTCGCGTAGTGAAGTGAGTATGCTGGGCGTAGAACCTACGCCCAGCATACTCACTTAACGAAGCCTATAACTCCGGAGTTATTAGAGCACCGTTTTTTCTTTTTGGGCACCATTTGGGCACAATTTTTTGAAGTATGAATTATGGTTGAAGCGTACACAGATTCCATAAACGGAGGTGAGTATGCTGGGCGAAACCTTCGTCCAGCATACTCATCGAACTATGGCTGTAATTTCTTAAGTATAAGAGCACTATTTTTTCCTTTGGGCACTAATTAGCACTATTTTTTGGCATTCATGAAATATCAGGATTCCATGGTGAGTATGCTGGACGAAGGGACACCTTTTTGCGCGCCATGCAGACATTTTGTCGATCACACAAAAAGTGTGCCGTCTGCGCTGCACCTATGTCTCACTTCTAAAGGTATTCCACTAAGCCAGTGTTTCCGTTATCCAGGCTTAAATGAATATACATCAGACAGTGTTTAAAGTTGTTTGATAATGTTATCATCATATAATACCTCAATACGGTTTTCACCATAAACACATTTTCCCTTAAAATAACGAACAAAAAACAAATTTTATGTTACCCTACAGTGATACCGAACAAAAAAGTACTACTGTACTACGATCGTATACGAAAAACTCTCATCTGTCCGATTTCGAACTAAATTACCGAACTACTGATACTAGGCCTATATTTACAGAGGGTTCTACTAATAGAGGTCTGAACACAGGTTATTTCAGTTATAGAGGTGCTAATATTAAACAAAATATACAGATGTATAGAGGGTCTCGTGGTCTAGTGGTAATCGACAATGTTAACACATTGCAAAGGTTAAGCGACACCTAGTCAGGCCGGTCTTAGGATGGGTGACAATTTCTTAACACACTACCCCTCCGAGCCTCGAAGAGCACATTAAAGCTGTCGGTCCCGGTTGTCATACGAACATCTATGACAGTCGTAAGGGGTAGTTGCGAGCCCTAAATTAAAAATTCAATCAGTCTAACTACAGAACTCCGATATCGCCTCTGAGTTGTGGAAGTCAGATGGCAGTCGCTTCACGGAAAATATCCAAGTTCAGCCGAATGTCAGTTACACTGGAAAGTATATAAAGCTATCGCGCTCAAAGTCCCGCGCGGCGAGTGTAGGTATAAATTTGGCTTGGCACCGATTTTAAAAATCAATGTATCTACTCTTAAATCTGTAGTTCAATAAAAACATAGAAATTAAAAACTCATTTAATAACTTTCACATCCTAAAACAAAAAATTAATAACAATAATTTTTGTGCGCTATATACGTTTCAATGAGGTTATTTAATTTTAGTCTGTCAACATTACATTTTGGCGCGAAATACGACAATAACGTTTACGCAAGACAAGGCGCTATGGTCGAAAACGCTCAATTGCAATACCAAACAACGTTTCCTTGTCCCGCACCGCTAACTAGTTCAGAGTAACTAGTTCTTCTGTGCGGGAAAAATCAAGCGTTACCTTGACATTGTCAAAATCATCGATGACCATCAATGGAGCCACGTTTAAGAAAAGAAGAAGATGACGGTATATTCGAAAGACTTTACCCTGCCAATAATTTTATATAACGAAAATACAAAAAGCAATCTTTGTTGTTGCCTCGCTGTAGATATCTAAGTAGGTAAGCACTATAGTATAACTATAACTAATATAGTATAACTAACACACTGTTTTAGGTCTGTAAGGCACAGAAAATAGTTAGTATGGTAGGTATAGTTATACTTAGCTCTGTGGTAGGTCTTAGGCACTTATTAAGGTTAAGCTGGGCACTGACGATGAAACTATTTGGTTTTCGCACCCATCATTTGTCATAAATGATGGGTGCACCCCAGACGCATCCAAACTTGGTACCCATTGACGGTGCTACCGTTTAGAACACATGGCCATAGATAATATTCACTGTGCATAGCTTCACCATAGAGTAAAAAGGATAGTTCGTACTACTTCCATCGCGTATTGAATGTTTTTCCCATTACCTAACCGTCGACAAATAGACGCATGGATCTCTACTACAAAGTTATCTGTGGATCTCAACATATATATCATGAACTTTCGTGATATATCTCAACTACATAGTTAATTTATCTCTGTTAAGTTATCTGTGGATATCAATCTTTTTTCAAAATGTTTCGACAACCATCAAAAATGGAGATTGGTCTGTCAATTTTGACAAATGATGGTTCCGAACCAAATGGTTTCATCGTGAATGTGGACCTTAAGTTCCTAGTAAGTGCTTAAGAGCTACCGCAGAAATAAATTCTTACAAGTAGGTAAATATTCTTAATTCCAATCTTCAAAATATTGCTTAAAGGCGGTAGATTCTACGTCTTGAGGAACTTTAGTTACATGTACCTGTAAAAAACAGTATATTATTAAACATTATATAACCAAAACATAGAGTAGGTAGGTATTACTGGGCGGCTACACGACTCGACGAGTAGCGAGGAACATCGTGTGGTCACTCACTCGCCTCGCCTCTCGCCTCGTCATTCGCTTCGCCCGTATACGGCGACAGCGTATACGACGACCGCGTTGGTCTATGGCTTCGCCACCTGTCGCGCGCGGCGTGTGAAGTACTACTCGTACGTGATAAGACTAGGTCACCGCAGTCGCGAAACGTACCATTACGCTGCAGCATATATTTGAGCGAAGCGAGTTTAAATTCAAAATTCTGGCATCGTAATAACCTGGGTAATTCTGTAAGCTATTGATGAGTGCAAGAAAATCCGAAATCGGCCGAGTATTCGCCGAGAAACAATTTAACATAAATCGTAATTTGAGTTTTAATTTTTTTGTTTAAGGTTGAGGTGTGTATTTATACATTTATACCTGTAATTTTGTAAGCAAATTTTTTTTTGACTTTCCACAAATATTACTAAATGAATCGCAGAAACTATAAACTTCAGTCTTGTACCGTTCCAGCAGGAACGTTCTACCAACTGTCCAAGAGTGGAAAGGGAAAAGGCGCAGTTTCGAATCTGGCCCAAGACGATTAATTACATTATAATAGTACAATTCTATGAACGCAACTTTGTCATTGGACCGATAAATAGTTCAAGGTTAGGTATATGACGTCATCGCAAAATCGATACCCGCATCGAGAATAGAGACACGATTATCGAATTGTCTATGTCGAAATTATGCGCGCGTAAATAGTTTTCTCGTTACCTATTTTCAAGGTAATAGATTACCGTAACAAGTAAATACAGGAAACCGTGTTATCTGTGTTTCTGTGTGCCAATAAAACAAGGCTTATAAGTAGGTAGGTACAGTTCGCGAGGGATAAGCGGAGCTTTGCATTTGTGTGAGTTCAGTGTACGTGAACGTATATTTGACCTCTTTTACACAAACATGTTTTGTACACACAGCTACAGAAAGAGTTTTTACTCTACTTTTCGTGGTCACTCACACAAATGCAAAGCTCAGCTTATCCCTAGTGAACTGTACCTATCAGATCTGAATCTTTTCAGTGAAATTTTAGTGAAATAGATGTTTGAATGGATTTTTGTAAGGTAGGCCTTGGGCCGCGGACAAAAAAAAGTCGAGGGAAAAAGGTAGTAACTTACCCAATTAGGATAGTCATGTATTTTGAGGTATTGTTCTGCTTTGTTCATGGCCGCTGCTTTTTCCTATGAAAAAAAAAGTTACATCATTATGATCAACTATAAAGTAAGTAGGTACAGAATTTAGAATATCAATGACTAGCGGACTCGCGAGGCAACGCCCGCGTAGACAATATTATCGGGATAGAAGTAACCTAATGCAGGATTAGGAGAAAATAATCGTTTACTTGCACTGAACAGGTTTCAAAAGTATAGAAGCGATTTACTAATTAAGACGGAGCTTCCTTCTTCTTCACAACGATGGGCTCAATCAAGAATGTATGCGACACGATAGCGCGCGCATCTCTTAACCTATCAACTTGAAATTTGGCATAAAGATATAACATAAGCCTGTGGTTAGCTGTATAGTTTTTGTGTATGTGGCTCTTATAGTTTTTGAGTTATTAAGCATTACAGAAACATGCCTTTGACAGTGCTAAAAAAAATTATTGCCTCGCGCGCGAAAATTAAATTTTTAAATACAGCATTTGAAACTTAATAGTTGGCTCGCGCCATTGTTGAATATGAAAAGTGTTTTTTTTTGGCAAATACGATAATGCCTACAACTAAAATAAATAATTTAAATGTATTGTAAACTACATAAAGAATCCCAAAGCATGTAGGTACGTATATTGTATTCAATCTTATTATCTTTATTTTATTTATTTAAAATCATTAATTGAATCACTAATTGAGCGAAGCGAGCCGAAGGCGAGCAGAGCTCTCAACGGGTGACTCAAATTATTTTTCAAACGATTCATATTAAAATGTTTCTCTGCAGGCAATGGGGGCAGACCTACTTATAAAAAAACGTCCAACTGTCACCGGTAATATTAAAGTTTTTGGGAAGTGGGGTGGGAATTGAGATTTCTTTTATGGGAAGAGATGGAGTTTTATAAGTCAAAATTGACCTGGGATGCTTAGTTTCCGAGATATCGGGTACTGGCAATCTTGGGTATGTTTGTGGGATGGGAATTCCCGGGATTTTTTTTTGCAGGCGAATAGAATACGTCACGGCAGCGGTGCAGGGGAACAAAAATTTGCTCAGAATTGAGCTGGGAAGCTCCGTTACCGGGATATAGGGGCTTCAAGTTTTGTGGAAAGTGGGATGAGAATTAGGAAGAAAAAATTTGTGGGAAGATCAAATACTCACTTAGAGTATTCTTCATGTTAAATTGGATTTAGTTACTCCCGACAATACCAACTTCCCAACCCCTATATCCCGGGAACCGAGCATCCCACCTAAATATTGGGCAAATTTTTGTTCCCCCTGCATCCCCTCCCATCACAAGTTCCATTCGCCGATAAAAAATTTCCCAGTACCTGATATCTCGGACAGTAAGCATCTCAGGTCAATATTTACTTCTTTTTCGGACACCCCTTGAGCCCCCCGCAAGTAACAAAACTCCATCTCTTCCTATAAAATAATCCCAATTCCCATCCCACTTCCCAAAAACTATGATATTACCAGTGACAGTTGGACGTGTTTCTATGTTCCCCTACATATCTAGGTTCTATGAGGAGGTCCGGGGGCTATATCCTGGTAATACAACATCAATCATCCCCCCCCCCCCCCCCCACAGGTTTCTATGTTGCAGTTTAAATATGTAAACTATGAGTATACTACACTAATTGAGCCAGATAACAGACGCGAACAGTGACGAATAATTGCTTTGCGAATCTGGCTTTAAATGTAAATTCTTATGTGCTGACGTTAATAAGCTTTATTTTATAACCTATATTAATAAAAGTTTTCGAGTTTGAGTTTGTGTATATATCGCTCTTTTCAGTGCATATATAACGCATATAATCCGATGTCTAATAAACTTAAACTGTACCTTATCATTCGATTCCCTGCCCACCCACACGTAGATGCCGCTGTAACTGCCAGTGTCAAGAATGTAACACTCCTGGAAATACAAACATTTATAAATTCAAATTGATTTATTTACAATATACATGATTATATACTAAAAATATTCATTACAAAATATCGTTTCAAAAGTCCTCCTTGTCATTGCCGACTGGGAAGGTTGACCGACCCAGAATGCTGGCTGTGTTGCCACGTTGGATAGCGATACTTATTCT
Source organism: Nudaria mundana (assembly GCA_963556515.1). Taxonomy (NCBI): domain Eukaryota; kingdom Metazoa; phylum Arthropoda; class Insecta; order Lepidoptera; family Erebidae; genus Nudaria; species Nudaria mundana. The sequence goes on from OY748314.1 coordinate 3,068,835, forward strand.
TTGGGCCAGAAAATAGCCAGCCTACTGTTCCCGAGAAGCATCGAGTAAGCGTTTAGCAATGTAAAGGCGGCGAGCACTCGGACGCCATGACCCCAGTGTCTAAACCCCAAACGGCTCAAATATGTAATCACCTGCTAGGTTAGCATATTTACGCCGTTTGAGGTCTTCAGCCGATGCAGCAGCAGCGCCGGCACATCCGGATGTGCTTGGAAGGTGTGAAGGTGTCAACGCATGTAGCGTCCCACACCAAAGGCCTTCCGATCTTCCACGGTAGCAACGACATACCGTCTGGTCGCTTTCCATCGCTTCGTGCTAACCCATTTGCTTCACGTACGGCCGGAAGACCTGCGGTGGAAAGAGCCCTACGAATAATGTCCTTTAGAATAGCGTGCCGAGGTATACGACCTGCGCTTCTGCTACAAGAAAAGCCATGGTGTCCCAGATTATCGACGGCTACTCCACACGTGCAATGATGCGGGGATACACAAGGTGTACCCAGCCGAAGGCAAGTGTCAATGCTAAACATTTCTAAATAATTTTTTCGTAGGTACATTGTAATAATATTTTCCAGTTTACAATTTCCTCTTTGAATCCTTCAAGATATTGGGTTAACTGTAATAACTTCATAATGCAACTCTTTGAAGCATTACAAGTTATCGTCCGTCAAGAAATTTCTGTCAAAATGTGTGTCTGGCTCCTGGACTATACAGGTTATTTTCAATGTTTCCTGAAGAGTAATCTTTATCAGATAATGTACACGTGAATCTTGAACCATTTCACAAGAGCTCTTGAACTATTTGCAATAATGATACTAAACAATTGAGCGAACCACCGCATTAGACTCAAGTGGCTTGTTCTCAAGAGTTTGATAATGATATGATACTAAACCTTCCTCTTGAATCACTCTACTAACTAAAAACACCGCATCAAAATCCGTTGCGTAGTTTTAAAGATCTAAGCATACATAGGGAACGGAAGCGACTTTGTTTTATATAAAAAAAAATAACTTAGTTTTTTTTTCATCAAATAAGTACCTTTTTTTTTAATTCCACGGCCCAAGGCCACGGCCGCTCTTAAATAAGTACCTTTTTTATTAATTCCACGGCCCAAGGCCACGGCCGCTCTTAAATAAGTACCTTGGGTAAACTTGAAGTATCTGTGTGTAATTCCAAATCAAATTAATAACTTTTTACTGATAATGAAAGTTATACGGTATGTAGATACTTACATAACATAAAACAATTTATAAAATTTTAACCTGTCAATCTGTGTGTTTGTACCGGTTTATCTCTGAAACGGCTTGACTAATTTTAACAGAGTTTCACTGGCAAATAGCTGATATCACAAGGAGTAACTTAGGCTACGTTTTATCCCGGGAAATGTATTCCCGCGGGAATTACAAAGGTCAACAGATGCACCACAGTCACTGTACTTACTTTGGTGTTCAAAGAATCTTGATTGAAAGGCGCAGGCAACTTCGTAATCCTCAATGTGCCGGTCGCATCAGATATTTCGCTGAGAGACACCTCCTTGGTAGCTCCGCGTTCGAATTCCTGGTTGGACAATATTTGATTTTAGTAGTACTACCTACATACTAGCTTCTGATAGTCTATCGGGAAAATTAAAGATGGAAGCGATTGAAACGGCCATTTTAACTGTCAGTCTCGACAAAATGGCGGTTTTAAGGTAGGTAAGTTAAAAATAATAGTACCTCACACTCCTTAATCCGTATACCTTATTAAGGACGGAGCTTCCTTCTTCTTCACAACGATGGGCTCAATCAATAATGTATGCGACACGATAGCGGGTAGTAACTTGAAATTTGGCATAAAGATTTTGCGTATAGTTTGCTGTATAGTTTTTTGTCTCTTATAGTTTTTGAGTTATTAAGAATTAAAGAAACATGTCTTTGACAGTGCTAAAAATATTTAATTGCTGCCTCGCGCGCGATATTGAAATTTTTAAATGCAGCATTTGAAAGTTAATTGTTGGCTCGCGCCATTGTTGAAAAGTGATTTAAAATTATATATATATATATTTTTTTTATTAAATATAATTATAATTATAATTATATATTATATAATAATTATAAAATTATAATTCTTTTCAGACATTTCGAACGTTGGAGGAATTGCTGACCATAACCTTGTAGGTTATGAAAATAACACTATAAAGCAGAGTATATTTACAACACAATAATCACTGAAAAAACATTTGAGCGAAGCACTTAAAAATAATATCAGTCACATTTTAAAATCAAATACAGATCTAAAAAATATGTCACCGGAGTCGGCCAGCATTACATCATTGAGGTTATAATAAAACCTACAACAGATTTTTTTTTACTTTTTTTATGTTTTAGCTTAGGTTAAGATTCCGCCAGCTCCATCTTTTTATTATTTAGATGTAACCGCGCGCGTTCCAGCGAATACCTAGTTTATGTCACTTGGGGGCACTCAAATAATGGGATTGTTGGAGGAGAAATACATATAAGTAGCACCATCCCTAAATAATTGGGATAAGGGCTGGTAGATGACGATCATACCTCATCATCGCCACCGTCGGTCGCATCAGCCACTGAATCCTTATCTCCTGATCCTAGGGCTTCAAAGAACTTCTGATTATCACTTTCGCTTGAGCCCGAATCTAAACAAAAATAATAATCAAATAAATTTTAAGTAAATAAAACAAAAAGAAATTTCAGGATATCCCTGTGTCCCAAAGTGTTGGGACTTTGGGACAACATGAATAATACATACAATCATACAATTGCAAAAAGGTATGGACATTGCTAAACGCTTAATCGAAGCTTCTCAGGACCAGAAGGCTGGCTATTTACTGGCCCAAAGAATAAGTATCGCCATCCAACGTGACAACACAGCCAGCATTCTGGGAACCTTCCCAGTCAGCAATGACGCGGAGGATTTTTAAACGATATTTTGTAATGTAAATATTTTAGTGTATAATTATGTATATTGTAATTCTTATTGTAAATAAAAATCATTATCTCATTGCAAAAACAAGATGCTTGTGACCTTTTGACGGTTTAACATTAGGTTTTGCTTTTGAGACAACTTTTACTACTGACTGCTGAATTGAACAGTCAGTAGGCAGAACGTTCCTCTTGGAATGGGAACAGCCGCTGATCCGTATCCCGCGCATAAATATCGTAAGTATCGATTCAATATTTGTGTGATCCACAAATGTTTGTTTTAGATCGGGTGTCTTCTATGTATGTTATGTATGTATTTAGAAATATATAAGTATGTTTATCAGTTGTCTAGATCCCATAGCACAAGCTTATATCTTAGTTTGGGATAGATGACGTTGTGTGAGCATGTCCAAAAAATAAAAGTTATATGAAAAAAAAAAAATTGTAAAATTAATTAAGAAAAGTCAGCAATTACTTAGGAGAGGTACATAATAATCAACTTTTAGGATGTCAAATTTACAAGTTTATACAAGTTACTCATTCGACCGTTTTGGACATAAACTATTAAGTATATAAAACCCATAAAAAAGAACGTTCTATAGTGACCGGTGACGGCAATAGGCTTGTCCCCTAATACGTGGGACAAAAAAATTACTGGCAAAGAGTGGGTGTGTAATGCACCTCTGACTACCCCTTCGGGGATATAGGCGTGATATAAGCGTGATATATGTATGATGTATGTACACGTTTGTAGTTGGAACCTAAAATTTCGAGATTTTGACTAGTTTCACTGGACTTCTTCTTAACGCCAGTAGACTATTGACATATATTACAACTAACTGTCCCGGCGACTTCGTACCGCATACATTTTTCTAATGTTCCGCCTTTATTTTTCTTCCAAAAGATCCTTCCCCAGATAATTACGAGCACACAAAAAAAAAGAATTAGCGATATCGGTCCAGCCCAACACGACTTTGTTTTATATATACACCGTGAAAGTAACACCGTTTCCAAAAATAATATTTTGGATTCCGTTTCGATAACAGAACAGACTGGAAGTATTAGTTACTTTGAAAAACAAACACATTTTTTTTACAAAAATCTTAAAATTTATGTAGTTTCTAGACATTAAATGAGTACTCGTGGTAGCTCACTGTCTTAAAAAATCTTCCTAGTGCTATCCAAAGGCGGTCAGTATTAGACGTAGGCTGCGGCAGCCTCGGGCAGCGGAATTAAAATAAAGAAACAACATCAATTTTAAAATTTAAAAAAGCTTGAGAGGTGTCTACGAACACCCGGATGGAACGAATTCAATTAATAAAAAAAAAAAAAAAAAAAAAAATCAATATATACATATATATGTCGGCGGAAGCTATCATTTGGGTTTGGTTATTGAACGCACAAAATTCTTAGTTTCATTATTCGTGATTTGTTACAGACTTCTTTATAATTGTTACCTTAAAATTTAAAAATGTAAAATTCATTTCCTGAGTTCAACCAATGAGAGCCGAGCACGTAGCTCGAGCGGAGTCGAAGTGCCATCTTCTTGACGGAAGTGATTTTTAAGTTGGAACGACATTGTTTCTTGGCTGTTTGTCAGTTTTGTGATCGAGGTGGATCGCTATTGAAGAAAAACCCAAGAAAGATCGGTGCATCGAAACCGCTGCTCTATTTTAGTTGTTTTTAAACATAGTATTTGAAGTAATCAATACAGTACCTATTGTGAAACCGCAATCTGTTGTTTTGTGCTAGCATTAACCCCAATGTCGCCCACTAAACCCGTAACCCTTAACGGCGATGCCTACGGGAGCGGGGCTGCTCCGTCATTAGAAGTGGTCACGGTGCAAGCACAAAACGCGGATGACCAAACACTGGCAGGCGACGGATGGCGTGTATTGTTCGAAGCGCAACAAACCAACATGAGGCATCACGCTGCCTAAATTCAACCGGAAGATGCTGACACTGACGCCCGAGCCTGGTTGGCAACAGCGGACATCTGCTTATCGGATCCTAATGTACAGGGGAGTAAACTTATTCTCATACTTAGTAAGGCCATGAAAGGCTTAGTCGCGGCATGGTTTTTACATACATTTAGTTTTCTCAGCATGACGTGGGAAGTATTGAGAAACATTTTTATTTCTCGTTTTGATACACTAGAAACATAATATGCTTGCCACTGGCTGCCACATACTTATACTAGGCTGCCACAGTTTTACAAATGTTTATTAGGAAGCCGAAACAAGATGAGTGTCTGTTTAGTGCATTCTCTTATCGCTAACGAGGTTAACAAGATACTGCAAGTGCTGTACAAGACACTAAACGTCTCCTAGGTTAAGTAATTCTTTTATAAAATGTTACTCTTGTGGGAAACTTGGTCATAGGTCATAAATATGCATGTTTCAGCCGTTCACATGACAACAACAACGGGCTCTTAGCGCCCCAACACGGCTGGTACTACGCGGCCCCCGGTGACTTATTACAAATGTGGTGTTGAGGGTCACGTAGCATTGCGGTGCGCAAAGACATGGCCAGTTGCGAGTAGCAGCGCACAGCTTCCCGCCGCCGTGCTGTGAAGCGAGTGAACGTATATGATTGGAAGCCTGTCACTGGAATAATTACGCAATTTGGTGAGCAGTTCTCATTTTGTTTCGATTCCGGTGTGCTGATTGTTATTTAAAGAAAGCATCTCTTTGTTTTGTTTGTTTGGTACAATGCAGCGCACGGTAGTGACTTGACCTGGTGTAGGAAAATCTAGTGTTACTGTGTGATACGCAAATATTATCTTGCGTCACACTTTGCGGTCATGACGTACAAATTCTATTTCACATTATACTTGATGATTACTTAAAGAACGATATTTTGGTGGGGCGTGATTTGTTGACCTTAGGGTTGTCAGTACATTATATTAAGTAATAAACTTTGTGTTGGTAGTTAAAGATCCCTCTTTAGTACCTACATATTTGCAATATTGGTAACGCAGTGGCTGACTTTCATGATGTGGACACCGACGTACAGTGCCAACTCGTTTGTTAAAGGCACGTCTAATAGTAGGGTTAAGACCGGTGAACTAGAAATTAACTTAGTAGGCCCCAGCAAGATTGTACAACGGCGACAGTATCATTCGGAGTCCTGGAGAACGAGAGATAGTATGTAATAAGTGAAAGGAACTATTGTCTGCTGGAGTTACTAGACCAAGCAAGTCCCCTTTTCTAGTCTTATAATTTTAGTGAAAAAACGTAATAGCACGGACTGAATGTGCATAGATTACAGAGAGTTAAATTCTAATACGGTTCCCGACCGGTACTTGTTCCTCTGATCAGTGATCAAGTCCAACGGTTGACCTCGTGGATGACCTCATACCATCGAATAACATAGAACAAGGGTTGGAACGGTTACACGTAGTACTTAAAACTGTGTGGCAGGGTTTTCTTTCAATATGAATAAATGTCTCTTTCTAAAGAAGCAGGTTCAGTTTTTGGGGTATGAAGTATCACATACATACATACATACATACATATGGTCACGCCTCTTTCCCATTGGGGTAGGCAGAGACTATGGAATTCCACTTGCTACGGTCCTGGCATACTTCTTTCGCTTCTTCCACTTTCATAACTATCTTCATGCACGCTCTCCGGTTCTGGGTGCTCTTGACCTGACCTTTGTTCAAAACATCTCCGATTTCGTCAAAGTACGTTCGCCTAGGTCGACCCTTACCTGCCTGTCCATTCACGCCCGCCTTATGTATCTGTTTCGTCAATCTTCTTTCATCCATCCTTTCTACGTGCCCGAACCATCTAAGCATCCCTTTTTCTATCTTACTCACTACATCTTCTGATACACCGCAAAGTTCTCGTATCTCGCTGTTCCTCACTTTCTCAACCAATGTCACCCCAGTTATACTTCTCAAACTTCTCATTTCCATTGCATTTATTTTACTTTCATGCTTCTTCTGCCAAACCCAACATTCACTTCCATACATAAGTGTAGGGACCAGCACTCCTCTATGAACAGCCAGCCTAGCCCTCCGGGAAATCTTCTGACTGTTCATAAAGTTATGCAGAGCCCCATTCACTTGATTTCCTGCCACAACTCTTCTTTCAATGTCGTCGTCACATCTTCCATCCCTTGTAAACTTGGACCCTAAATACACAAACTCTTTCACTTGCTCCACTCTTTCTCCTTCAATAACAATCGCACAGTTCGACATGCTTTCGTCTCGTTCAAATACCATTACTTTCATCTTACTTGCGTTCACTTTCATTTCCTTCCTTTTCAAAGACTCATTCATAATATCAACCATCACCTGCAACTCCTCCGCCGATGACGCAAGTATTACCTGGTCATCAGCATATAAGAGGCACTTGATGGTCAATTCATCCATTCTTAAACCACACACACTCGCTTTCAGATCTTTCAGACAGTTATCCATGTATAGGTTAAACAGCATTGGTGACGCTACACAGCCCTGCCTGACGCCTCGTTCGATACCGAACCAGTCCGTGTAAGTGCCGTTTATGCGGACACAAGCACTGGAACCCTCATAAAGTGATTGCAGTGCTCGTATCAGATTGCTGCTTACTCCATACATGGACAGCGCTGACCACAATTCGCTCCTCACCACTCTATCATTGGCCTTCTCTAAGTCTACAAAAGCGCAGTAGACCTTTTGTCTTTTTGCCAGGAACTTTTCGGCAATGCTGCGCAAAGAGAAGACCTGATCCATGCATCCTCTTCCTTTCCTAAATCCAGCTTGCACATCCCACATTTTGTCATCAGTGTCATTCGTCAATCTAGTAATCAGAACCCTTGCATATAACTTGCCGACGACGCTGAGCAGACTTATCCCGCGGTAGTTTTTGCAGTCTCGCTGTGACCCTTTCCCTTTGTACAGCGGCACAATGACGGCTTTGCACCAGTCTCCTGGTACACTACCGCTTCTCCAACAAAGGTTAAAAAGGCGGTACAGCTGACTTGATACTACGCCTTGTCCTGCTTTCAGCATCTCTGTCGAGATCCTGTCATATCCTGCTGCCTTTCCAGCTTTCATGCCATTCAGTGCATCCATAATCTCTTTAACACTTATTTCATTCTCCTCTTCATTCCCACTTTTATTCTTGTCCTCTATACGAGATTCCGCTTGCGCATCCTCTTTCTCAAACATACTTTCAAAATATTCCTTCCATCTCTTTAGCCTCTTTGAAGTATCAGAGGGTGAAATCAGGCCTTAATCCCAGTAAAATAACTGCATTGGCTAATTCTTTACCACCACAAACCATAACATAGCTCAGACAATTTTTGGGCTTAGCATTTTAGTTTAAGCAGTTTGTCCATAACTTTTCACTTAAAGTGGCAACACTTTACCGTTTGTTAGCTAACAATAACACAAAGATAACCTGGACAGCCGATTACGAAGCAATTAGACAACATATAATATCAGTATTGACTTCAGCCCCGGTTTTGATGCTTTTTGATCCAGAGTCGTCTATATACTTAGTTACACACGGACGTTAGTAGCGAAAGTTACGGCGCAATACTCTTTCAAAGAGTAGGTACCTAATTACACCCAATAGTACTCTACTACAACAGACGCACTACACCAGCATTGTCTCGATATCACTCTTATGAGTTAGAGACACCAGCAGTCGTTAACACAGTTTAGCATTTACGCCGTTACCTGTATGGCATGAATTTAACAGTCGTCACTGACTGTAATTTTCTAAAGATCTCAAGAATTAGGGTAGACTTAACCCCTAGGGTGGTGGGCTTTCCTACAAGCGTACAACTTTGATATACAGTACAGAGAGGGTAGGAAGATAGCTTACTGGACTATTTTTTTTCTCGAGAAATCACTTACCAGCGGAAAATAACGCAAGTGTTAGCAATACTCATAGTCTCGGTAGAGAAAAGCATATGGAACAAAAATGCGTCAATATAGCTGAGTTATCTTCAAATTGGTTACTTGCGGAACAACTACGAGACCCTGAATGCAACGAAATTATTAGTAAACTCGGAAGCGGCGATCTGGACTTAGATAGTTGTAGAGTTTATGATTAAGACTTAATGTGCTCTACAAAAAAAAATCAAAGAAACAATCGAAGCATTTGGTTACCGATTGTACCAACAAGGGCTTTTCGTTGGTTGGTTATAAATCATATTCACGAATCAATAGTGTCCACTTAGGATACGATAAAACTTTGGAAAAAGCTTATCAACATTATTGGTTTAGTATGTAAAAATTGTATAACATGCAGGGTAGCTAAGTCGCGAAGTGGTAAGCAACAGATAAAGTTACATCCCATACCAAAAGTTAATAGCATACCACAAGGAAACTCAGCGGCAAGAATGATCAAAAGGAATACGTTTTTGTTTTGATAGACGCTTTCACCAAATATATATTATATTTTACTTAGCCTTTTTCGGGACTCCTGTGCGTGTATTGTAGACAGGGTAGATGGATTGTGAATAAAGATTTTAAAGATTTTTGTGCCAGCTATAATATTCAATTACATTTTGTCGCATCGAGCTTTTGTCGTGCTAATGGCCAAGTTAATGCATTAGATGATGTCCAAATCTCTATGAATAGTACCATTCATAGAATTACTAAAGCTAAGAGCCTGAGAACTGTTGATAGATACGAGTAGCTAGACCTTTAAATTTGTTAACTGTAGATGATCAAGAAGTTGAGGTAGATTTAGAAAATATTAGGGAACAAACAAGCTAATTGACTAATGGAAAATAGCGCATGTCTCGATAAAGCATGGTTTGAGAAAGGAAAGGCAAAAGTCGCTTCGTTTTCTATTGGGGATTACTTACGTATTGATAGAAAATCATGACGGAAATCAAACAAAATTAGATCCTAAATTTAGAAGACTTTTTGAGGTTATTGAAATATTAAATGGTGACACGTATCATCTGAAAAGTTTGAATAGTAATCGTGTATACAAGTACGCGAGAGACCGCTTTCGTCCAGTTCCATAACCTTAAGTCTTAACAGAGCGCGACCTGTATCTGTTGGATGATAGTGTCGGTAAGATCATTGTGTTACACATTTTAATGTTATATGTGTATGGGAAGGTTTAAAATGAGAGTGGTGGCCGTAAGATATCTTAACGGCGCGGTGGCTGTCAGATATTTCAACGGCGAGATGACCGACGGCGAGGTGGCCAAAATTGAAGTAGCTAGCGGCGAGGAGGCCGAAATTTAAGTAGTTAGCGGCGAGGTGGCCGAAATTTAAGTAGTTAGCGGCGAGGTGGCCAAAAGCGAAGTAGTTTACGGCGAGGTGGCTGAAAGTGAAGTAGTTTACGGCGAGGTGGCCGATAGCGAAGTAGTTTACGGCGAGGTGGCCGATAGCGAAGTAGTTTACGCCGAGGTGGCCGATAGCGAAGTAGTTTACGCCGAGGTGGCCGATAGCGAAGTAGTTTACGGCGAGGTGGCCGATAGCGAAGTAGTTTACGGCGAGGTGGCCAATAGTGAAGTAGTTTACGGTGAGGTGGCCGATAGCGAAGTAGTTTACGGCGAGGTGGCCGAAAGCGAAGTAGTTTACGGCGAGGTGGCCGAAAGCGAGGTGGCTGAAACCAAAGGGGTATGGCGAGGAGGCCGTTAAAATTAAAATCTAGAATAAAAGGGAATGTGATGGTGGTAGCTTTAGATGTTGTTAATAATCCGAAGCGTGTTTTACAAAATGGTAAAATGGCTATTTTGTTACACCGGATTTAATTTAGCATGTGGCGTGGAGGCTGGTGGGATTCACGTTCAATAACGAAACGCTTATTTTTATTATATGACACCAAATTATGTTATTTTGCTAAAAGTGAGGTTGTTGAGAAGAAAATGAATAACAATAATGTACATTGCACCCTTGGTATGTTTATGTGAAGCAGTGGTGAAAATCTACAAGAATTTCTCTTTTGCAGATAATGATGATGCGCGACCTTCAACATCACACGAGGGCGTGTAATATGTCAGGAAGGCCGTGTCAGCGGAAGCTATCATTCGGGTTTGGTTATTGAACGCACAAAATTCTTAGTTTCATTATTCGTGATTTGTTACAGACTTCTTTATAATTGTTACCTTAAAATTTAAAAATGTAAAATTCATTTCCTGAGTTCAACCAATGAGAGCCGAGCACGTAGCTCGAGCGGAGTCGAAGTGCCATCTTCTTGACGGAAGTGATTTTTAAGTTGGAAGGACATTGTTTCTTGGCTGTTTGTCAGTTTTGTGATCGAGGTGGATCGCTATTGAAGAAAAACCCAAGAAAGATCGGTGCATCAAAACAGCTGCTCTATTTTAGTTGTTTTTAAACATAGTATTTGAAGTAATCAATACAGTACCTATTGTGAAACCGCAATCTGTTGTTTTGTGCTAGCATTAACCCCAATGTCGCCCACTAAACCCGTAACCCTTAACGGCGATGCCTACGGGAGCGGGGCTGCTCCGTCATATATATATGTATATACATAGACAAACAGAGAAAAACGCGCGCGCCGCTCGGCTTACAACTATAGCAAAAAGTGTCGTTCCAACTTTTGGTCTTAATTTTTTCCGTCTAGCCCCCTTCCGCAACGCGCGATAAGGAACTTCGCTCCAAAAAAAAACGTGTAATACTTCCAGTCTGTTCTGTTATCGAAACTGAGTCCAAAAATTTTTTTTTGTAAACGGTGTTACTTTCACGGTGTATAGATGACTCACCAATAATCTCAATAGTAGCTCTCCCATTGTGATCCTGATCGCGGATCTGGTTGGCGACCGTGATAGCCTTCAGCCTCTCTACACTCTTTGCCTTTTCGCCGACGTACACGTAGATGTCATGGTCGATGTCCAGGATGAAGCAATCGCCCTTGTTCAGGGAATCGAATGCTGCGTCTACCTGGTTATATTGGAGATAAAATTGTCAGTGAAGTTTACACACGCTTGACTTGGTGAGTGAGCTGGTGAAATTGTTACAAAGAACGACCCCGGGGGCTCGTGGTCTAGTGGTAACCGACAATATTAACACATTGCAAAGGTTAAGGCTTGGGCAAACCAAAAGCAGTTGCAGTGCGGTAGCAGTGCGGCAGCAGTGCGTCTATGTTAGTTAATAATGTAGTTATATGAGGGATGACACACTGAACAAAGCGTGCCCGCGTTTGTTTAGTGTGTCATCCCTCATATAACTACATAATTTACTAACCTAGACGCGCTGCTACCGCACTGCTACCGCACTGCAACTGCTTTTGGTTTGCCCAAGCCTTTAAGCAACATCTAGTCAGGCCGGATGGCTGACCATTTCTTAAGACACTGAGACCCCTCTGTGTCAATACAATACATACAAACATCTATGGCAGTCGTTAGGGGTAGTTGGAGCCCTAAATCAAAAATCCTCGCGGTCTAACTACAGAACTTCGATATCGCCCATGGGTTGTGGAGGTCAGATGGCAGTCGCTTCACGGAAAATATCGAAGTTCAGCCGAATCGCAGTTAGACTGGAGAGCCGACCCTAACTGCGTTGGGAAAAGGCTCGGTGAATGATGATAATGATGATCGACCCCGTTTGACCCGGAATGTACCGCCCTGATTCTGCAAGTTAGAGGAAAATCGACTCGGTAGGTATAGGATTGCAATTAAAATTAGCTTTATGGTTGGCCAAAACTAGTCCAGGAATCGATGCCACAGATACGGGCTTTCTTGTCATCCGCTCCTAGGGTAGATGACATAAATAAACCTTTACAACCGACTTCCAAAAAAGGAGGAGGTTCTCAATTCAACTGTATTTTTTTTCTTTATTTTATTTATTGCTAAAAGAAAAAGCAAATCAATCATTTATCAAAGCTCAATCTTAGGCGATTCATGTATTTCGTTTGTCCGCATACTCCTCCTAAACGCCTAAACCGATCTCCTTCAAACTTACCACAGTGATAACGTGTGGCGTGAGGGTGGTTTAGAACAAAAAACATTGGACATACCATCGAGGAATAATCACCGAAAAAAACAATGGTTGTCGTTCCAAAATTTAACATTTCGCTCAGTTTTTTGCAACAGCAGCATGCATTGCATACCTAGTTTATCTATGTACACACAGTATATATACAATTTTGTGAATGAAAAAATTATATACATGTATACAATGGCGCCACTTATCTCTAAAGAGATCTCTTCCAGCAGTGCGCCTAGGAGTGGAGAAGTGAGTTCAATCAGATGCTGTTGTGTGTGCAGGTGGGTACGGTTGTTAAGGTTCTATTATGTTTGTTATTTCATATCTCTGGACTGGGTGAACCGATTTTGAAAATGCTTTTTTTAAATGAAAGCTACAACTTCCCAAGTTGTCCCATTTCAATTTGGTCCCATTCCGACAATTATTTGGTCCCATTTCGGTAATTTGAAGTCGGTGACGTGTATTTTTTACAGATGACCGTTGAGAAAGCAGCCAAAGTTTACTCTTAAAGAAGGAGAACCTTGAAGGTATTTTTTTTACCTGGCGAACTCTGACGTTTCTCCTTCCTTTAATTTGGAACAATCTCTTCTCTGATCCTTCATTGGTGGTGACGTGTGTGAAACCAGACGCGTGACCTCCGTCCAAGTACCTGATGGCTGGAAATGATGATATTATTATTAAAAACATAATTATTTGCATGAGGAAAAGATTGGAACGCATAAATTCTCTGAGAAATTGTCCGAGACGACCCTGGACTTTAATTTGCTGTGCTATAGCGTCTGGCACGTAAGATTTGATTGCCTTTCATCAAGAATTCATCGCAAGGCAACGGGTTTCAATTTTTTTTCAAAATTACAATATAGCTGCTACTTTTTATTAAAATCATTCGGTCATTTTGAACATAACCCATTATAAATGTGCCCGGTGACGGCAATAGGCTTACCCCCTATTAAGTGGGACTAGAAATACTAGCAAATTGTGGGTGTGTAATGCAGCTTTGCTTACCCCGTCAGGATAGGCGTGATATATGTGTGTGTGTGTGTGTGTGTAAATTCTCTGGGGCTGTTTATATCTCAACTCTAGTTAGTGCCTGCGGCTCTGCCCTCGTGGCATAATTCTCGCGTTCCAGGGGAAATGCTCACGCCAACTAACCAAGATATCACAGAACAAAGAGCTCGAAATTTGCTATATTATCTTCGAAGATACTAAACGGATTTTCTTGCGATCTCAGGGCAAAATGTCTGTGTTTCATCAAACTCAGATCCTCTGACGTCATAAATACGAGACGTCTATATCATACTAGAAGGCGGTTCTAGTCCCTTCTACAAGCTTCTACCAGTTTCCAGCTGCGCATACGGCATATGCCACACCTCCTTATAATTGAACTAGCCAATTAGGTATAAGCAATAAATTATAAGTACTACAAGCATATAGGTATATTATAGTCGTTCTTTTGTTTAGATCCACGCCTATCTAAACCTGTTTGTGTCGAACCGGGGATATTGTTGTGATATAAATAGGAATCCATTTCGATAATTAAATAATTCACATACTGTTACTACAATCGTTTCAATACATCCCAATAACCACTTCATCAGGAAAAATAAGTTAACATAAATTTAGACTGAAAAACCCGCAAAATAAAAGAATTGTGTAACTTAAAGATTACCAGGTTCGAAGTAGCTCAAGAAGTCTCTCGACTCGTAACCCTGGACTTCCCGATGCTGTGCAGCACTACCCTGGAACTGTTCATCGTCCAGGTTTACTGTCAGCATGGCGGCGGCACCTGCCTCGTCCTGGGAAGTCTTGGAACCGAGCCAGAAGTGGATGTCCCAGGATCGATGGTTTTCGTCACCTGTTGTCTACGTCAGAATGGTTAAGAGGGTGTTAAAATCGCCGCAGAAATACAGCGCTGCAGGGCAATCATGGCGATAGGAAGAGTTTGTCGAAAACCAAGAGGAAATTTAAAAAAAATGAGTTGATTTGGTCACGTCGTCGACATTTTCTGCGATATCATTGGTTATCGACAAACTTTTCCGATGCCAAGTTCATGCTGCTGATGGTGGATCGATTAAACTAACGGTTCTGGCCCGCATGCTTGTTAGTTGCGGCCCGTGTGCCAGACACACATCTCATTAATTGTATGAAATAATAGAATCCGGGCGGCTGACATGCGAGCCGGACCCGGACACGACCGAAACACGCATAACAGGAAAATCGCCATACATGCTTATCTAACCACAAGGCAGCGTGGTACAGCCAGGTATAAAGAAAAACAATAGATATGGGCCCAGCAGCCATTAGCCATGTGTAGGTACAGGTCACTCGAAAACTATTGCGCCTAGAATACAAAATTAAAAAAAATTGCCAAAACGGGACTTTTTGTGAGTGACTTAATCATGTATTGACAAGCAAGCAAAGCTTCTACATTTCGAGACGGATATTGATATTTTTGTTTTTTGATCATCCGCCATTTTCACATCACATTCACATTTTTCATTTTTTTACGTTTTTATTTGTTGATTTATATACTTGATTTACGAAGACTGGACATTGGCAAATTGCTATAAGCAGAGGCCATAAAAAAGAATTGAATTGAATTGACTGGACATTGGTAAATTGCTACAAGCAGAGGCCATAAAAAAGAGAAGAAGAAGAAGAGACGGATATTTGCTTTCATCTGTTTATAATATGTTTGTTGCGGACTCACGGCCACTCCTTCAACCCATATAAAGCCGAGGTAAACCAAAAGTACACAAACTTACTTTAAGAACGATGTAGGAGTCCCCAGCGAAGAATTTGCCATGATGAGATGATGGCACTGGAGCTGGTTCAAAGTCCTGTAACAATTCAAATAGTAAACAATAAGATGTTGATTTTTTTATATAATTGCACTAATTTCGCTAAATAGAAGACTGTCTCAGAGAGAACATGCTGTTCTCTCTGAGACAGTCTTGAGAATGCCTCGTGAGTAGGTGAAACATATGTCGACGTTTATAATGTCTTCTATTTAGCGAAATCAGTGGAATTATATAAAAAAATCAACATCTTACCCCATTGTTTATCATGGATTGTCGCCAGGTAACGCCTGATTCCTTTCAAAATTCAAATAGTATTTAAAAACCGGCCTAGTGCGAAAAAAATCACGTTTGTTGTATGGGAGCCACCTTAAATATATATATTATATTCTGTTTTTTAGTATTTGTTGTTATAAAGTTATATTTTTATTGCGGTTCATGAGATAAAGTCCAAGACAGGACGGACGGACAGCGAAGTCTCAGTAATAGGGTTCTCGTTTTGCCCTTTGTGTACGGAACAATAAAAAGAACCAGCAGGCGCTCCCAACTTCCGCAGGGCGCCACTGGAAATACATTCTGCGTGCGTACCAGAGACGCCCGGCAACGGACGTGAGAGCGGCCGAGGCCTTGAGCTGCGGAATTTAAAAAAAACGGTAAGTCACATTTAACATGTTTATTCATGTCTATGTGTAAATGAAATCCCGTTAGGTCTTTATATACCTAGTCAGAGGCGTTTAGCAATGTCTCTATAAAGGCGGCGAGCACTCGGACCCCATGACCCCAGTGTCTCAACCCCAAACGGCTCAAATATGTAATCACCTGCTAGGTTAGCATATTTACGCCGTTTAAGGCCTTCAGCCGATGCAGCAGCAGCGCCGGCACATCCGGATGTGCTTGGAAGGTGCTACGGTGTCAACGCATGTAGCGTCCCACACCAAAGGCCTTCATTGCTAAACGCCTAATCGATGCTTCTCAGGACAGAAGGCTGGCTATTTTCTGGCCCAAAGAATAAGTATCGCCATCCAACGTGGCAACACAGCCAGCTTTCTGGGAACCTTCCCAGTCGGCAATGATAAGGAGGATTTTTTAAACGATATTTTAATGTAAATATTTTTAGTCTATAATTATGTATATTTTGTACATTGTAATTCTCCTATTATGAAATGTACAGTTTTAATTTAGCGGCGCGAAGCGCTCTAAAGCTCTATCTTAAACTACTAACAGACGCTCCGATTTGGTCGGGCCCGACCACCCGACCACGACCAAATTGGAACGTGTGTAGGGCGGTCGGCCCGACATAATTATTATTAATACTGGTCGGACGTGGTCGGCTCGCCGACGCATCCGACAAGCCGACCATCCAACCAAATTGGTACGTGTGGAGCACGGGGCGTTATGTTATAATAAAAAATCATTATATATTATCTGTGTCAGAAAACGATGTATGACATTTCTTTCCCGCGTGCTCCCCTCACTCCTCCCCTTTATGGCCCTTTTGACGTTACGGTCCTTCGTACGGCCGCCATTGCTGTTGATAGTCCCGCCCGGCGGACTTTGACCACGTCTGTGGTCTCTTCGGGTGTTGGGTCGGGACGAGAATCCCGCATCGTTGGGGAAGGGTTTTATCCCGCGTCAGTGAGTGAATCTGGTTGCGTGCTATGGGGCGAAGGCCCCGCAGCACGCAACCCTTCTAGCCTGCTTCTGTAAGGATGGCGGATGGCGATCCCGCCGTCCTCAGGCCCCGATCATGGAGGTCGATAGTCTTGGGCGTAGTCGCGGAGTCTGGGGCGCCCTGGCCGCCGACTACGGAACTCGGCGGGGAGGGTACGCTCCCTCTCCCTCCCGGCCGCCTCCTTCGCGAGCATGACTTGCTTGCAGAAGGACACGGCCGCGTTCCACCTACTCCGGCTGGAGACCATGGCTTGAAGCATGGTCTCCAGCGAGAGAGTATCCACGCCCAGACCCACTACGAGGTCCCGGCGCTGACTCGCCCACGCTGAGCACTCCACCAACGTGTGGAGTGCGGTGTCGTCGTCGGAAACCTCGCAGTGTTGATGCATTGCATACCTAGTTACGAATGACAATAAAGCTAATCAGATATTTTGTATTTGATGACAAACTTCAAAATCGGGGCCTTTTTTGAAAAAGCAATTTTTAGTCGGTATCTCCAAAACCGTAAACTTTCAGCCATACATTGTGTATCGAATTACCAACAACTCTGTATAGGTAGGCACCTACTTAGGTATACAGTTGATAAGGATAATAAATGGTGCAGTATGTACTTCAACATGGTCCGATTTTAATTAAGCTAAATTTAGAAATATCTACATAATTATTATTCACTAGTTACTGATTACGGCAGCTCCACCTGTGTGGGTAGCAATCTCGAATAAAAAAAGTAGCCTATAAATAGGTAGTGATAGTCCGAGACGCCCGAGGACTTTAATTGGCTGTGCCACGTAAGATTTTGTTGCCTTCCATCAACATTTCATCGCAGGTTTCAAATTAGTTTATCAAACTTACAATATAGCTGCTACTTTTTATTAATTTCATTCGGCCATTTTGGACATAACCCATTACAAATGTGCCCGGTGACGGCAATAGGCTTGCCTCCTATTACGTGGGACTAAAAATACTGGCAAATTGTGAGTGTGTGATAAATAGGTAGGTATCTAAGTATTATAAAAATAATTGTGCGGTCGGGGACCCCTGTCAGGAATCTAGCTTTTTTACGCAACCCAACCCTAGTTACTTTCGTTTTACTAACGACGCCGACGCTAAATTTCAAATCATTGGCGGACCATATTTTCGCTTCTGCGGACCACCGATTGGGAACCACTGTTATACGTACCTACACCAGTTTGTTCTCTATAACTACTACCAAATAATGATTGGCTGTGATCTAAAGAGCCAATTGTTACTTCGAACAACAAGTTGTACCTAAATAGAAAACAACCCGCGCACACACATCAGGGGCAAATCATACGATAGCTGCTATACGTTGCTTACCCAATCAGAGACCTACATTTATAAAATAGCGAATTATTATTTCGTAATAGTAATAAAGAACAAATACTTGTGCATAGAAAACAGCCTGCTGGTGTAAGTCTGGCCATCGTGGTATAATATGTTTTTTTTTCTTTTAAGCGCGCTTACGTTCATTGCCGGGCGTCTCTGGTATGCCGTAGAAGGTATTTCCAGTGGCACCCGGCTAGTATAATATGTAGGTTAAATTCCGCTATCTTTGGGCGTTTTCACATTGCACGATTTCTTACCTTAAAGTTACTGCTGCTACTGACGATATCGTGTGTCGTTATCGTGCAATATGAAAACGCACTCATAATTCATAATAATTATTTGCAATAAATGCATGCAAAATGAGCAAGCCCACTTAGCCATATTCTGATAGCATGCAAATTGTACATTATGTCAGTAATCATTAATAATTGAATATCCACCTGTTAATAATTTTATTGAGCGGAGTTTACGAAGCTCGACGACTCGTGTATTACGTTCGTGATCGAACTCCTCCTAAACGACTGGACCGATCTTTTTGAAATTTGGCACGGTCATAGTGACCATCACCGTGAGTGCATATATCTGAATTCATAAAGATCGGTACAGTCGTTAAGGAGTTCGACCCGGATCGACAAACTCAGCTCAATTATTGCAACAGCAGAATGAAATCTTGAATGGAATAAAACACCTTATCGACTAGCCACTCCTTTAGAGCTGCAAGACATTTGTTTGTTGGCAGTGTTTTAATATGTTCAGGGACCTTATTGAATATTTTCATACACATTATATAACTCTTTTTTTTTGCATTCGGGTCGTTCTAGGTATAACGCCCAATACCAGTCTATCTGGATTTCTAATTAAGACGGAGCGTAGCGGAGTCTTCTCTAAGATGGGCCCAATCGAAAATGTATGTAAAACGATACCGGTCGCATTTTAAACCTATCGACTTGAAATGTAGCATTCAGATAGATCACATTAACGTGCTTTGCTGTATAATTTTTGGTTTATGTGGCTTTTATAGTTTTTGAGTTATTAATTACGTTCTCCGTCTTATTTATTTCGACGTAACCGCCCGCGTTCCGGCGAATACCTAGTATTATTACGTCTCGTATTATCTTTTGCCCGTTTAAATGTTTCAGGGTGTTGTTTCACAAGAGGCGTCACAGTGGACGTCAAATGGGCTGAAATGATATTGTTTTGATCGCATGTCATTAAACGAATCATTTTCTGTAAATACCTAGGTAGTTATATTAACTCGTACATGCCAAGTTTTAAAATACATTTGCAACTCAACACCATCAAAAAACACTTCTTCGTGAAACTTCTACGATCGCCGGTTGATCAAGGTTGGACAATTTTGCTATCGTCCGTCTGTCTGTCTGTTGTGTGTTCCGGGCTAGCAGCCACAGTTTTTATCCGATCTTTACGAAACTTGGCAGTGTTCCTTGATTTAATACTTAGATTTTTTTCATCATGATCCTTTTGGTTTGGGGGGAAACTGGGGTAAATATACATGATGAACACTTGTACACTATTCCACAACTTTATTTGATTTATTTTCATCAACCGGTTTCGCTTGGGGTAAATATGGTCAAATAACGTTTATGAGGTGCGGGTCCTCACATGAAAGTAAACACAAGAAACTTCAGGATGAAAGGATTGTAATTGTCCAAAATGTCGGTTACAAAATAGTAGGTACGGAGGCACGCGCGCTCTCACGAGCGGTGCGTAGGCGCGACTGGCTGGCGACGCCGACTAGTGTCGAGCGTTCGTTCAACAGGCGACGGTTTACATATTATATCGAGCGGGGAGACGCCCGCGAGTGGTCCTAATCGGTAGTGTAGTAACGCGGTTTATTATATCCTCCCCCTCTAGTTCAAGAGGACGTCCTCGCTCCTGGACTAGCCCTATCATTTTAGTCATCGGACGACCGCGTTTTTTCTTCGGGATAACCGGGTCTGGTGGAGAGTTATCTTTGTCGCCTTTATATGCTGATATGTCTTGCACGTGATATCTACCTAAGACTTGACTTGGCTGATCTACGTGCGACAAAATATATGTGGTTGTACTAACTTTGTTTGAAACTTTATATGGTCCATCACGTTTAGGCACAAATTTTGATGTAATATTCTTTGAGGCGTTGCTGAGGACATGAGATTTCAGCAATACTAGATCACCTACCTCAAAGGTTTCTGCTGGGCGGCGAGATTGATCTGCGTATGCTTTTGTCTTGTCTTGCTCTATTTCAACACGCTCACGGATTGCTGAGAGTGAATTTACAAAATTCTTAAGGTAAGGAGTTATTTGCTCGACAAAATTTTCTTTATTTAAGACTGCCCTTAGGTCATGTGTTATTTCTGTGGGAGACCTCATCTCACGGGCAAAGGTTAAATATGCTGGTGTTCTACCTGTTGTTCGGCATTTTGAACTGTTTAGAGCAAAACGAACCAGCGGTAGTTTCTGCGGCCATGATGTATGGTTCTCTTCCACTAAATAAGCTAACATAGTTTTAAGGTCTCTGTTCTTTCGGTCTGCTGGATTTGATTGGGGGTGAAAGAGTGGAACGAAGTTCTGCTTAATCCCCAATACGGACATGCATTGACGCATGACAGCGGATATGAATTGTACGCCATTGTCGGATATTATACGACGTGGTAGGCCGTACCGTAAAAAATATTCTTCTATAAGGACACAAGCACATGCTTCGGCGGTAGCATCTTTAAGGGCGTATAGTTCTACCCACCTCGTGGCTGTGTCTTCAATTAAAAATACCCAACGCTCCCCCTGGTCTCCTGCTAGTAATGGCCCGAATAAATCCATGGCAAGCACTTCGTTGCGTTGGCTCGGTAGGGGTGTTTGCAAAAAGCCAGGTGGTTTGGTGTTGGACGCTTTATACATTTGGCAGTGAATGCAGGATCTGATGTAGTCTGTGATTATTCTCCGCATTCCTGTGAAGTAGTATAATTGTGCTACCTTTTGATACGTACGGTCAATTCCAGGGTGGCCTGCTAATGGTGAATCGTGAAGCTCTTTCATGATACCTGCTACTCGATCCGCTGGAATAACCAACTGTGGGGATTCGCTTTCTGAATCTGGGTTGTATCTGTACAAAACGCCTTGATTCATTAGGTACCCACGTTCATGCCATCTTTGAGAGGCAACTTCATCTTAATTTTCGAGTTCCTTGATAATTTCCATCAGTTCAGGATCGGATATTTGTTGCTGTCTTATCTGACCAGGTGTCTCTGCTGTATCAATACAATGTTCTGTTTAGCTGTGAGGTTGGTTCAAAAAGCAGTTTATAATTCGTGTTACTTCCACTGAAATACCATTCTTCTCTATTAAAGTCGATGATAACGCCTGCCGTTGTGATGAAATCGATGCCCAGAAGCGTTTCATTGTTGCCAGAATTTAAAAATATCAAAAACGTAATTTGAAAAACTTTATTTTCTAGAGTAACAGCCAATTCAGTCGAAAGCACATCCATCTTTCGAACAAGACCATCAGCGAGCTTAATTAGGCGTGTCCAAGAGACAAGGCGTTGGCCTTTTTGCAAAAGAAGCGCATATAGCGTATGACCCGCAATGCAATGCTTAGCGCCCGTGTTGATTAATGCTGTACCGTTAAATCCCAATATATTAATTTTAAAAATTGGACGGACTTCGCGGCATGCGTGTGACCAATCACGGACGTCCCCAAGCGTAAAAGCATCGTCAGAATTATATAAGCAATTTTCCATATCTTTATCAATAACAGTATTGTTTAAACACATTTTGTTAGTATTAGCTCTTAGACTATAATTAGAAAACTGGCTCCCTGACCACGATTGGAGTGACATGAATTTTGAACACTATCTCCTGGATCGTAATCAAGTTGTCGTGTCAGTTCTGACTCACTAGCTTCCTGAATATGGTTGGAAAGACGTGAAAAATTTGGACCACTGTCTCCCATACCATGATCAAGCAGTCGCGAAGTTTTCGAAACACTGGCTCCTTGACTATGATTGGAATGACGTGAAAAATTATAACCACTGTCTACCATACCATCATCAAGTAGTCGTGAAGTTTTCGAAACACTGGCTCCTTGACCATGATTGGAATGACGTGAAACATTATAACCACTGTCTACCATACCCTGATCAAGCAGTCGTGAAGATTGAGAACCACTGGCTCCTTGACCATGATTGGAATGACGTGAAACATTATAACCACTGTCTACCATACCCTGATCAAGCAGTCGTGAAGATTGAGAACCACTGGCTCCTTGACCATGATTGGAATGACGTGAAACATTATAACCACTGTCTACCATACCCTGATCAAGCAGTCGTGAAGATTGAGAACCACTGGCTCCTTGACCATGATTGGAATGACGTGAAACATTATAACCACTGTCTACCATACCCTGATCAAGCAGTCGTGAAGATTGAGAACCACTGGCTCCTTGACCATGATTGGAATGACGTGAAACATTATAACCACTGTCTACCATACCCTGATCAAGCAGTCGTGAAGATTGAGAACCACTGGCTCCTTGATCATGATTGGAATGACGTGAAAAATTATAACCACTGTCTACCATACCATCATCAAGCAGTCGTGAAGATTTCATGCTACTTGCTTTCGTAGTATTACATGTAACCGCGTCAATTTTGTGATTATAATAATGTTTCGAATCAACATTACATACAAAATCGGAATTAGAAAGATTACACGAACATTCGGGATTATTCGGAACCCCATTCCGATAACTTTGAATGGGCCACGAACTATTATTCTTATAATGTGATTCCGTTTGTGTAATGGTGTATTCACATCTCGGCTCGGCATACAAAACATCTCTGGTTCACGGTCACTATTACGACCACCGAGTGAACAATTTTGAAAATTGTTCCGAGTATTGGTTCCTGTCTCATTCACAGTCGGTAAACACACATACAAGGAATTAGTAATAGGTTTATAACAATCAGTACTCATACTAGAGTTCAAATAATTATTTGATGAATTAATATATGATTGTAAACACTTATTTTTGAGTTCAACACTGTAAAAGCTTTCTTCATTATTAGCGTTATCACTATTATCACACACTTTAAAGTTTGATAAATTTAACTGACCTTGACTTTGACTTGCCAACTTACGGCAATTTTCCCTGGTATGGTTATACCGTCGGCAATAAGTACACTGTGGGCGGATGACCTAGAGGCGGCGGCGTGCGAGTCGCGCGACTCCGGAGCGGCTGCAACGGCCGTGTCTCGGGCGCAGCTCGCAGCGGCGGCACCGCGGCGGCGGCGGCGCGCGCATGCGCTTTCGCTTGGCCGAGCGCGTGTAAGACGGGGAATGGGCATGGGGCGGGGAACCGCGTGGCTTGTATGCCGCGTGCGATTTACGGAGATTCATCACTGCTGTCCTGTATGTTTCTAGCTCTTTCTAACAACTCGGCGAATGATGAAATTTCTTCCCTTCTTAATTTGTTTTTTATTTTATAATGTAACAGGCCATAAGTTATGTCAAGTTTAGCATTTTCAGACAGGTCCCCAACTGGTAACTTTGAAAAGTTTACCCTTATTTTGGCTACGAAGAGGTCTGTATTTTCTTCCCTATGGGGGCTATTAAAGATTTCTAGATATATTTTGTGTGGGGGGCGGCGATCTCCAAAAGCGCTAGTAAAATTTTGTTTCGCCTCTGCCCAGCTGTAGATTTGGGATCTTATGCCTGTCCACCAAATCGCAGCATTGCCCTTTAACAACATGGCCAAGCCTTTTAAAATATTTATATCCGACCGTTATCCATAAACTGTCGACACTATCCATAAACGCCATCACGGACTCGGCTGTTGTTCCTCCAAAGGTAGCTTTACACCGGGCCATGGTAGCGGTATCACTGGGCGTGGCCTCTGGGGATGTACGCATCATACTCGCGATGAGCTTTTGAATGGTTTCTGTTTGAGATTTTTGCATAGCGGTGATGATTGCCGTAACGCTATCCTCAGAAAACGTCGTCGCGATTGACGTCGACGTTACTGGCGCTGTACCGGTGACGGCGGCGCAGGCGTCCTCTGGCACGTGGCGTGGGTACCGTGGCGTCGCTCGTCGCATCGGTGTAGCCGGGGTTGAGGGCAGGATCGGCGTCTTCACTGCTTGTGGACGCGGTCGGGTCGGAAGGGGGAAACGACGGTGGCGGTTGCTCTTCTCCGTCGAACTCGACTCGACGCGTCTTACTTCGTGTGCACATTGTACACGACGAAGGAGTCACTTACATACACAACACTTCGCGAAAGCGGCCTCTTTTACGTTGGGCGCCAGATATGAGGTGCGGGTCCTCACATGAAAGTAAACACAAGAAACTTCAGGATGAAAGGATTGTAATTGTCCAAAATGTCGGTTACTAAATAGTAGGTACGGAGGCACGCGCGCTCTCACGAGCGGTGCGTAGGCGCGACTGGCTGAAGTGGCTGGCGACGCCGACTAGTGTCGAGCGTTCGTTCAACAGGCGACGGTTTACATATTATATCGAGCGGGGAGACGCCCGCGAGTGGTCCTAATCGGTAGTGTTGTAACGCGGTTTACTATACGTTATAATTAATGTTTTGCCGGGGTAGCGCCACCATTATACGAAACAAGCAGCCCAAGACAAGACAGACGGACGGACGGACAGGCGAAGTCTCAGTAATAGGGTTCCCTTTTTACCCTGGGTTGGGTACAGAACTCTAAAAACAAAGTTTTCTATTTATTTGCACTTAACATTCTTTGATTAATGTTGGCGATAAAATTGGTGTTTGAAGCCAACGACAACATGGTAACATTTGCTTTATAATTCTCAAATATACTCGACTGATGTTGCCGATGCACGATGGCTTGAATTGAAGATTATGTTAGACAGTGTAGAACACCTTTGATAATGCTGTAAAGCGAAACCGGTCACGATTTTCAAAATAAAGTAGATGAAAACTGTATGTTTAAAGCATGGTTACCAGGGAGAGGGTATCCACGCCCAGACCCACTACGAGATTCCGGCGCTGACTCGCCCACGCTGAGCACTCCATCAACGTGTGGAGTGCGGTATCGTCGTTGGAAACCTCGCTGTGTTGACATAGGGGTGTGACCTCACGATGGATGTGAAACAGATAGTTACTGAAGCATCCATGCCCGGTAACGATCTGCGTCCCACTATACGTGAGGTCACCATGCAGCCACTCGTCCATGATCGGTCTCACCGCCGCGATGACGGTGGTTCCCCACTTTGGTTGCTCAAGTCGCACCCTCCAAGTCTCCATGAGATCCTAGCGGAGTTGGGACCGCTGGTCCTCGATTTCTCGAGACGCAGGCATGTGGTCCCTCTCCAGCGCCTCCTTGAGCCATTAAAACAATGATACAAGGGCTCTCGCTTCCAGGTCCCATGGAGGGGTTCGTGCTAAGAGACACGCAGCCTTCCCGGAGATCGTGCGGTACCCCCGTATGGTTTTGACGGCCAAGGTCCTCTAAAGGGATCGTGCAAGCTATTGTAAGCTATGGCCCTCTCCGAAAGAAGAGATTACCATCTCGGATTACTTGTACATAATATTATTAACGAAAATGACAGCTCTCAGCATGAAGGCCATTATTGATATCACAGATGCCTTTTCACGTCCCGTTCAAGAAAATATCAAAATTACAAACATCGTTGATGAATTTCATTTTAAATTAAAACACGTTCTAATTTTTTTTTGTTGCCAGATATGACACAAGCGATAAAAGTTTGTGGTAAGATATATATATAGCGTTGATTAATGTATGTCGGAGTCAAGACAGGAATAGCAGTAGGTAAGCAAGGTGTGACTACGCGGACGCTATAGGCTATTAATTATAGTGTAGGGTTAGTTGTGCAACTTGTTTTCGTTCCTGGAGTTTACGAACTGTTGGTAAAGAATGGATTTATTAACCTTCTAGCGGGCGCCCGCGGTTTCGCCCGCGTGAAATAGTTTTATGATTCCAAATTCCCGCGAGAACACATTCCCGGGATAAAAAGTAGCCCATATTACACCTTATAAGATGTTATAAGGTGTATAAGCTGTCTGCCAGTGAAAATCCCGTTAAAATCGGTCTAGCCGATAAGCGGGAACAAACAGACACTAAAAAATTAAATTTAAAAATTTATTTTTTTGTCAGTATCGTGTATTCTATCGTATGTATTGAGTAAAAAGCTGGTCATTTTAAACTAGTGGTTCTGTGAACAGTAGACTTCGGGAGCGGCTTTGTTTAGAAAATGTCTTCTTCAATTTTCTTTATTACTCTTTCATTTGTCATCCAATCCAAAAAATATCATTCAAATGTTATTCATTGTAAGCAAGGAGTGTGTGTGTAAAGTTTCATGCAAATCGGTTGATAAATATGGCCTCAAACATGATCTGACAGAACCCGTAGATGTAGAGATGTGTAGGTACAGACAAAAGAAATTCTCCCCCGTCTGCAAGTTGAAACGAAGACTTCGCTCCCGCAGTCAATTACACTTCAATTTTATTTATTGAAACAGCGAGCGAAGCGTCTACATGTGGAGGTTGGACAATTTTGCTTTCGTCCGTCCGTCTGTCTGTATATGTTCCGGGCTAGTAGCCACAGTTTATATCCGATCTTCACGAAGCTTCACGAAACTTTTTCGTCATGAGCTTTTTTTGGATTGAGGGGAAAATGGGTTAAATAAGGTCAAGTAACGTTTTAATGTTTTTCCGAGTTAGCGGCCTCATTTTTTTAATTTATTTATTTATTACCATCTTAAAATATAGGACAAGTAGTTAGGTTATAAATACTAGTAGCATTAATAAACCACTAAGGTTTGCACACATGCTACTACAGTAGTCTACAACATTATGTCAGTCAAGCTAAGTACACAGCAAAAAAAAACAATAAAATTACATAGGTAAGTACCTAATGTAAACAACAGCTTATTACCTATGAGTAAACTGGTTGAAAACATTACCCAATATACCCTTATTATATCTCATTTATTATCTTATCTATATATTTAATACTACAATTTGTCTGTCTGTCCGTCCGTCGCGTTTTTCAATTTACATACATTTGCAAGAAATATTAAAATTTGTTTTTTTTTTTATTATTTTATATATATATATATTTATATTTGAGGCGCTACAAGGTTCGCCGTGATAACTAGTTACGCTTATTCAAGCAAAGTTTCATGTTTCTAATACCAACCGTTTGGTCAGCAGACGAACATGACGAAACTATAAGGGTTCTGATTATTAAACTACTACCTAACGAGTGATCCGAGACTTAACGACGAACCCTAAAAGGATGAATGGCTTGCATAACTTGCCAACCGCCTAAAAATAAGTAATCAGAAACTACAAACTTTTCCATTCGTATAAAACTTTTCTGGCGTCATTTGTTTTTTTCCTGACGCACCTCCCGTGTAAGAGTGTCACAATTCAAAAATATTAAAATCTCAAAACTTTCTCTTTTGTTTTTACTACAAAGAAAAGATCCTAAATGTAAACTTTCACAAGGTCACTAAAGAGCACTGAACAGATCACCTTATTGTCCATAAATCAATCAATAAAACAATTTATTAGAACGAAACGCCGACATTTTTAAATTTATTTATACATAGTAACATATCTTCTTTATTTATTTATACGAGCATAGTATGTACTTTACTGACAATTATGTGCTGCGGATGCCAGCAATAACAAATTATATGTAGCGAATGACTATGTACTATGTTGTAAATAGACACCCACTTATTTAGGTAGGTACCTACATCATGTTGAAAAACATATGTAACTACTCTCGCGACTTCGTTTGCGTGTTAACGTGTTTCTTGCATTTTTTTTAATTAAATTTCTTTATGCTCGCTTGAATTGAGGAGTAAGCGTTACGAAAAGTGTGATCGGGCGAGGCAAACGGAATTTGAGAGGCAGATATAACTTAGTGAAGACAGAAAGAGAGAAAGTTACATTTCAGCATAAGAAGACTTATGCCGAAACCTAACTTTCTCTCTTTAACCGTGAAACAATCTTTGAAATTGTCCTAGAAATTTTGAGTTTATTCGTAACAAACATCTCTAAGTATAGTGATGTCCTATCAAAGGGATTGCCAAAAGTAAATTCAAGAAAATAAGTGCCATACCTCTATTCTCCATATCTCCAAGCCCGCCTTCTTGCCGGAGCTGGCGAAAGCTGAATGTACTTCGGGCATAGTCTGTAAAAGAAATGTCTTATTATAGAACACTAGCTGACCCGGCAAACGTTGTTTTGCTTTAGGGGTGGACTACCCTTAACATTTAGGGGGATGAAAAATAGATGTTATCCGATTCTCAGACCTACCCAATATGCACACAAAATTTCATGAGAATCGGTCAAGCCGTTTCGGAGGAGTATGGCAACGAAAACTGTGACACGAGAATTTTATATTTTAGATACTCACTTAACATAATCACTCCTAAGTCCCCAAAGGAGTGAGCAGTCGTGAATTGCACACGCACAGTTTGCAAAAGAAAACTGTTGGTCCCATGTATGGAACATATATAGGTTTATGCAGGTAAACAATCACTCAATTCTTTAAATGAAACACTGATATAGTATCAAAACTGTATAATTACTTATAGCACATTTTCAGTCACTCCAGCCATGACACAATCCCGACCATCGAGAATCATAAGGGATGTGTCATAGCTAGTGTTGTCATTACAACTGAGAATATTCAATGATGCTAACACATAGTAGCTACTGCACTAACCTGTCACCTAATTAACTATATTTTTCACGTTCTAAAAGTTTTTTCAAAAGTCGAATCGAATCTCATGTGTGTCAAAATATTCTTTGAGAAGTTCAGAATTTAATGGAAGGTTCTACGATACATAATACAAATAAGTAAGTACTACACTGTTTTCAAGAATAAAACGTTTAAATTTCAAATAATGCGCTAAACTAAGGTTAACCAGAAACATTTATTGTATTTTATCCTTAATTATATCAAAACATGACCTCGCAAAAAAACTGACTCAGTTTCCGAACAATCCAGTCCAACAGTGGTAGGTACGATTCAGAGTGAGATAGATATTCCAAAATGTACAAAATCTGAGTAAGACAGTAATATCAATTGTTAATATACGTCCTTGAAGGCATGCGTCTGTAATTTTTGTTCTCTTTATGCAAAATGTTTGTAGTCTGTGGTTCAATGCAAAAAAAACACTTGTTTTTAGAGTATTTTTTTTGTTTTTAGCGCCAAGTATGTAACTAATTTATAACAATAAGTTTATTTTAAAAAAGGTCCCATTGGGTCTTAGCGGGTTCATAGGGCACCTTAGCAGACCCATGCGAACACATTCCCGTAATAAAGCGTAGGTAAGTTAAGTTACACCATAAAACATCAACTATCTGGCAGTGAAAATCTAGTTAAAATTAGATCAGTTGTAGTTATAAAAATATTTATTAGTAGCTACCTTGTATACTTACCAACTTTTACAAAATGCATAGGTATCTACGCAATTAGTGTTAACTTGAAATTAAAAAAAGTCGCTTCACTTTTTTTAATTACCAAAGCCAGTTTTACAAAAGATCTTAGCCTATTTTTTTAATTTAGTTATTTTGCTTAGAGTATTAAGTGTAAAATTACCTACGTATTTATATTCTTTTTAATGCTGACAATTGCAAACAGAGTTAGGTACTAGTATTCCCTCCCGTGAACCCCTACAGCCAGGCCTATGTCACGCGCCTAACAACCGCAGAAAATACGTGACGTCAGCGACAACTTGAAGTTGTAAATCAGTAAGGGTTGTCTCTTGTTTGTGACACGGCATTGACCATAGAGTTGATAGTGATGCATTAATGTCATAATTATTTGTCAAATTATGCTGGTATGTATTTTACTTTACTGGACAACCCTAACGTTCGAATGATGTTCTCTGTAAACAAAAGAATGTGCTTTAATTAACGTCGTAGTGCAAGTTCTGTATGTAAGTACTATTCCCTATTCTGTGCTACAGCTAAGCTAAAACGGAGAGAGTTCACATCAGTAGTGTGGTTACCGGGGAATGGGCCGGGCAAAATGCAAATCTAAATAAACTAGTGGTTCTGTGAACCGTAGACTTCGGGAGCGGCTTTGTTTAGAAAATTTCTTCTTAAATTTTCTTTATTACTCTTTCATTTGTCATCCAATCCAAAAAATATCATTCAAATGTTATTCACTGTAAGCAAGGAGTGTGTGTGTAAAGTTTCATGCAAATCGGTTGATAAATACGTCCTCAAACATGATCTGACAGAACCGTAGACGTAGAGGCACAGATGACTGAAATTCTCCCCAGTCTGCAAGTTGAAACGGAGCCTTCGGTTGCTTCGCTCCCTCAGTCAACTACAACATAGCACAGAAAATAGATAGTAGATAGAAAATAGATTATGTCATAGTATGCTTCTGAGTATCGCGTTGAGGAAAACTGCCGCCATTTTATGTATGTGTTTTATTAATTTGTGAAAATACGTAAAGTTTAATGATACCTACTAAAAAACAAGAAGTTTCTAGTGCTACTAAACAACAAAAGATGACAAAAAAAAATTAAATTAGAGATTAGCCATTGCAGTTTTATGGTACCTAATACTATCGGATGTTCACTACTTTTCGCATAGAATTTTTAGTAACTAAATATCTTCGTTTCATTTTTCGCAAGACCATATTTTTTTTCCGTTTTTGCAACAATATTTATTGCTGCAGCCTTAGACTTCGGGAGCGGCTTTGTTTAGAAAATTTCTTCTTCAATTTTCTTTATTACTCTTTCATTTGCCATTCAATCCAAAAAATATCATTCAAATGTTATTCATTGCAAGGAGTGTGTGTGTAAAGTTTCATGAAAATCGGTTGATAAATACGGTTTCAAACATGATCTGACAGAACCCGTAGAGTGTACAGACGAAAGAAATTCTCCCCAGTCTGCAAGTTGAAACGGAGCCTCAGTCAATTAGTAACTAGCGGCATAGCGGCTTCGCTTGCTTGACATATTTTATAGTAAAACCTTCCTCGAGAACCACTCTATCCATTGGATAAACCGCATTAAAATCCGTTGCGTAGTTTTAAAGATCTAAGCATATAAATAGGGTCGAATGCGACATTGTTTTATAATATATAGTGATAGTGATAGTAATAGATACACACACACACACACACATATCACACGTATA
Organism: Nudaria mundana; assembly: GCA_963556515.1. NCBI lineage: Eukaryota > Metazoa > Arthropoda > Insecta > Lepidoptera > Erebidae > Nudaria > Nudaria mundana. Next base: position 3,100,660 of record OY748314.1, read on the forward strand.
TCCCCAAAAGGGTAGGCAGAGGTGCATTACACACCCACAAATTGCCCGTATTTTAGTCCTACGTAATAGTGGGCAAGCCTATTGCCGTCACCGGGCACATTTATAACGGGTTAAGTCCAAAATGGCCGAATAAATTTATTAAAAAGTAGCAGCAATATTGTAATTTTGAAAAAAAAATTGAAACAATCTTACGTGCCAGTCGCTATGGCACAGCCAATTAAAGTCCCGGGCGTCTCGGACTACTACGGAGTAACAGATATATATACGTGTAAAACATCGCAGTTGGGTAAATACGTGTGAGTTTTACTGGGGTATAAAAACAAGAGTAAACCCAGCTACTGAACGAAACAGGATGACAAGAATGTTTTAAATTAGACACGCCAATGCGTTTCTATTAACGGAGTGACGCAACTCGCTGTTACACAGTCTCTTCGTTATTATCTTAGGACGGGAATTGCTGAGTTATGATCACACAGCTTTTTTAGGTTTCCGTACCCAAAGAGTAAAACAGGAACTCTATTACTGAGATTTCGCTGTCCGTCCGTCCTGTCTTGGACTGTATCTCATGATAGTTAGAAAGTTGACATTTTTACAGATTACTAGCTGACCCGGCAAACGTTGTTTTGCTTTAGGGGTGGACTAGCCTTAACATTTAGGGGGATGAAAAATAGATGCTGTCCAATTCTCAGACCTACCCAATATGCACACAAAATTTCATGAGAATCGGTCAAGCCGTTTCGGAGGAGTTTAACTACAAACACCACTACACGAGAATTTTATTGACTGAGGAAGCGAAGCGACCGAAGTCTCCGTTTCAACTTGCAGACTGGGGAGAATTTCTTTCGTCTGTACCTCTACATGTCTACATCGACAGGTTCTGTCAGATCATGTTTGAGGCCGTATCTATCAACCGATTTTCATAAAACTTTACACACACACTCCTTGCTTACAATGAATAATATATGAATGATATTTTTTGGATTGGATGAAAAATGAAAGAGTAATAAAGAAAATTGAAAAATAAATGTTCTAAACAAAGCTCCTGAAGTCTACGGTCTGTCAAGAATGCAATCCGTAACCATAGCAACCAATATAAATAAAATCAAAAGTCATGCAAATAAATACAATTTAAGAATGAATGAAACAAAGCCGCTCCCGAAGTCTACGGTTCACAGAACCACTAGTATATTAGACTAGCGGACCCGACAGACGTTGTCCTGCTAAAAAAAAGAACCAAATTGTGAATCTAAACCATTCTCGAATCCCCTTGAACACACACAACAAATTTCATCAATATCGGTCCAGCCGTTTAGGAGGAGTTCAGTGACATACAAACTTACAGTAGAATTAATTTATAAAGATGTATTTCTGTTGCCGCTATAACAACAAATTTAAATACTAAAAAACAGAACATAATAAATATTTAAGTGGCTCCCATACAACTAACGTGATTTTTTGCCGTTTTGATACGGAACCCTTAGTTCGTGAGTACGACTTGCACTTGGCCGGTTTTTTTTCTCTTAAAAAGGGTTGATAGAATTGTTTCGCAGGCCTATAACTCGAAAGATATTTATAACTTCGCCAGCGTTTTTTTTTTTTTTTTTTTTTTTTTTGGTTCCGCGACCAAGGCCGCGGCCGCTCTAACGTCCGTTGCCGGGCGTCTCTGGTTACAAGCAGAACGTATTTCCAGTGGCGCCCGGCGGACTTTGACCACCTCTGTGGTCTCTGCGGGGGTTGGGTCGGGATGAGAATCCCGCGTCGTTGGGGTAGGGTTTTATCCCGCGTCAGTGAGTGAATCTGGTTGCGTGCTATGGGGCAAAAAAGCTCCGCAGCACGCAACCCTTCTAGCCTGCTTCTGTAAGGACGACGGGTGGCGATCCCGCCGTCCTCAGGCCCCGATCATGGAGGTCGATGGTCTTGGGCGTAGATGAGTCTGCGGCGGCCTCGCCGCTGACTACGGAACTCGGCGGGGAGGGCACGCTCCCTCTCTCTCTCGGCCGCCTCGCAGAAGGACACGGCCGCGTTCCACCTACTCCCGCTGGAGACCATGGCTTGAAGCATGGTCTCCAGCGAGAGGGTATCCACGCCCAGACCCACTACGAGGTCCCGGCGCTGACTCGCCCACGCTGAGCACTCCACCAACGTGTGGAGTGCGGTGTCGTCGTCGGAAACCTCGCAGTGTTGACACCGGGGTGTGACCTCACGATGGATGCGAAACAGATAGCTACCGAAGCATCCATGCCCGGTAGCGATCTTCGTCGCACGATACGTGAGGTCACCATGCTGCCTCTGCAGCCAATCGTCCATGATCGGTCTCACCGCCGCGATGATGGTGGCACCCCACTTGGGTTGCTCAAGTCGCACCCTCCATGACTCCATGAGATCCTGGCGGAGTTGGGACCGCCGGTCATCGATTTCTCGAGACGCAGGCCTGTGGTCCCGCTCCAGCGCCTCCTTGCGCCATTGGAACAATGACGCAAGGGCTCTCGCTTCCAGGTCCCATGGAGGGGTCCCGGCTAGGAGACATGCAGCCTCTCCGGAGATCGTGCGGTAGCCCCTTATTGTTTTGACGGCCAAGGTCCTCAACGGTCTGTTAAGGAGCGTTGAGTTGTTGGCCGTCAACCGCGCCGCCCATACGGGAGCCCCGTATAGGGCCATACTCCGCACGATCCCCAGGTACAGTCTCCTGCAGGAAGCGTTGGGTCCCTTTAGGTTCGCGAAAGTTCGCGAAAGCGCGACCGATGCCTGTGTCACCTTGGGGACCAAACTTCGGCAATGTGGTCCGAAGTTCCATCGGCTATCAAGTACGATCCCTAGATACTTCATCGAGGGCTTGATGCCGATGCTAACGCCTCCCACATTTATGCTGGAACCTTCAGGTGGACCGTTCCGAGGTCTGTGAAAACACAGAACCTCGGACTTGTGCAAGGCCACCTCCAGTCCCAGCCGCCGTATCCGACCCACGACTTGAGCAACACCCGTCGTGACCTTGAGTGCTGCCTCCTGGTACGTTGCACCCCGCGCCGTGACGAGGGTATCGTCGGCGTAGCACGTTACGCCGACGCCCTCAGGTAACGCACCCCGCAGCACCCAGTCGTAGCCGATGTTCCACAGAAGCGGCCCCAGGACCGACCCCTGCGGAACACCGCACGACACATCTCGCCGAGCTGGCCCGAGCCAGCTGGGGAAAGCTATGGCCCTCTCCGAGAGATAGGCCCCGACAATACGACGGAGGTAGAGAGGCGTTTCGTGATACACGAGCGCCTCCCTAACGCAGCTCCATGGCAAGGTGTTGAACGCGTTGGCGATGTCAAGAGACACCGCCACCACCACCTTGCCCTGTGAGACTGCTTCCTCCGTCAGGCTCCTGACGCGCATGATCGCGCTCACGGTGGAGCGTCCCCGACGGAAACCGTACTGGTTGTCCGCCAGGTCTGGCCCCACCGTCGAGAGATGCTCGACGAGGCGTTCCGCGATAATTCGCTCAAAGAGCTTACACACCTCGTCGAGCAACACGATCGGCCGGTATCCGGACGGTGAGTCCACCGGCCGCCCCGCCTTACGAATCAGGACCAGTTTCCCCGTCCTCCACACCTTGGGAAACTGGCCCCTTTCGAGGCATGCGCTAATGAGCCCCATCAGTCGAGGCCCGAGTTCTTCGAGGGCCAGGACCCATGCACGGCCAGGAATGCCGTCGGGTCCGGGGGCAGTGATTTTCCGGCGTTTAAGCCGGAGTACTGCCGCACCTAGCTCCCCCACCCTGACTTCGGGTACGTCGTCTTCACTGATGCTATCCGCGTCGGGCAGAGACGGAGCCATGCGCGGAGGGACGTGCTCCTCCGCGCTCGTCGGAAACAGGGAGCCCATGACCCGCTCCAGCTGCTGCGGCTGGAGACTCTGGGTCAGTGGGGGCGCCCTAGGTCGGAGTTTCTCCCTGACCTGTAGGTACGGGCGCCCCCATGGGTTCTGCTGCAGGGTCTCCAGGAGCTCCTCGCGGGCCGCCGTCTTGGCCCGCTTTATTGTCTCCTGGAGATTACCTTTAGCCTCCCTGTAAGCCTGATAAAGCTCCGCCTCTCGGGTTGCCGCGTCGTCTGGGCGGCGATGCCTCCGGCGAAACCTGGTGTACTGGCGGCGGGCGGAGATGCATGCTGCGCGCAGCTGTGCAATCTCCGGCGACCACCAGTACACCTGCTTCCTTGCCGGTCTGGGTGTAACCCTAGGCATCGCCGCATCACAGATTTGCGACATGGCTCTCCTGAACCACTCCGCCTCGGCATCCACATCGGCAGGCCGGTCCGGTGCCGGAATCCAGGCCTGCACGATGGATGCCTCCAGGAGAGCCTCCCGATCCAGATGGTGAAGTGCCCAACGCGGATCCGGGGGATTTTCTACCGGCTGTGGGAGGTCAGGTGGGGGGACGACATCGAATCGGATGTACCGATGGTCCGAGTGCGTCTCCTCACCCTCCTCCACGTGCCAGCCAGTAATACGGGCGGCGAGGGCAGAGGTCGCGAACGATACGTCCACGACCGAGTTGGTCCCCCGCCGCCAGAAGGTGGCGACATTCCCCCGGTTGAGGACCTCCAGACCACGTGTTCTGGTCCAGTCCTCAAGAAGCCTCCCCTTGTCCCTGGTTTCCCGGGAGCCCCACGCCTCACTCCAGGCGTTGAAGTCTCCCAGGAGCAGGACAGGGCGAGGACGGCACGCAGCGAAGACGACGTCGAGCTCAGTGAGCCATAGCTCAAACTGAGTCTCGTCCAGTGTCGGCGAGATGTAGGTGGCCACGACTGCCAACCCATCATATTCCGCCGCAACACACCCGCGGCCCCTTGCAATGATAGCAAGGCGCGAGTTGTCCGCGGCGGACCCCCCGAAGATAAAACAGGCCGAGCCGTCCTCGTCCACCGGGCTTCCCGGGTGGACGTAGTACGGCTCGGCGACCACGGCCAAGTTTATGGACCACTGCCGGATGCTCTGGTACAGAAGATCCTGAGCAGCGCGGCAGCGGTTCAAATTCACTTGCAGGATGCGGATATGGGCGTCAGACATTAATGGACGTCCATATCAGCATCCCGCCGAGAAACATCTGGCCGTGCAGTAGCGGCACCCCCGCCGCTCTCAACGGACGGACGAGGCTTTGGCCTCGAGGCGGCGCAGGCTGTGCTGCCGACCCGGTGGTCCGCAGTCTTGCCCTCCGCCTCGCATCTAAAGCAGCGAGTCGGAGCATCACAGGCACTTGCCTTGTGACCGGGCCGGCTGCAGCGGAAGCACCGATCGCCCACGGTGACTTCCGCTGTGCACTGCACTCCGACGTGCCCCACCACCATGCACCGGAAACATCTAGTTTCCCGGGCACGAAGGAGGTGCACCTGCGCCTTTAGGAAGCCCCCTACGAGGAGGCTTCGTCCGTCCGCCACTTTAAGTGCCGCCGCGACGGGGCACTGGACGACTGTCGTGCCATGGCCAGTGAGGCTGAAGGAGATCTCTCCAGCCTTCACTTGGTCACGGGGACAGCCGCCCGCCTCCACGACGGCGGAAATGAGCTCCTCCGTCGTGGCCGCGTCATCCAGACCGGAGACGCGCAATGCAGCGCATTTGGTGGGTCTGGTGACGCGGACGGCTTCTGTGTCCAGCGCGTCCCTAAGCTGCGCTGCTAGGGCGTCAGCTTTAGGGCCGCTGGAGGCGCCGGAGACCTCAAGGAGGCGAGCCCCGGTGCGTGTCGTCTTGCACCGGAGACCCCCCTGTATATCGAGGGCCGAGAGGTTGACTGAGGACTTCACGGTCCTCAGTACGTCGGCGTACCCCACCCCCTTCTCCACACCTACCGTCGTCACCGTCAGGACGACGGCGGTGGAGCGAGGAGGGCGGGGCCTCTTCGGCGCCTTCGCCGCGGCGGCTTTGGCCGCATTCTTGGCCGCTTTCTTGGCGGCCTTCGTCTTCCTCTTGTTGGCCCCCACTACTTCCCATCCCTCCCGTCTGGAGGGATGTGAAGAAGCAGCGGGAGCGATGTTAGAGGAAGAGGAGGCGGCAGGGGTGCCGCTCTTCTTGCCGCGCCACTTGGCCTTCCGCGCCTGGGCCGCGGTCTCGGCCGGCAAACGGTACGCTGAAACGGACTGGGGCGGATCGGGGCGGCGGACAGCGGGTGTGCCGCTTGGTCCCGGAGCGGGAGAACCGCCAACAGCCGCCGCGTACGAAAACGCGGGCCGCGCTAGCGGAGGGCGGTACGCCCGGTCCTCCAGGACCGCGAGGCGCCTCTCGATCGCCGTCAGGACCTGTACCATTGTCGGCACAGGCTGTGGCGGCGATCCGGGTGCCGTGTTGGGCGCCGTGGTGGGCGCCTTGGTGGCCGCCGTGGTGGGCACCGTGGTGGGCGCCTTGGTGGACGCCGTGGTGGGCGCCTTGGTGGACGCCGTGGTGGGCGCCGTGGGTATCGCTGCCTTCGGTGCTGGTCCAGCCGTCGGAGGAGGAGGCGGCAGCATGGGACCGGGAGGCGCCTTGACCACCTTGGTCAAGTCAGCGACCTCCCGCCACAGGTCATCCATCTGCTTTCTGGAAGCAGCGAGCTCCGCCTCCAGGCTCGTCACCTGCTTCCGGAGCCTCGCCTCCTCCTTGGTGACGCTCCGCGCGAGGAGCTTGTTGAGGGAAGATTGGGCTTCATCCACCAGTGAAGCCACAATCTTCTTCCTCCCCGCCACGTTCCTGTTGCCCCGCATGGCCGTGTTCATGCGGGCAAAAACGCTCATCAACTCCAGCGGCCGGCCCACCGATTTCCCGGCGACTTCGCTGGGACAGTTGGACCGAGGACGGAGGAGGAGTTGGCGGCCGCCTTCTGTACGCGTCGAGACGCGTACGCACCGTCTTGACCGGCACCTCCTCCTCCGAATCGCTGGAGAGGAGGGACCCCGACCCGGAGCAGCTGGTGCTACGGTCGCGCGGCGGCCCCCCCTTCTCCTCGAGGGTCCTCTTCTTCGTCGCAGAAGAGCGGCCCTTCTTCTTCACACTGCTGGGAGCTGACCCATCGTCAGTCCCAGCAGCATCAGTTCCTTGGGGCGTCGACATCGCGCTGCAACTAGGCAGCACGGCGCGAGCCCCCAAATCGATAGGCATCGGAATCAATAGTTCGTGCATCATGTCGTCGGTTGACACTGCCCGGGAAAGGGCAGTGTCGGGACCGGAGGTCTCTTCGGGGTTATCCATATCAGGAACACAAAATCTCAAAGAATTTGGCCAATCGCAAGTACAGACTAGGACGTTCGGTCACCCAACTTGCCACTGCGTTACCGTGGTCAAGTTGGGGTCCAGGGCGGACGGCGAGGACGTAGTCACTAATCACTTGGGGCCCCGCCCCACTTCGCCAGCGTGGTGTAACTTTCGTGTTTTTTTTTATTTGATTTTTTTATACCCCTATGTCAGGGCTATCACAGCTAGCGTCAACTTCTGTCAATTATCCAATGATATCGCAGAGAAATTTATACTAGGTATGCAATGCATGCTGCTAATTGCGTATCTTGAGCGGAGCAAATGGTTTTATTACATATCAGAATCAGAATCGAACACTTAAATGAAATAATCGAATGAAAAAAAAAAAAAAAAAAAACTATTTTCATTGTTGACGCACGTGTTTCCATGGCAACCATTTAATCACCTGGTTTTTCGGTGATGTCCAGGACATTTTCAGTGATTATTCCTCCGTGGTCAGCTCTATTTTCATGATTTCAGAGATATGCACTCCCGGGTATGATGTCGACCAGCATGCCAAATTTGATCAAAATCGGTCGAGCCGTTTCGGAGGAGTTGGCACACAAACGATTTACACTTGTCGCCTAAGATTGAGCTCCGATTCGCTCCGCTCAAAAAAAAACGGACTCGCGTACAAAGCGGTCTGTACCGAAATGGCAAAAAAACACGTTTGTTGTATAAGAGCCCTCTTAGATACTTATTATATTCTGTTTTTTTCAGTGTTTGTTGTTATAGCGACAACAGAAATACATCATCTGTGAAAATTTCAACTTTCTAACTAACACGGTTCATGAGAATGACGGACGGACGAAATGATAGGCAGCGAAGTCTTAGTAATAGGGATTTACCTTTTGGGTACGAAACCTTAAAAAAATTTAACTTGACGACCGATATTTTGTGTCCCTTCGTCCAGCATACTCACCATGGAATCCTGATATTTCATGAATGCCAAAAAAAAAAAAAAAAAAAATAGTGCTGGAATAGTGCTAATTAGTGCCCAAAGGAAAAAAAAAAATAGTGCTCTTATACTTAAGAAATTACAGCCATAGTTCGATGAGTATGCTGGACGAAGGTTTCGCCCAGCATACTCACCTCGGAATCTTTGTACGCTTCAACCATAATTCATACTTCAAAAAATTGTGCCCAAATAGTGCCACATGGTGCCCAAAAAGAAAAAACTCTAATAACACCGGAGTTATAGGCTTCGTTCAGTGAGTATGCTGGGCGTAGGTTCTACGCTCAGCATACTCACTTCACTACGCGAATACCGAACGAGCTATAGGTACAATTTATGGCTTAAAAAATTGTGCTTGAAATAGTGCCCAATATCAGTCCAATTTTTGCTTGACATTTGACCTAGAAAACCATTAAATTTAATTGTAAACTTCTACATACTAACGTTAAATGAGGTACAGTCGTTCACACATGTTTTTGGATATAAATATTAAAAATTCTAATTGTGGGCGGTTATGTGATTGGGAATAATTGTGGTATTTTCTCACATATCAGAAACTGTCGACTAAATGCTAATTTAATTTATTTTAATTTTTTTTTATAAATAAATGAAATTGTAAGCTTAAATGAAATCCACTCGTATTACTTCATTGGTTGTAGGGTGAAATATTTTCCAAAAAAAATGTCTGGGCACTAATAGTCTATTGCAGCCAATAAAATTAATAGAATAGATAGGTACCTATTTGAGATCTAGACAATTTGTAAAAAGGAAATATATTATACAGTTTTTTAGTGTACATTTTTTTATATTTACAAGATCCAATAGTTCGATTAATAAAAGGTTTAACAATAAAAAACATTTTTAATTACTTACATTATTTATTACTAATGAAATGAAATGATTAATTTATTTGTATAGGTCACTAAATGGCTTTTACAAACGTCAGTAGGTACTTAAAATAAAAAAAATGTCGTAGCTTCTATGTTTACATGTACTGCCAGATTCGCAAAGCAATAAGTAGAACCGAGAGAAAGAACCTGGCAATAAAACTCTCGGTCACTCTTTTTCAATAATTAACTCATTTATACATTTTCTTAAGACTAAATGTGGACGAATATACATTGGTCCCGTGTCAAAGTCAAAAAGGGTGTGTACAATGCATCAAAAAAAATCCTCCCAAGATCCAATGTACTTTCTAGAGGACATTAAATAAAAGTCAATTTTAACCGTATTGTTTTTTTAACGCTGTCTGAGGACATCCAAGTTGGACCTTGTATATAAACCGTGTATCTCATCGAGGTTATTCATTTCTTCGCGATGCCTCCCCTTTGTAAGACGTGCGGGGGTGTCGATCACACGAAAACAAGTTCAAAGAAATGTAAATCATATTTACCACCCATCCGGAAACGCAATCTAGATCCAACGGTGGAGTTGGAAGTCTACACCATAAAAAGGGGATTGGTATCCACGCTCTGCCCCCTATTGGACCCAGAAAAGAGAGTGAAGCTCTTATTTGAGATACGTCGCGACGTGGTAGACCTATCCCGTGTCTATATCGAGCTAGGTGTTTGGATCAACTACTACATGAAAACAACAACGCGGTTACCACCCAAACCAGATGTATTAAATTTCGTGTACGCCATGAAAGGAAAGGGTCCCTATGTAGAAGCATATCGTGCCATGTTTGGAGATCGGCGCTACGACGAGAGATTGCGTTTGTTTACCCTCCAAGAAATGGCCAAGCAGTACGAGACCACCCTCCATACCAACATTGAAACTCATGCATATTCCCGGTTGGCTCGTTATTTCGGCATGAAACGCAACGATCCCGCCCTCTTTGAAGCTTTCTACAAAATACAACCACCGGGTGATGAAGCAATGAAACGCATTTGTACCGTCATAAACGTGGACACACTAAAAGGCCACAAATGGTGGTCCACCGTTCCCGAATGGATCAAGATTCAAGAGAAGTTGCAAGATTTCAAGATGTTCACACAACCGTCGCATGGGTTGAAACACATCACCTACACCTCTACGGGGTGGCACGAATTGATACGTAGAGTGGACCCAGAATCAATCACTAGTGTATGGGGTCGCATAGAGAACCATTTACAAGAATTATGGAGCTCGTGGTTGGCTGTTGATGTAAAAAAAAATGGATGCTCTCTACAAACGGATGGCGTGAGTGTAAGCCTTTCCATGAATCGTGTAGTAAAAAAGACATTGGCGTTGAGCAGTAAACGCCAGAAACCTTCGTATGATCGAATCATAGCAGTCGACCTCGGTTCCCGATTACCGGTAGCGGTAGTAGAGTCTAAATTGGGCCGTTTTCAGCGAATAACTAGAAAATATGTCCGTTCTCACACCCTAGAGTGGAAACGGGAGCGGGTGCGAACCACGCTGTGCACGCCCAGCGAACTCGCCGAACAGCGGGCGCGTGAAAAGTTAACCTTTCCAGTCTCTTCGAAAAACACTGCCCATGTAGTCGAATACACCGTCTTTCGTATGACATGGTTCCAGGTACGTTAAGAGCCATACGCAAAACACGCCAAGTTGGCTGCGGCTAGACAAGTTTATTAGAACCGCCAAGTGTGAGGAGAGAATTATAAAAGAAGTCTTTGATGGAGGTGGAGTAGAAAAAAAATTGGTTCTCTATGGAGCCAGAAGTAAGTTTATGAACACCGCCTCCTTAAGTGGGCGTAAATTCAAACACGACTCGCTAATCAAGAGATTGAAACGTAAGCGAAATATTGAAGTTGAAGTAGTGAATGAGCAGTACACATCGCAAGCCTGTTCGTCGTGCAACGCCAAGACGGGAGCGTTCTTCAAGGTGGCTATGAACCACAAACTGCGCTGGGGAGTTTGTCCAACTGCAACAGCGAGTTTGATCTTGACGCCAACGCTGTCCGGAACATACTAATCAACCATATACGGTCTGCCATCTGCAGGCCAGGATGCTCCATAAAAGGGGCATCGTAGCCTCCTGTAGTAGTGTAACCCGGTAGCAATAAGGTCAAAATTCCCTCTCGGCCAAATTGTTCACTGGGTCTTAGGAGGATATAAGTATATAGTCACTAAAGTACAAAATATGCTACAATTACGGCATTTTAGGAGGCGCCTGCACCATGTTCAAGCCAGACACTTTTATCGTTAAGGTAATAAATTGTCTTATAATATGCTTTTTGACATAAAGTGGTATTTATAAAGGTTTTAAATTTATTGTCGGACATACAAAGGACTGATTCGGACCTTCTCCCTTGAAAGAATGACTAACCTTGCTAAGCTGATAACACGGAGGGAGTAGTTTATTTTATTACGTAGATTTTTGTCTGTAACGTCACTTACTTTAGTATAGCTAGATATATTTTTCCTGACATACAGTATGTTATCAAATATATATTGGGAAGCTACAGTTAAAATATTAATATCTTTAAATCGCTCCCTAAGAGAATCTCTCTTACCTAAACAGTAAATGGCACGGACTGCCCTCTTTTGTAATATAAAAATTGTTTCTATATCTGCCGCATTTCCCCAAAATAGTATTCCATAGGACATCAAGCTATGGAAGTAACCAAAGTAAACTAGCCTAGCAGTAGCTACATCTGTCAATTGCCTAATCCGTCTCACAGCATATGCAGCAGAGCTAAGCTTATTAGCTAAAATGGTGATATGGTCACCCCATTGTAATTTAGAATCTATTGTTATTCCTAAAAAGGTAGTGTTATTTACAAATTCATACCTTTGGCTACCCAGCACTATTTAAAGTTACCCCCTAGGGCTAAAGTAATCAGACTTCACGGTAATTAAAAACTATTTCACAGCTTTTGTTAACAGTCATTATCTTCAAATATATTATTTATATTGTTATACCTACCATTGAAAATAAGACTAACATTAATACAACAATCTAATAAAATCTATTTTAAATAGAAAAAATAGTCGTTTCAAATATTTAAAAAATAGTATTACAAATATTAAAAAAAAATCTCAAAAATAAATAAATTTACAAAACACTTACTTATCTAGTTTTGTAAATTTACTGCTACAATGTTATAATCACAATAACTAACTTACAAATAACTATAAATTGAGCAATCACAGTTTATAATAATCACAATGTGTTTAAAAAATCACCAGCAAAAGCTGATCCTAAGGCATACTGCACCGATCCGAGATAATTTGCTGGGCTGGCAGCAGCTGGGCTATAAGTACCATATCTCTTTCTTTTATATTTTAGTAGATATATATGCTTTTATGTTTTATAAAGTATTTTTCAGCATGTTCATTTTTGAATAGCTATTTAAATAACAACATATTAATGCTTATCAAAATAAGTTATTTTATGAACACAAGAATATCACAAAGATACTATTAACTTGCCCTTTACAGTATAACAATAATTGGTCATGTAGTTTCGGAGATAATATAAAATAACTATTGCTGCATACCGCTCTAGAACAAAATAACGCTTTGTGCGTTTCATGCATTTATCCATCGGCAAATTGTTGTTTTATTTCCACCTCATCTCTCCGTATCTATTAAACGACTGAACTGATTTTCATCACACATAGCTAAGAACACTGCCGACTAATTCGCCTTCAAAAAAAAAAACAAAATCCAAATCGCATCCGTTTAGGAGCTATGATGCCACAGGCACACACACATAAACACAGACACGTCAAATTTCCATCGTTATTGCGTCGGGGGTTAAAAAATTGTTAAACAAAATGTAAGTTATTAGAAAGTTTTGAACTCGACTGTACTAAATCTAATGTTATGTAAAAGTTTACAATTAAATTTAATGGTTTTCTAGGTCAAAAGTCAAGCGAAAATTGGACTGATATTGGGCACTATTTCAAGCACAAATTTTTAAGCCGTAAATTGTACCTATAGCTCGTTCGGTATTCGCGTAGTGAAGTGAGTATGCTGGGCGTAGAACCTACGCCCAGCATACTCACTGACCGAAGCCTGGGTCCATATTGACTCACCTAAAGTTCTTTATCCGAAATTGTTCTTCATAACGATTTGTAATCCGAATGATCACTCCTCCTAAAATTTTTCATCCTAAAGTTTTTATTCATACTATTTGTAGTGCTACCGTCGATGTTCATAACACTCATGTTTCCGAAAATTGTTATCAATAAAATCGTTAACATACAATATTAAAGCTCCTACTGTTTTTTATCCTAACGTTTTTATACCTTTTTCGTTTTCGATTCGTTTCTGGCACTTCGCCGGCCGCTACCGCGGCACGCTCGCTTCGCTCGCTCGGCTCGTGCGTTGTGTGGTCACAATTCTAACCTAACCTAAACCAAGAACTATAAATATGACCGATTCGTTTCTGTAAAAGTCCGTAAAAGTTACGCAAAATTAATGTAAATAATACTGATTATTATTAATAAAAATAAATCTAAACAAAAAAGGTATGACTTTCAATAATAGTGTAAAAGATGGTTATGTTGACAAAATATAGGAAAAGAAATAATAGTATAATAGATGTTTATTGCTACCGACATTATGAAGTTGAATGATTCGGAATTAAAACATTAGAGACAGAGTAGTTAGGAATTGTGATTGTTACAATGAAAAATGTTAGGAAGAACATTTTCGGAGTTCCAATTTTCAAGAGTTGAAAATTTAGGTGAACTTTGGCGCACCCCCGAAGCCTATAACTCCGGTGTTATTAGAGCATCGTCTTTTCTTTTTGGGCACCATTTGGCACTATTTCGGCACAATTTTTTGAAGTATGAATTATGGTTGAAGCGTACACAGATTCCACAAACGGAGGTGAGTATGCTGGGCGAAACCTTCGTCCAGCATACTCATTGAACTATGGCTGTAATTTCTTAAGTATAAGAGCACTATTTTTTTCCTTTGGGCACTAATTAGCACTATTTCAGCACTATTTTTTGGCATTCATGAAATATCAGGATTCCATGGTGAGTATGGACGAAGGGACACGATTTTTTCATTGATATAATTGAATTGAATAGTCAATCAACTGTAGTTGATACTGCTCTGCTTAGAAAAATACTCAAAGGGCGCGGGAACAGCAAAAGGCTCGCCCCCCCTATTATGTGGGATCAAATGACTGGCAAAATATGGGTGTAATGAAGGCCTGTCTTATCAACAGACTTCCAAAAAGGGAGAAGGTTCTCAATTAATAATAATAATATAATTAATATTTTGGACACTCTCACACAACGTCATCTAGCTAAAACTAAGCTATAAGCTTGTGCTATGGGATCTAGACAACTGATAAACACACTAATATATTTCTAAATACATACATAACATACATAGAAAACACCCAAACTCCGAAACAAATTTTAATATTTGTGGATCACACAAATATTATTTGATTCCACTCGGGAATAGAACCCGAGACTTCGGCTAAATTCGACTATATGTTTATTTATTTTTTATGTTTGTTACCTCATATCTTCAGTTATATCTAGTCCATTTAATCAGTTTTGAAACATTTTTTTTAAATGAAAGCTGCTACTTCCCAAGTGGTCCCATTTCAATTTGGTCCCATTCCGACAATTATTTGGTCCCCTTTCAATTTGGTCCCATTCCTACAATTATTTGGTCCCCTTTCAATTTGGTCCCATTCCGACAATTATTTGGTCCCATTTAAATTTGGTCCCATTCCGACAATTATTTGGTCCCATTTCAATTTGGTACCATTCCGACAATTATTTGGTCCCGTTTTAATTTGGTCCCATTCCGACAATTTGGTCCCATTTTAATTTGGTCCCATTCCAACTATTATTTGGTCCCATTTCATTTGGCCTCATACCGACAATTATTTGGTCCCATTCCGACAATTATTTGGTCCCATTCCGACAATTATTTGGTCCCGTTTCAATTTGGTCCCATTCCGGCAATTATTTGGTCCCATTTCAATTTGTTCCCATTCCGACAAATATTTGGTCCCGTTTCAATTTGGTCCTATTCCGACAATTATTTGGTCCCATTTCAATTTGGTCCCATTCCGACAATTATTTGGTCCCATTTCAATTTGGTCCCATTCCGACAATTATTTGGTCCCGTTTCAATTTGGTCCCATTCCGACAATTATTTGGTCCCATTTCGGTCAATTGAAGTCGGTTGCAGTGTTAATTTTTGACGTGTACTTTAATACACAGTAGTTTTACAATTGCTATTTAAAAAAAATGGAATTTTGTGTGTATGTAATAAAAAGTTGAAATTATTTTTCTTTGGAACTGAATTACTTCATCATACTTTTTCAAAGTCGGTTTTAAACAATAATACAGTAACATTCTTATAATGGTATCACAAAAGAATCTGTTTTGTCTCCATGTTTGTTTGTTAATGTGCTAGCTAGGAAATGCCTAAGCTGTTGACATTCTTTGCGTAGTTTTATAAAAAGATTGTGTAGTGATGTAATCCTGTAACACCATTTTAGACACTTATTTATTATCTATACTTAACTAATATTGTAAAGAGGATAGATTTCTGGTTGTTTGTAATGAATACCTAGGCTCCGAAACTGCTGAACCTATTATGAAATTTTTTTTACTATTTTTTTTTTGTTTTTACCACTCACTAGACTTTATTTACAATAAGAATTACTATTTACATAATTATATACTAAAAATATTTACATTACAAAATTTCGTTAAAAAGATCCTCCTTGTCATTGCCGACAGGGAAGGTTCCCAGAATTCTGGCTGTGTTGCCACGTTGGATGGCGATGCTTATTCTTTGGGCCAGAAAATAGCCATGCTTCTGGTCCTGAGAAGCATCGATTAAGCGTTTAGCAATGTCTCTATAAAGGAAGCGAGCGCTCGGACCCCATGACCCCAGTGTCACAACCCCAAACGGCTCAAATATGTAATCTCCTGCTTTATACATTATCGCTGAGTAACATAGACTACTTTTTATCCCGGTAATGTGTTCCCACGGGAACCGGGAACGAAAAAACTATGTCATGCGAGGGGAGCCGCGGTAATCAGCTCGTCTTTCTACATACATACAAGTCAATAAAATGTAATTGTCTGTTTGGAATTCCAAATTAACATCTTTTCACTTTATGCGTTAATCACTTTAACAAGAAATAATTTGTCTAATTGTTCCAACAAATCTCTGAAATGAGTGGTTAAATTTTAGCGAGACTTTCACTGGCAGATAGCACAGATTAAACATACGGGGGAAATTAGGCTACTAGCTAGTTTCTGTAGCTATTGGCATTTAGCCAAATTGCCAACCTCACTGTGACGTCATCGCTGTTTTGGTAATGGCAACCCCAAAGGCCCACCCCATAGATACAGTGAATGACATCATTTTTGGGCGCTGTCCTATTCACTGAACTAGCTGATGCCAACAGGTACGCCTGCGCGGAATTGTTTTTGGTTTGGAACTGAAATAACTTATCCTCTGTTTTAAGTCGATTTTAAACAAGGGGGATATGTGGACTAGCCCCTAAGTGACTCCTTATAACGTCAGCCAGCTGCCAGTGAAAGTATAAAATGGTCTAGTTGTTCCAGGGGTTAGCAGGTAAAACAAATACCTAATAATTGTGTTCTTTTTATGTATATACTAGCGCTCACTTAGCAAAGTATAATAATATACTAAAACCTTCCTCGAGAACCACTCTCATTAGTGACAACCACATCAAACAACCGTTGCCTTATTTTAAAGATCTAAGCATACATAGGTACCGACAGCGGAAGCGACTTTGTTTCGTACTACGAGTATGTTATAATAGTAAAAAAAAACGAATTACAAACAGACACTTAAATTTTATTTATTTGTAGGTATAGATAACGAAGCGATAACAAAACTGTAAAACTGCTAACAATAGGTAGGTAATTAGTGCGTTATGTTGTGTTTATAGATGTAGAAGAGAACTGAAACACAGTCTTTACATATTGGAAAAGTTCGAATTAATTTATATGTTTAGTAAATAGAGGCTGAATAACTTTAGGCAAAAACCTCAAAAAAACCGAAAAAATGAGTTAGTCGATTATTTTTGCTATGCGTCACAAAAATTTAAATTCCAAATTTGAATTTTCCAGTGATAAAAAGTGTTGGTAGGTAATTTATGTTGCCTGTTGCCCTAATAATTTATAATTATTTCCTGTTAAATATCGTAAAAAACCCAAGCGGATGATTATTTAAAATAAGTAGGTAGCTGATGTTGAAAATTTACATAGGCCTACCTTGGTAACAGTATTACCCCTATTGCAACCAAATCTTGTCATTTTCTTGCAAGGCCTAAGCAATCTAAGCTGAGCTTTGCATTTAATTTTGTGTGACTGATCACGAAAAGTATACCCACGCATAGAATAGGGTTCCGTAGAAACTAACAGAGTTACACCATCCGTAAGTACACTTCAAAGTTCATTACAAGGACTACTACTTATCATGATTTTTTTCAGGTTCTTCACGCCAGCTGTTTAGATTTTAGAGGGTGAGGGGACGCCTGCATACTGAAATTTTTGTACATAAGTACCTACCTATACCTACTTAGTACTTATTTGTGCACAATAAAAAGTACATACATAATTTTGATTTGATTTGTTTTATTTTATATCGTTAAACGTCACTTTTATTAGGTTGGCACCAATTTTGCCGCCGAAAACATTTTTTACACTGAATTGCTTACGGAAATAAATATATCTCGTGAATATTGTCATGGTAACAGACAAAAATAAAACAAAAACTCACAATAAGAACCGACGTACGCTCCTGGCGAAGTCAAAAGCCGAACTAATACTTATATTACGGAAATTACTAGACCGGCGCGACGCGGTAGGCGCGGTGTGTCAACGTTGTTTGCTTGCTTTTCAATGACATTCACAGATGCTGCGTTCAATAGATCGTTTAGTCCCAGATAATCAGATAATAATATAAGAACTATGTAGTGGGTCTGTGAACCGTAGACTTCGGGAGCGGCTTTGTTTAGAAAATTTCTTCTTCAATTTTCTTTAAGTATTACTCTTTCATTTGTCATCCAATCCAAAAAATATCATTCAAATGTTATTCATTGTAAGCAAGGAGTGTGTGTGTAAAGTTTCATGTAAATCGGTTAATAAATACGGCCGCAAACATGATCTGACAGAACCCGTAGTAGATAGATGTAGAAGAGGTACAGACGAAAGAAATTCTCCCCAATCTGCAAGTTGAAACGGAGACAATAAGAATAACTACTAAATGGTAGGCTCAGACTAAAAGAATAACATAGACGGAACGAATAGAACTAGCGAGTGAAGCCACCAAAAGGGATACTATATAGCAATGGGATACCATTTCGCTCGCCACTCCTTTGTGAGCAGCGAGTGTGTACGCACGTGCGATCACGGTTGAACAAAATATTATAAATATGCCGTATTGTGTGGTGAAAAGATGTAAAAACACTTCAATTATTCATAGAAAGAATGCTGGATTATCGTTTCATGAGTAATTAACAATTTCTTATTAGATTTCATAACATTTTTCTAAATATTTTAGTTGCACAAACTAGGAACACAAAACCTCCGCCATATAATACAGAGTTGCCATAATTTTTTCATCATTTCCACAAAATATTTAGCAGTATTTATGGGAATTTATAAAGTACTGAGCATAAAAAATCAGTGTCATCAATGTTGACAACCTCGATGTTTCTAATCATCATCATCATCATTCGTGCGTTAGTCCCGAACTCCCGATCACATCTGTGTCCGGGATCTACTTAATACGTGGCTTGGTTATTTCGGCAATCTTGGAATTGACCGCTGTCTGACCTCCCAGCCTGTGTTCTGATCCAATATATTTATGTTACTGTGTCAGTAGTTTAATTTCAGTCTAACACTACAAAGGCCTCAGTCTTAACCTAACGACTATTGATATCTACTTCATGTATAGTCAACGACAAAAGTAGCTTAACCAATAATTCTTATCTGTTGATCACTAATAGCTGTTAAACCGATCACAAAATCATAAACAAAACACGAAATATATTAACTTTGTCCTTGGGGATTCTAAAATTACTTGTACATTGCTGTGGCACATGCATTGGGATGTAAAAAAGAATAATAAATATTTTTGTGCTAATCAACTTTTGTTGTTGACTGTACTTTGTACTTACACTGGAATGAAGCTTTGTTCATTCATCTTAAAAAGGATTATTTTAATTATGAGAAATTTTTTGAAAGCTAGTAATTAAAGTGTGTTTACTCAGTGTTTATCACGTTTTTATTTATTTTAACACTTCTCCATTTTACGCACTTATCATAATAATCATTTGTGTAAATGACAAAATAATTGCAGATAACATTTACTATAACAAATATTAATTTTCCATATGTCTACTATATAGAGATTTTTAGGAGATTTTTTCATTTGCTGGCAACATTACGCACACGCCGTTAGTGGTATCGGTACACGGAAATCGGAGTCACACGCACACATTGAAAGTGTCATTTGGCTTCACGTGTTTATTCTACATGTTCCGTCTATGTTATTCTTTTAGTCTGAGATGGTAGGTATGTACCATTTTTTTAAAGGCCCCGCAACCCCGGCTTCTCTTACGTCCATTGCCGGGCGTCTGTGGTATGCACCAGAAGGTATTTCCAGTGGCGCCCGGCGGTCCAGTGGCACCCGGGCGGACAGTAGCATAGACTTAATTGACCGAGCGACCGAAGTGTCTCAGTTTCAACTCGAGGACTGGCCGATTTGGCGTTGTTTGTCTGTATGTATGTATGTGTGTCAGTTCCGGTCTACAGGCCGCATTTTTCAGCCGATTTTCATGAAATTTGGCACAAGTGTTCTTTGTTGCAAGGCGCAACTTTTGTCGAAGGAATTTTTCGATTGGGGGGAAAATGGGGGAGAAATGGAATACGTCAAACAACCGACTTAAAATTACCGTAATGGGACCAAATAGTTTTTGGAATGGGACCAAATTGAGATGGGACCAATTGGGAAGTAATAGAATTAAATTTCGACTACTTGGGAAGTAGTAGATTTCATTTAAAAATATTTCAAAATGTAACGAAAGTAACAAATATTAAAAAAACATACAATCGAATCACAAACTTTCTCCTTTGGAAGTTGGTTGAAAAGAATGATAATATTATCACACACACACACACATATAATGCCTATATCCTCGAAGGGGTAGGCAGAGGTACACTACACACCCATAATTTGCCAGTATTTTTAGTCTCACGTATTACACGTATAACTCTAATGATGATATTATCACATTACAAAAATAGCTATTGTTTCATTGTTTCACAGTTTTACGAGGTATGGATATGAATTACCTTTAAGTGACAGCGAATTCAATTAGATTTTATAGCAGTGATAATCTGTAAAGGACCTACCATAGAGCTACCCTACCCGGGACGATCGCCGGTACTGCCGGTACCGAGGGGCCGATGGGGCCGGGAACACTCTAGTATAGTATTCTTCTAATGATCTGTGACTCGGTATAGGCTGTGGTATAAGTACCTACAACGCCATCTAGTGGTAAGTAGATTGGAACTTTTAAGGTGCTTAAAATATTCATGTGTGTGACCTAGTTTAGTACCACAGTATTAAATAGGTCATTAATAATAAATCACACGGTATGTAATAATTAATTAACCACACCTAGATCCATGGACCAGATTATAAATTACCAACAAAATAAATTTAGTTTGTGCAAAAAGCCTTCGACTCGATTTGTTGGTTGAAGTAACAGCATTTATTGTGTTAAAAACGTCAAAAAATCTAACTTGTCAACTGTCGACTTGTCAAAAATTCAAAACAAACAACTCAACTCGCACAGAGATTTAAAAAAAAAATTAAACAATTGCTTTGGTTTGGTACTGCAATAATTTTGCTTGTTTTAGTTTTTACAAAAACATCTACACCTTGTAGCGTTGGCTTACGCATTTAGTTTAGCTACAATTTATAGAATTAGATTGCATTTCCATTATTCTGTATTCTAAAAAATGAACTGTACTAGCAAATAGGTTATCATAACTGTGTGTTAGAAAATGGTACATCTTTTTACTAAGAGATGGCGCCACAGGTAAAAGCGTTCGACGGTGTTAAGATTTTCGGACCCACACATTATAAGCCAGGCTGTTTCCCAATTTTATTATCAAATAACCAGGTATTCTGTTATATCAGATATCGATTACTACGCCCCTAGAATTGTCCGTCTCTTATCGACCGGTGTCCCCAAGGTTATACTTTTTTCATTTGGAAGTAGAGTAGTACACTCTACATATGTTATGGTCCCCATACACGATGTAACCATTTGGTGTTCGCAACCATCATTTGTCAAAATTAACAGGCCAATATCCCATTTTTGATGGTTGTTGTAACTTTTTGGATTTCCACATAGATTGAGATCCACAAATAACGATACTATATAGTTGAGATATATTTTGAGATCCACAGATAACTTTGTAATTTTATTTAATACATATCGGACATAAGTCCGAGATGCCGAGACTTTTTATAAATTCATTCGGCCACTTTGGACATAACCCATTATATGTGAGCCCGGTGACGGCAATAGGCTTGCCCCTTATTACGTGGGACTAAAAATACTAGCAAATTGTGGGTGTGTCATGCACCTCTGCCTACCCCAGCTTGGATATGGGCATGAAATGTATTTCATTCGGAGTTTAAAGTCAACGAAATTTCGGGGAACTATCCTTTTTACTCTATGGTGAAGCATGCACAATGTATGGCCATGTGTTCCAAACGGTAGCACCGTCAATGGTACCATGTTTGGATGCATTATCATTCGGTTGAGGTGCAACCATCATTTCTGACAAATGATGGTTGCGAAAACCAAATGGTTTCATCGTCAGTGCCCACCTTTAGTCTTTTGTATGCTCTATGGTCGAAAGACATCGGTTTTCTTTTTTAAACACTGTACCTTAAGGTCCACATTCACGATGCAACCATTTGGTTTTCGAAGTCATCATTTTTCAAAATTGACGGGGCAATCTCCCATTTTTGATGGTCGTCGAAACATTTTGGATTTCCAAATAGATTGAGATCCACAGAACTTTGTAAATTTATTAAATACATAGCTGTTGCCCGCAGCTCCGCCTGTGTGTTACTTTAGATCTACATAACTTTTTTATGTATGAACCGATTGAAAACCAAACCTTGAATGTAAAGTTGAATAAACCAAAACGCATTACTGAAAACCGCAAATTCAAAACAAAAATTCAAATTGGT
Organism: Nudaria mundana; assembly: GCA_963556515.1. Lineage (NCBI taxonomy): Eukaryota > Metazoa > Arthropoda > Insecta > Lepidoptera > Erebidae > Nudaria > Nudaria mundana. The sequence goes on from OY748314.1 coordinate 3,123,050, forward strand.
TAAGCCGTTTCTGAGATTAGCGTGTTCAAACATTCAGACAAACAGACAAAATTTCTAAAAACCATTATTACAACATTTTCTCTATTATATATTCTGTTACATTCTCTATTAGCTGTTGCCCGCAGCTCCGCCTGCGTGTTATAGCTTTCTTGATTACCAGTTACTGATTTATTATGTATGGCGAGCGATATTGTATCTTAAGATAAAATATTATAGTATCTTAGCCGTGTGCAGCGCCCCTTAGTGAACTCCACTGCGGGTGACGTAACCTACGACAAACTTATTATTTGCGGTTGGTACAGTAATCGGGTCTAGGAATCGAACCCCAAAATTAAGTTTGTTTTTTATTATATATACATTTCCGGGATAAAAAGTACCCAGCGTGGTGACCAGGATATTAAAGAATAATTATACAAAGTTTCATCGTAATCGAACCGGTAGTTTTTGCGTAATGCCTGAACAAACAGACGGACACAAAAAAATTTTTAATCACATTTTTGGGTTCGGTGTCGGTCTAGTAACATCCCCTGCCATTTATTTTTTTGATATTTTCAATGTACAGAATTTTCACTTCTACAGATTTATTATAACTACTTATAGATATAGTATAGATTTCGGATGTAATTCCGAGACGCCGAGGGTGTGTGATCACCTCTGCCTACCACTTCGGATATATAAGCGTGATATGTGTGTTATGTTATATAGCCTATAGCCTTCCTTGATAATTGCACTATTTAACAAAAAATATTTTTTTAAATCGAACCTGTACTTCCTGAGATTGGCGCGTTCAAACAAACTCTTCAGTCTTCTAATATTAAAAGTAAAGATGTTCATTAGTTAATTAACTTCTCTAGAATAAACACACACATATCACGCCTATATCCCGAAGGGGTAGGCAGAGGTACATTGTGTACCCACAATTTGCTAGTATTTTTAGTCCCACGTAATAGGGGGCAAGCCTCTTGTCGTCACCGGACACATTTATGGGTTATGTCCAAAATGCTCGAATGAATTTAATAAAAAGTAGCAGCTTTATTGTAATTTTGAAAAATAATTTGAAAACCGTTGTCTTGCGATGAAATGTTGATGAAAGCCAACAAAATCTTACGTGCCAGCCGCTATGGCACAGCCAATTAAAGTCCTGGGCGTCTCGGACTACTCCTGGGCGTCTCGGACTCTAGAATAAAGGGTTCTTAAAATTGCAATAACTTAGGATTGAATAATTGGTATAGTGTTAGGTTTTACTGATTCCTATTATTTTAATATATTTAATTCATTGTCATTGCAACACCGAAGCGAGAAATAATGTGATGGGGGTAAAGATGGGAGGGTAGATAAATATAAAAACGCACTGTCAATGTCTGCCGACTCCCACCATTGGGATTTTGGATAAAAGGGAGTGTTGTAGTAATATGGGGGCAGTTCCTGTTCAGTTTAGAGTACGAATTTACAAGTGTATAGCTTTATGTTGATCTCCTCCTAAACGACTGGACCGATCTTTTTGAAATTTGGCACGGTCATAGTGACCATCACCGTGAGTGCATACTGCATATATCTGAATTCATAAAGATCGGTCCAGTCGTTTAGGAGTTCGACCCGGATCGACAAACTCAGCTCAATTATTGCAACAGCAGAATGCATTGCATACCTAGTATATCTATCTAACAATAGAGGGCGGTTATCTTTTGAACAGTTGCAGAGCTACTGCCGTGGGACGAGAGTTTTTATTTTATACTAGCGGGAGCCCACGGCTTAACCCGCGTCGAATGGGTTTTCCGTGAGCCATAAGAAAATACGAAAAAAAAATTACGAGTAGGTCGAGTCTTTCTCGACTTTGCTTGTAGCAATGTTCGTTATTAGGGTTGCCAAAGGGTAAAACGGGAACTTCGCTATCCGTCCGTCCACTTTTACGTTTGAGAACTAAATAAATAAATAAAATCTATATTAAGGGGGCTCCCATCCGGGCGCCACTGGAAATACCTTAGTGTCACCAGAGACGCACGCAGCAATGGGCATAGTTAAAAAAAACCTTTCAACCCTTTGTGCGCGATTGTCACTTGTCTGGTCTTATTCATTTAGATTATGTTATGTGTATCTTTTTTGTCAACAAACAACAGAACATATATATAATTACTAGTGGTCGCCCGCCACTTTGTCCGCGTGATTATTGTTCCCGTCGCCGTATCTTTATAAATTGTAGCATATGTGTTATTCTGATGTATAAGCTATATTGTTGTTAAGTTTCATCAAAATCCGTTCAATAGTTTTTACGTGAAAGTGTACCGAACATCCATCCTTACAATTTTTCGCATTTATAATATTAGTAGGATACTTTGTACTTTCTAAAGAAACAGTTTTCTGGCCGCTCTGTTTCTGTAAGGACTGTGGGGTACCAACTCGCTTTCACTGTACCTCACGGTAGCCTCTTCACCATTTCAACATTTTACATTTTAAACCACTTTCATTATTTAACATTTATACTTATGTAGCTCAAGTTACACATTTATTTACTGTGGTAACAATCGTCACCTACGCAAAGTTTGACGTGACGAGTGACAAGTGTGCTGGTGACGAGTGACGTATGACAGATATGTCATATCTGTCATACGTCACAGTAAATACGTGGTAAATATGGTAAGCACGTGCTGCATTCTAGATTCTACGAGTCGTAGTTTGTAATTTGCAATAGCTATGCTGAGCTCTCCATCAACGTGTGTAGTGTGGAGTGCCATGTCCTGGCCGAGAGCTAAAGTAAAAGTAGGTTGTACTTCGTATAACTTCAACTATCTTCCAGTGATAGGCTCGTCGAAATCCGTCCTGCTGTTTCAGAGATCAGTTGGAACAAAAATTTTCACTTGTACACTTCAATATGCAATTAGTGAAAAATTGTTAATTTGTAATTGCAATCAGATTTGCCTTTATTTTATTTCTTTAAATACATGGTAAGTTTGTAAGTTTTTTTTGGGAAACAACGCTAATAAATGCACAAATAACTGAAGGTTTTCCTACTCGAGTACTAACAAAACTGGTTTAGTAAGGACTCGTTCATATAAATCGCATTAATATTATAACTCCGATAAATTGTTGTCACAAAAACACCTACAAAGACACTTCTTTATCCGCGAAGGGGTTAGCAGAGGCGATGATTAAACCCACATTTTGCCTGTCGCTTTGTTGGGGGCAGCCTATTGCCTCTGAGAACTATGGGTATGGTAGAAGAGACGAGGAAAACCTTCACCGATGCTTTTAGATTTTATGCATAGGCAAACCTGCCTATGATAACTTGCCTATCGAAAAGTGTTTGTTGCCTATAAACTTGACTACATCGTATTGTGCATCAATAACCTACTTTTTATTGATTATTTTATTTATTTATTAAGACGCTCGCTTGCTTCTTCTTCTCAACGATGGGCTCAATCAAGAATGTATGCGACACGATAGCGGGCGCATCTCTTAACCTATCAACTTCAAATTTGGCATAAAGATATAAAATAAGCCTATGGTTTGCTGTATAGTTTTTGGTGTATGTGGCTCTTATAGTTTTTGAGTTATTAAGCATTAACGAAACATGCCTTTGACAGTGCTAAAATTAAGATTACGCCAGCTCCGTCTTTATTATTTCGATGTAGCCGCCCGCGTCGATGTAACATTTTACAGACAATGAATTTATCCTTTAAACCAACATACTCAATACTCAATACATTTATTGCTAACAACCTACTCCAACGCTTACCTTAATAGCGCGATCTAGAAATTATGAAGCAAAAATTCAATGGTGTCGGTATTGGTGATCGTAGTTCAGTGGTCAGAGCATTACCCCTGTTAGGGAAAGGCCGTGGGTTCGAGTCCTGCCGGTGACATCAGTTTTTGAGATCTATTTATAATTTCTTTCTTAATATTTTAAGAATAGTTTAAGCAAAACTCATTGCTTTGAAATACAGAAATCATAAAAAGGTAAATGGTCGATGTCTGTACATCGAAGATTTACTTAATAGAGAAACTGTTGCTTTGTGAACGCAATAGAACCCAAAACAATGGATTTTAGCTTAACCGATTTGAATGCGGTTTTCAGTAATGCGTTGTGGTTTATTCAACATTTAAGGATTGTTTTATTTCAATTATATAAATAAAAAAGTTGTGTCGATCTAATCAGCTAATAATATAATCTTAACAGTCCGAGAGGTGTTTGTATAAATACACCTTAATATTCCATCAAACGACCTCACACAACCAGTTATATCTTAAACTCAATCTGTATAAGTTGTGTAGTGTCAGAAGTGTGAACAAAATGTACAAACAAATACTTATATTAGTGTATTTAACGTGTATAAGCGTTGGTGTTGGACAAAGATTGTTCACTAAAGTTAACGATAAATACACTAAGGTACTACATACCTTCTATTATTGGACGCATTTGACATATGATTTTGATGGCGTCGAATGTAAGTCTAAGTAAAATATAATTTTTGAAAAAAAAACCGAGTTCTTCCGTAAACTAAAATACCACATTTGGGATATGTAAAGTTCTCTTCAATACAAATTAATCAGACCTAAACACGTCGTTGATGAGTTCCCTCGACTGGCTTTCGGCTCCCTCATCAGATCGACTCCAAACCTTCATTAAATGGTAGTCCTTTATGATACCTAATGAAAAAAATAAGAAACGCACTAGTCGCCCTTACATATTTTGAAGGTTTCCCTCGATTACTCCGGGATCCGATCATCAGATCCTGGTTTCCTTATAATGGGACCACCTTGGAAATATCTCCTTTCCAACAAAAAATAAGTATTAAAATCGGTTCATAAACGACGAAGTTATACGCTAAAAAACATAAATTTAAAAAAATAGATATATTACCTGCAGTCGAATTAAGTAACCTCTTTTTTTTTACAGTTGGTTAAAAACTAAGTCGCTTCCGTTCCCTATGTACGAGTATATATGTTTATGTATGTATATAGATCTTAAGAACTACGCAACGAATTTTGATGCAGTTTTCACCAATAGATAAAGTGGTTCTCGAAGGTTTCGATTTATTACTTCATCAAACGGGCAGTTCCGCTAGTTACTAGGTCGCCGCAGTTGCGAAACGTACCGTTACGCTGCAGCATATATTTGAGCGAAGCGAGTTTAAATTTAAAATTCTGCATCGTAATAACCTGGGTAATTCTGTAAGCTATTGATGAGTGCAAGAAAATCCGAAATCGGCCGAGTATTCGCCGAGAAACAATTTAACATAAATCGTTTGAAAAATAATTTGAGTAACCCGTTGAGAGCTCCGCTCGCCTTCGGCTCGCTTCGCTCAATAAAATAATATCGCGAAGTCGGACGACTTAGCAATATTACTCTCATAAACTCAGAAACTACTGCACCGATTTTCTTGCTGTTTTCACTACTGGATATGATTCTCGATGAAGGTTTTGGCATATAATTTGTAACGAGCAAAGCCGGGGGCGTCCGTTAGTCTATACTAAAAATATAGAATTAAATATTAAAATTATCCGAATTTTTTTAATTTTTTTTATTCCGCGGCCCTAGTCCGTTGCCGGGCGTCTCTGGTTACTAGCAGAGGGTATATCCAGTGGCGCCCGGCGGACTTTGACCACCTCTGTGGCCCGGCAACGATCTGCGTCGCACGGTACGTGAGGTCACCTTGCTGCCTCTGCAGCCAATCGTCCATGATCGGTTTACCGCCGCGATGATGGTGGTACCCCACTTGGGTTGCTCAAGTCGCATCCTTGATGACTCCATGAGATCCTGGCGGAGTTGGGACCGCTGGTCCTCGATTACTCGAGACGCAGGCCTGTGGTCCCGCTCCAGCGCCTCCTTGCGCCATTGGAACAATGAAGCAAGGGCTCTCTCTTCCAGGTCTCATGGAGGGGTCCCGGCTAGGAGACGTGCAGCCTTTCCGGAGATCGTGCGGTAGCCCCTTATTGTTTTGACCAAGGCCAAGGTTCGAAGTGGTCTGTTTAAAAGAGTCACATTCCCCTTGACCGCCAACCTATCCGCCCATACGGGTGCCCCGTATAGGGCTATACTCCGCACGATCCCCAGGTACAGTCTCCTGCAGGAAGCGTTGAGTCCCTTTAGGTTGGGCATCAGTCGCGACAGCGCGACCGATGCCTGCGTCACCTTGGGGACCAAACTTCGGAAATATGGTCCGAAGTTCCATCGGCTATCAAGTACGATCCCTAGATACTTCATCGAGGGCTTGATGCCGATGCTAACGCCTCCCACATTTATGCTGGAACCTTCAGGTGGACCGTTCCGAGGTCTGTGAAAACACAGAACCTCGGACTTGTGCAAGGCCACCTCCAGTCCTAGCCGCCGTATCCGACCCACGACTTGAGCAACACTCGTCGTGACCATGAGTGCTGCCTCCTGGTACGTTGCACCCCGCGCCGTGACGAGGGTATCGTCGGCGTAGCACGTTACGCCGACGCCCCTAGGCAACGCACCCCGCAGCACCCAGTCGTTGCCGATGTTCCACAGAAGTGGTCCCAGGACCGACCCCTGTGGAACACCGCACGACACATCTCGCCGAGCTGGCCCGAGCCAGCTGGGAAAATTACCCGACTGCACTTAACCAAATATTTAAGGAGGACAGCAAATAATTAGCAAGAATTTAAGTTCGTGACGCATAGCTTTTAAAAGTACTAAGTACTAAGATAATTAGTAAAAAGTAAATACTGGAGCATTTATTTACTATAAGAATCACAATATACATAATTATAAACAAAAAATATCTACATTACAATATCGCTTAAAAAATCCCCCGCGTCATTGCCGACTGGAACTGGGACTGCCGTCATCCCAGAATGCTGGCTGTGTTGCCACGTTAGGTGGCGATACTTATTCTTTGGTTCCCAGAATGCTGGCTGTGTTGCCACGTTAGGTGGTGATACTTAATCTTTGGTTCCCAGAATGCTGGCTGTGTTGCCACGTCAGGTGGCGATACTTATTCTTTGGGCCAGAAAATAGCCAGCCTTGTGGTCCTGAGAAGCATCGATTAAGTAGTAAGTCGGTTGATCTAAGACCATAAATATAGGTATTAAATAGCAGATTGTTAACCAAGGGAAGAAAGCATCCCATTTCGATACCCCAATAGTTCGAGGCAGAAATGGGTGTTTTCACCCGAGTTAAACACTCTACTTTTCATTTCGAATACGAGGAAAGCAAATAAAAGTCAAATAAAACAAATATAACAATAGAGATCGATCACGTATCAAGTATTTATTGTACTTCCGTCTTCCCGCCTTTTTTTTATTTTTGTTTTTCATTCGCACTTTTTCCAGGGCAGGTAAGTCTTTTGGTCATACCGCCTTGTTATTAGTTATATTTTTCCATACAAAATAGTCTTCAGTTTTTTTAATTACTTCAGTTATTTTCTTACGCACATATTTTAGGATGCGCAATAGAGTATTGTTTTATGTTATGGCGGTCGAATCAGTCAGGTTTGGTCGGAGTCTCAAGCTTAAAATTCTGATTAAAATACTCAGTATTTTAAGGTATAATTGTCCAAATAATTATTGTTTGTGCTATTTACGTTTTATTTTATTGTAACCCAACTCTTTTTTTGTTTATGATGAGAGTGTGCACACTAGCATGCGTAAGCAGGACTGTTTCTATTGTAGTGGTTGCTGGGCGACGCGCTATCTAGTATATAGTTCATCTAAGGTTTGGGTTTGGGATCCCACAGACCCAAATATGTCTATTCACATTTAATTTAATAAACCCAAAAATTCATAGCCCTGCAGTATTATAATAAACAATCAGTTTAAAACCGCGTTTGCAATCTGGTATTTATGCCTGGTCTTCGTGGTTATTTTTTTTCATCTCTCATGCTCTGAAAGTGGGTCATTGCTTACCTAATATGCGGGTTGAAAGTGATACATTTCGGCCCTAGGGCGGAAAAGTAAAAAAAAAATCATCAGCATATCTTGAGGCGATGGCATAACACGTAGACAGCCAAAGTTCGATAGTCAATACAACATTCAGGTTTTTGAATGGTCATAAACAAAAAAGAGTTGAGTAACAATAAATTAAAACTTAATTACCACTAGGTCGCCACCCTGCTTCGCGGCAGCATATTAGTGCGCAGCAAGCATCACATATCCTTGTGTAGATTTTTTTTTTTACAAAAACTTTTTTGAGTGTGAAAATTGAAAATTCGGGCTCCGTTAGAATTATGTCCGTTAAATCTAGTTTAATTTGAAATATAAATTGTTGATCCCGGTAAAGTATTGACAGAGATCTCGCATAAGAAAGGATTGAACTTTCTTGCACCATGAGAGCTTCGCTCGCTACGCTCTAACAAACAATCATTATTTAGACAGCCTCAGTCAACTGCCCTGTTGATGAGGTTGAGACTACTATAAACCTGACTAAATCGCCCGCCGTAACGCGTCAAATCATAAAAAAGAACTCTATGGCGCTTCAAAAAAATATGCACGTAAAAGAATGTAACTGAAGAAATTAAAAAAAAATGCTTTCATCCCTTGGTTAACAATCTACTATTGCTAATGGCTCCTGTTTTGCAACTGAGTTTTAGTGCTGTTTATACCTTCTTGAATTGGTTTGTTAGTGATCATAAGTTTATTTAAACCTTATTTATAACATGTGATATTACATTACTACCTGTTGTGAGAAATCTTGGGTTGTTTGGCTTTATACCTACAGTTTAAAACCAACAGTGTTCAATACAAGATTGTTGTGGAAACAGCCGTCGGGTGGGACTTTGCAATTTACTGCATCGGCCCTCCTGTTAACCCTCTTGCCCGGACCACATCTAAATTCTTTTTACCATCTAATTAAATTTTGTACATCTTACACAATCGTCTAGCTCAAACTAAGCTATAACCTTGTGCTATGGGATCTAGACAACTGATAAACATACTTATAATTATGTTTCTACATACATACATAATATACATAGAAAACAACCAATACTCCGAAACAAACATTTGTGGATCACACAAATATTTAATTTGACCTGGAAATCGAACCCGAGACTCCGGAGTCGAAAGCCAATGCACTACCGACCACGCCACCGAAGCTGTTACCGTATATAAATGAAATAAATTGCGCAGATATGAACGATACGGTCGCAAGATGGACTCCAGACAGCGTCTTCTTCAAGGATGATGACAAGGAGGAAACAGATGTCTTCCTAAAGCTTAACCATAACATACCGACGGGTTTTGAGTTTAGTTCGGATCCGTACGTAATATATATCACGGTACCTAGGAGAAATTTTGGTAAGTCCACCTAGTATAATATGTAACACACACATATCACGCCTATATCTCCGAAGGGGGCCCACGTAATAGGGGGCAAGCCTATTGCCGTCACCGGGCACTCTAGAAATTTGATTATGTCCAAAATGGTCGAATTAAATTAATAAAATAAGCAAATATATTACAATTTTGAAACCCGTTGCCTTGCGATGAAATGTTGATGAAAGGCAACAAAATCTTACGTGCCTGCCGCTGTGGCACAGCCAATTAAAGTCCTGGGCGTCTCGGACTGCTGATAGGTCTTCTTTACATAGTACAATTATATACCAATAAATTTGCTGACGCTTTGCCCGCACATAGATTCAAGACAGCCTATATATTTGTTCCTAGGTCATTTAAAGTTTAATTAAACCCAAAACTCATCAAAATTAGTTCCAGTATCATAACTTGTCCCTTCCACTGTCTGTCCGTCCATATTTATGCTTAGATCTTTAAAACTACACAAAGAATTTTGATGCATTTTACACCAATGGATAGAGTGGTTCTCAGGGGGCTCGTGGTTTAGTGGTAACCGACAATGTTAACACATTGCAAAGGTTAAGCAACATATAGTCAGGCTGGTCTTAGGATGGGTGACCATTTCTTAAGACACTGAGACCCCTCCGTGCCTCGGAGAGCACATTAAGCCGTCGGTCCCGGTTGTCATACGAACATCTATGGCAGTCGTTAGGGGTATTTGTAGCCCTTAATCAAAAATCCGACCTGTCTAATTACAGAACTTCGATATCGCCCATGGGTTGTGGAGGTGAGATGGCAGTCTCTCACGGAAAATTTCGAAATTCAACCGAATAGCAGTTAGACTGGAAAGCCGACCAGAACTGAGTTGGGAAAAGGCTCGGTGAATGATGGATAGAGTGGAATATTACACACGGCCTATCTTAGTAGTTAGTTCCTCAGCTGCCAGTAGATGGCGCTGTATCGACGCCATAAGTCACACACTGATAAAAGGCATGCCCAAGTTCAAGACCGGTCCAAGCCATTTGTTTTTGCGATTCATACCTATTGTAAATTGTTTTTTTCTTCTTCTAGGTGTCCCATCAACACTCAACTACTTCACTTCAAAAACAAAGAGAACAAAGATACCTTTGAAGCCGTACCCTGACGTGGCGAGTGTACCGTCTCTTGTGTCGGTCTACAGTTGTAAATTAGACGAATGCAACAGACTTTGGGCCGTGGACACTGGTCTGCTGGAAATACCTGGTAAGAACCCCCCATCAGACACACAAAATCCTATATTAATCCGCGACAGGATTAATATAGGATTTTGGACACAGGACACAGAGTTGTTAACACGTTGGCGGACATTACTTCCTGTGGGTGTCATTTTTATAGTTGTAAAATACCCTTAGATGTATCCTTAGATATGCTTAGATGAACCATCTAAGCATGGTCATGTAGAGAGGATGGATGATAGCAGACTGACAAAACAGATATATGAAGCGAGTGTGAATGGACAAGCTAGTAAGGGTCGACCTAGGCGGACTTATGGCGACCAAATCGCAGAGGTCTTGAACAAAGGCCAGGTTAAAAGCACCCATAACCGGCGAACATGCATGAGTACATTAATGAAAGTTGAGGAAGCGAAAGAAGTATGCCAGGATCGTAGCAAGTGGAAATCCGTGGTCTCTGCCTACCCCACTGGGAAAGAGGCGTATGTACGTATGTAAAATACTCGTTAGCTTCTAAAATGCGGTTATTAACGGTTAATTATCCGATTGGGGGCGGACATGACCAAATTATAAGGCTTCCGAAACTTTTTCTATGAAACCTTAAAAAGATCTATTTTTATTACGTCGTACGTACAAGCATGTTGTACTGTCACCAAGAGACTTTCTATTTTCACTACATAATGCTTAAATAGTAGATTGTTACCCAAGGGATGAAAGGATGGCAGAAATGGGTGATTTCACCCGAGTTATACACTCTACTTTTCATTTCGTATACGAAGAAAGCAAATATAAGTAAAAAAAAAAATATAACAATAGAGATTGATCACGTATTGTGTACTTCCCGCCATTTTTTTTTATTTTGGTTTTTCATTCGCACTTTTTCAGGACAGGCTAGTCTTTTGATCATACCACCTTGTCATTAGTTATATTTTTTATACAAAATAGTCTTCAGTTTTTTAATTTCTTCAGTTATTTTTTTTAGGCACATATTTTAGCAAGCGCTATAGAGTATTTTTTTATGATTTGACGCGTTGCGGTGGTCGATTTAGTCGGAGTCTCAATCTTAAAATACTTAGTAAAATACTCAGTATTTTAAGGTATAACTAATCCAAATAATTATTGTTTTATTTTATTGTAACTCAACTCTTTTTTGTTTATGACCATTCAAAAATCAGATTTTAGTATTGACTTAATCGAACTTTGGCAGTATACGTTTTTGCCATCGCCTCAAGATATGCTGATTTTTTTTTCTATAGCATGCCTATAGATGTAGTGTCTCAATACAGCATCAACGACCGTACTGTCTACCAACGTGTAAATAGAAAGGAGAAGAAGAAAGAAAGACATTTATATTTTCACAAACACAGAGGCGACGTAAACAACATTCACATTACAACAAAGTAAAATGAAACCATGTCTAGGAATGTCGTCGGTGCATGCTAGTGCACGCCGCATCTGCGTGGAAATTTGTCTCCTCTCAGCATAATAATAGACGTTAAAGACGTTGGCGGTGCCACATTGACCAGCGCTGTATTTCAGAGGAGGCCAGTGTATACACATGTTAAATACATACATACTTACTAGTATTTACTAAACTAATGGTTAGCCCCGGCTCTGCGCCATACGAATTACAGTCGAACTAGCACAGAGGGTATTCGCTCGCCGGGCGCCACTGGAAATACACTCTGGCATACCAGAGACGCCCGGCAATGGACGTAAGAGCGGCCGCGGTTTTACGCCCCCATTTCCTCATAAAACATGATTGTGGTAAATTACGGAACACTTGTGTGCCAAGTTTCGTGTAGATCGGATGAAAATTTAAGGCCGCTAGGCCGGAACACACGTACATACAAACAGACAGACGGTTAAAGCGAAAGTGTCCAGTCGCGATATGTAGACGTTTCGCTCGCTCGGACTTATTCTCCCATTCCTCGTGGAAGATAACGGGGGGGAGGGGTTCTTTTAGAGAGTTTTATTAATTTTCTAAGGTTCCGTACCCAAATGGTAAAACGGGGACTCTATTACTGAGACTTCGCTGTCCATCCGTCAGTCTGTCTTGAACTGTATAATGTGTCTCATGAACGTGATAGTTAGAAAGTTGAAATTTTCACAGATGATATATTTCTGTTGCTTCTAATATTTAAGGGGTTTTTGGTATCGAACCCTTTGTGCACGAGTCCGACTCGCACTTGGCCGTTTTTTATTATTTTAATTTCCTTTTTTTTCAGACAATCACCAGCAAGTAAAACCGCCAGAAATAATAGCATTCAATGTGACAACAAATAAGGAGATATTGCGATATCCGTTAAAGTCGACGGACTTGGTTAACGGAACAACATCAGGTCATTATATGTATATACTAGTGGACGCCCGGTGCTTCACCCATTTGATAAATTATATACACAAAAACCTTCCTCGAGAACCACTCTATCCATTAGTGAAAACCACATCAAAATCCGTTGCGTAGTTTTATAGATCTAAGCATACGTAGAGAACGGAATCGACTTTGTTGTATTTACAGACTTGTTTGACAGATTGTTATGATTACAGACTCAACGGCAGAGAAGCTTCTTAACTTTTATATTGTATTTTTCAGGGCTTCGTTCAATAAGTATAGATGCGAACAAGAATAATTGTAGCAACACTTACGCTTATATCACTGACTCTACCTCAGGCGGTATCATTGTATTCTCTTTGGAAGAAAGAGACAGCTGGAGGTTCTCACATCCCACTTTTACTTATGACGCTGGGGCTGCTTTTGATCTAAGAAGTAAGTAGGCTGACTGTATTATCTCGGCAACGGACGTGAGAGCGGCCTTGGGCTAATATCTATCATTCAAAAAAAAAACAACAATAAAGTACGTAGTTCCAAATTCAAGTTAAATTTTAGTTTTTGGAGGATAAATCTAATAATTGATGGTATAACCCGGTTCATTTAAGAAAGGAATCTAAAATGGCGGTGCTTATCATGTTCTCTCGCTCGCACACTAGTGCCGTGCCGTCTATACTCGACTCACTCTCGCGCGAACCGTAAACAGGATAAACTAGGTATGCAATGCATACTACTAATTGCAAATGTAGAGCGGAGCAAATTTTCTTAATTTTTTTTATGCTCTATTTTCATGATTTCAGAGATATGCACCCCCGGGTATGATGTCGACCAGCATGCCAAATTTGGTCAAAATCGGTCGAGCCATTTCGGAGGAGTTGGCACACATACGATTTACACTTGTCGTCTAAGATAGAGCTTCGCTTCGCTCCACTCAAAAAATAGTCTTGATCTGCTTCAACGCTGTCTTGACGCGACGACGGCGACGGTGTAATATAACTAAATAATCACTTTACATCAACTATTGTAGCAATTAAGGCCACAATCAAGTCAGTATCGAAAAATCGGTATTTTCGAAAAGCTAGTTAGAAATTAATACGACCCGGTCTTGTTTTTATTACTTTTAATTTGAAAAAAAAACTGACCTGTAATTTTATATGCTAACTGTACTATCTGTCAACGCAAGTACAAGCCGCCATTTACGATTCCTTTCTATAATGCATCGGCTTATAATAAATACTAGTTATCACGGCGAACTTTGTATCGCCTCAAATATATATATTTAAAAAAAAAAAAGAATATTTTAATATTTCATGCAAATGTATGTATTATTAATTATAATTGAAAAACGCGACGGACGGACAGACAGACAAATTGTCGTATTAAATCTATAGATTATTAAAAAAAAAATGCATTCGAAAAAAACGATGATTTCTGAGTCTGCCCGAGAGACATTAAGAAAATAGAAGCAAGGAAACCCTATTGATTGAGATTCTTGAGACTGCAGTCTCAAGAATCTCAATCAAGAGGATACATAGATGCCTACAACTAAAATAAATAATTTAAACGTATATACATACTACATAAAAAATCCCGTATAGTAAGTATGTACGTATATTGTATTCAATCTTATTATCTTCATTTTATTTATTTATAATCATCAATTGAATCACTATAGTTACGGATTTGACGCAACATAATAGTGACGTCACTGTTGAGTTTTTCATAGAAATTTCTATGAGGCGTATGTATCGTGTTGACATTTAATAACTAGGTCGCCGCAGTCGCGAAACGTACCGTTACGCTGCAGCATATATTTGAGCGAAGCGAGTTTAAATTTAAAATTCTGGCATCGTAATAACCTGGGTAATTCTGTAAGCTATTGATGAGTGCAAGAAAATCCGAAATCGGCCGAGTATTCGCCGAGAAACAATTTAACATCCGCTCGCCTTCGGCTCGCTTCGCTCAATAAGAAGGTGATTTAATTTGACAGTCACCCACCCTATTAGCGCTGATTGACCAAGATTCTTGCAGTCTTGGCCAATCAACGCTAATAGCTTGACAATTCTTTTACTAAAAACCTTCCTCGAGAACCACTCTATCCATATAGAAAACCGTGTCAAAATCCGTTGCGTAGTTCTGAAAATCTAAGCATTCATACGGACTTTGATTTATACCATGTTAGGATATGATTATCTGTGGTCACTAGAATAAAATAATATCATTTATGTGCAATAAGAATTACAATATACATAATTATATACTAAAAATATCTACACTAGTGGTTCTGTGAACCGTAGACTTCGGGAGCTTTGATTTGGAAAATTTATTTTACAATTTTCTTTATTACTCTTTCATTTTTCATCTAATCCAAAAAATATCATTCAGATGTTGTTCATTGTAAACAAGGAGTGTGTGTGTAAAGTTTCATGAAAACCGGTTGATAAATATTGCTGCAAACATGATCTGACAGAACCCGTAGATGTAGAGATGTAGAGGTACAGACGAAAGAAATTCTCCCCAGTCTGTAAGTTGAAACGGAGAATTTACACTACAAAATATCGTTTAAAAAGACCTCCTTGTCATTCCGACTGGGAAGGTTCCCAGAATGCTGGCTGTGTTGCCACGTTGGATGGCGATACTTATTCTTTGAGCCAGAAACTAGCTAGCCTTCTGGTCCTGAGAAGCATCGTCCAGCATCGATTAAGCGTTTAGCATAAAGGCCACGAGCGCTCGGACTCCATGACCCCAGTGTCTCAACCCCAAACGGCTCTTGGGGTTATTCGGTTTAAGTCAGATTCTGTTTAAGACAGATTCTGCTTACGAGAGATTCTGTTAACGACAGATTCGCTTTAAGACAGAAATACAGGTAAGTACAAAATATCCTTTATTGCCCGTGGTACTACTGGTAGTACCACGGGAATTTTTTTCTTCCCATAGTACTACCAAGCAGTCTAGTAGTACTGTGGGAAGAAAAAAATTCCCGTGATACTACTTCAATGTTTTGGTTTTATAACTTTTTTAAATATTATTATTTTATTACTTTATAATATTATGGTCAGTCTCTCTAATCTTGAAGGCTCTTATGTTATTATGTATTCCTGGTACATTTGAGGTTTGTGTCTTTTATAATGGACAATCATTTTCATCTGTACTCGGTGCACCTGTTGACACATTTAAATACACTAAACGGATCGAGATTCGAATGAGAATTCGAGAGTGCTTATGTACTTCTTTAAACTTTCGCGTTTTGTACACATTATAAACTTAAGACTAACGGGTCTTTTACGCGATTATTGAGATATATACATACCTCTTTATTACCCGACGTTTCGGCCCTGTTACAAGAGCCGTGGTCACGGGTGGACTGGCTTCAGCTCATCGTCGTCTTCGTGAAGTGCGGGTTTGTTCAACTACCCTCACTTCGTTGTCACTAACTATTGTGTTCGGAGAGCCACTACGGCATACCACACTGATAGTATCAGCACGCGGGCGTTCGGTGAGGCGGCGAGTACATTTGCTGATCACCGGATTCCACGACGTCGATAGTCGATATCCATCTTCCCGGTTAAAGTTGGGATACTTTTTTATTTCGACGGCTTCCCGCACTATCCTGGAGTAATAGTGTCCGTCAGTGGATAGGACTTGTGGCTTGTGGAGTTCAATCAAGTGGTTGGGACCCGATTCCAACAAATGCTCGGCAATCGCAGACTTGTTTATTTGGCGGTTTTTTACAGCTGCGATGTGTTCTTTGACCCTCTCAGCGATAGTACGTTTGGTCTGTCCGATGTATGAACTACCACAGCTGCAGTCTACCTTATAAACACCTGGTGTCTGTAGAGGAATGGTATCTTTAGGGGTTCGCAGGTGGTTTACGACTTTGGAGTGTGGCCTATATAGTCTTAATGGAGTATCTTTGTAGTACTGTTCCAATTTTGTCCGTCACTCCTTTCACGTACGGCATAAATGCTGGTGCTCTGCTTACTCCCAAGGGTTGTACCTTGTTCCTTTCACGGTGTTGTGTATGTCCCTGATACCCGTTCTGCTTCAACACTTCCTGAACATGAGCGAGCTCTTTCTGTAAGTGTTCAGGGTCGCAAAGATCATAGACTCTCTCGACTTACCAATGACACCGCAACGGATCTCAAGTGTCGCGGATGATGATGTGAACCGGCATTCAGGTACTTGTCCGTGTGTGTGGGTTTGCGGTACACAGTGTGTCCGAGAGAACCACTCTCTCTCACTGTTACTTTGACATCGAGAAAAGCCAATGATCTGTCCAACTCCATTTCACGAGTAAACCGGATGTTCCGGTGTATGGAGTTCAAGTGGCTTAAAAATTGTTCTACTTCTATTGGGCCCCCTCTCATAATACAGAAGACATCATCCACATATCGCTTCCACAGTTTCACCTGTGCTAACTGCATGTCTATGGAATCTTCAATGTGTTCCATCCAAATGTTTGCCATCACCGGTGCTACAGGGCTACCCATGGCCACTCCGTCGATTTGGAGGTAATGCTGTCCACCATAAAGAAAATAATTACCCTCTAGGCAATGTCTAAGTAGAACAATGTATTTGTTGGACAGACCATTGTCCTTCAGTTTCTTCTCGATGACCTCAAGGCAATCTTGAACGGGAACGTTCGTGAAGAGTGACTCCACGTCGAAACTCACCATCACCTCATCCGGTTCCACTTTCACACTCTTGATTATGTCCACAAAATGCCGAGAGTCTTTAACGAAGGATGTGGTGTTACCTACTAATGGTTGCAGTACCTTGGCTATGTGTTTCGCCAAATAATACGTTGGTGAGTTGATTTGACTCACAATAGGGCGCAAGGGTACATTCTCCTTATGGACTTTAGGCAAACCATATAGCTTTGGTGGTTGGACCGCCATAGGTCTATGTAGACGCTCAAACACATCCTTGTCAAACAGTTCCTCGTGGTCCTTAATAACCGCACGTATACGTTTGGTGACTCAGTGAGAGAGAGTGGTTCTCTCGGACACACTGTGTACCGCAAACCCACACACACGGACAAGTACCTGTTCACATCATCATCCGCGACACTTGAGATCCGTTGCGGTGTCGTTGGTAAGTCGAGCCTATGATCTTTGCGACCCTGAACACTTACAGAAAGAGCTCGCTCATGTTCAGGAAGTGTTGAAGCAGAACGGGTATCAGGGACATACACAACACCGTTAAAGGAACAAGGTACAACCCTTGGGAGTAAGCAGAGCACCAGCATTTATGCCGTACGTGAAAGGAGTGACGGACAAAATTGGAACAGTACTACAAAGATACTCCATTAAGACTGTATATAGGCCACACTCCAAAGTCGTAAACCACCTGCGAACCCCTAAAGATACCATTCCTCTACAGACACCAGGTGTTTATAAGGTAGACTGCAGCTGTGGTAGTTCATACATCGGACAGACCAAACGTACTATCGCTGAGAGGGTCAAAGAACACATCGCAGCTGTAAAAAACCGCCAAATAAACAAGTCTGCGATTGCCGAGCATTTGTTGGAATCGGGTCCCAACCACTTGATTGAACTCCACAAGCCACAAGTCCTATCCACTGACGGACACTATTACTCCAGGATAGTGCGGGAAGCCGTCGAAATAAAAAAGTATCCCAACTTTAACCGGGAAGATGGATATCGACTATCGACGTCGTGGAATCCGGTGATCAGCAAATGTACTCGCCGCCTCACCGAACGCCCGCGTGCTGATACTATCAGTGTGGTATGCCGTGTGTGGCCGGCAGTGGCTCTCCGAACACAATAGTTAGTGACAACGAAGTGAGGGTAGTTGAACAAACCCGCACTTCACGAAGACGACGATGAGCTGAAGCCAGTCCACCCGTGACCACGGCTCTTGTAACAGGGCCGAAACGTCGGGTAATAAAGAGGTATGTATATATCTCAATAATCGCGTAAAAGACCCGTTAGTCTTAAGTGCTTATGTAGTTCTGTAGTCCTAGTATTTTATTAAAGGTGCGTGTCATTTATAATTGATAATAATTTCCTACTCGAAAGTACAAATTCTGTCTCAAAGAGAATCTGTCGTCAACAGAATCTGTCGTAAGCAGAATCTGTCTTAAACAGAATCTAGCTTAAATCGAATAAACGAAATAATCTAATCTCCTAATACCAAATAATCTAATAATGTAATCACCTGCTAGGTTAGCATATTTACGCCGTTTGAGGCCTTCAGCCGAAACAACAGCAGCGCCGGCACATCCGGATGTGCTTGGAAGGTGTGAAGGTGCTAAGGTATCAACGCATGTAGCGTCCCACAACAATTATCTGTCGTAATTACTACTTATTTTTTTCCAACAGACGAAGTAATAAATAAGAAAGAAGGTATCTGCAGTATCGCTCTCTCGGAGCCTGACGATAAGGGTGTGAGGAAGGCTTACTACCATCCTTTCCTTTCCACGCAGGAGTTTTCCATCACGACTGATATCTTGAAAGATCGGAATGCTGATTTTGATAAACATTACAAGGCAAGTAATACATTATTATGGTGTTCAAAGGTGCATTCGGTGGTCGGTTAGAAAGGAAGGAGGTTCTCAATACGACTGTACTTTTTTTTTACCTCATAACTTTGGGCTGACTGAACCGATTTTGAATTTCTTTTTTTAAAGCTACGCTACTACTTCCCAAGGCCGGGCGCCACTGGAAATACCTTTTGTGTGTGTACCAGAGACGCCCGGCAACGGAAGTAAGAACGGCCGCGGAATTAAAAAAATAAAAGTAGACTTCTCAATTAGTTCCATTTCAATTTGGTTCCATTATTTTTTTTTTGATTATTTGGTCGCATTTCGGTAATTTGAAGTCGGTTGTTGTGTCAATATTTGAAATGTATTTTTCATAACGATGTTTTTATTTTTTTTAAATCATTTATTCATACACTTAATAAAAATCCGTACTGTAATTGCCTGAGGGAGCGAAGCGACCGAAGTCTTCGTTTCAACTTGCAGACTGGGGAGAATTTCTTTCGTCTGTACCCATCTACGGGTTCTGTCAGATCATGTTTGAGGCCGTATTTATCAACCGATTTGCATGAAACTTTACACACACACTCTTTGCTTACAATGGATAAAATTTGAATGATATTTTTTGGATTGGATGATAAATGAAAGAGTAATAAAGAAAATTGAAGAATAAATTTTCTAAACAAAGCCGCTCCTGAAGTCTACGGTTCATAGAACCACTAGTATTATCAGTGGTAGGTTTAGCAAGCAGGCAACCGAATTTTAAACTCAAGGACAACCTATGTCTTAAAATCCTCAAGATTATACCAACCCTGAAAATTAAAACCGGGCAAGTACGTGTCGACTAGTGCCGAGCCACGCATAGAATAGGGTTCCGTAGTCGTCTCTATAACCCCAGAACTAACAAGTTATCGAATCCGTTACAGTTTTCCTTCAAAGTTCATTACATGGTCTAACATCATAATTTTTTCAGATTTTTCGAGCCAGTCGTTACCTTAGAACTTTTGACTGGGTAAACCGATTTTGTTGACTCTTTTTTAGGGTCCCGTACAGAAATCACAGGGTGCTATGCGCAGGATGGGTGACGAGTTGTACTTTTTCGGAAGCTAAAAATGACTTTGTTTTGTTGGCCGTGTGTGAAGAAGCGTTGTCATGATGTAGGAGAACGCGGCTTTTGGGTCGTCTTCTCTAACTTTTTCTAAAACCCTGGGTAAACAAATGGTAGAATACCACTCGGCATTAACACTCTTTTGTTTTCAAGTGGAATTGTACAGATGGGACCCGTAGCTGAGAAAAAAAACGCGATCATTTTTTTACCAACGTTTCTCGCCTGCCTCACTTTTGTTGGCTTGTTCTCATTTTCAAACACCCATTCACAAGATTGCTGTTTTTTTCGGGTTCAAAACAATAAATCCACGTTTCGTCTCCTGTGACAATACCATAAACAGCATTAGAATGTCCGTGGTCGTACTTCAGTAGCATCTGTGACTTGTGAGCACCATTCCACGCGAGCCCGCTTCTGCTCCGCTGTCAGTTCATGAGGGATCCAACGACAACAAAGTTTCCGAACTTTCAATTCTTCGTGTAAAATTTTCTGGATTTGACTCATACCAATCCTCAATAGTCCTCGAATTGTCTCATAGGTAATCCGCGGGTTTTCTTCAATTAACCGCTTAACAGTAGCCACATTATTTTCGTTGACGGCAATTGAAAGCCGCCCTTCACGAAATTCGTCATGTAAAGAAACTCGACCTCTCTCAATTTCAGCAAACCATCGCCTCACGGTGCTCAAACAAGGTGCTTCTCTCCCAAAAGCATTTTGAAGACGAGCGGTACAGTCTTGCGGATCTTCAAAATCTTTTCGACTTAATTCCATTTTCGTTGCATACGTAGAACTTTGATGTGTGATAAAAAACAATTGACAAATGATTTCCCGCCAATTGTTTTTTTTTATTACTAAGAAGGTTGCAAGGTTTAAAAAAATATAACATTCGAAATTCAATGAGTTCCGATTAGCTAGAAGTGCAAAACTTTTAGTGTGTCCCATGTACAATAGAAAACACCCAAACTCCGAAACATACATTTTGTGGATCACAAAAATATTTGATTCGACCCGGGAATGGAACCTAAGACTCCGGAGTCGAAAGGGGTCCACCGTAGCTTGTAACTTTGCTGGTATCAAAGGATATTTGTAATAAATACCTACTAATAGTGAGTCAACTTGTTTGTTAAATTGCAAAACTTACAATGCTGTCTTAACGTCTAGTCGATAATTGAGAAAGGTAGAACAAGAAACTTCCTTAAATAAAACCGGCCAAGTGCGTGTCGAGCCACGCATAAGATAGGGTTCCGCAGTTAATTCATCATCATCATCATCACCCCGAGGTGGTGGCGGCGCTGGGACTGTGCGCGCCGGATAACGCCGTCACTAGGAGGCGCGGTTTCCTACCTTCTGCAAGCCCGTTTGCATGACCAAACTTCTTAAGAATGCTCCAGTGTCACACTCTGTTCATCATTCCCCGAGGCTTTTCCCAACTCAGTTGGGGTCGGCTTTCCAGTCTAACTGTGATTCGGCTGAACTTCGATATTCGATAAGACCGGCCTGACTAGATGTTGCTTAACCTTTACAATGTGTTAACATTGTCGGTTACCACTAGACCCCGAGCCCCATGTCACACGCTGTTATGCTCTTAAATAATAAGTGGCAGAATTCACTAGGGTTGCCTACATTATTTGTGAAGGCAACACACAGTAAACAATATTAATAGTTAGTGTTTATTTATTTATTTATATATGCTTTACTGTGCGCCAATACAGTATTAAATCATACAAGGAGCTTAAAATTCTTTATTTTTTTATTTTTTTTTTATATTGGGTTCGCCAAATTGACTCCGCCCGCCTGGTGGTAAGTCGGGACGACGTCTAGCGATTGTGGGCCACTCTCACAGCATACAATACTATAGAGATTGGCCCTCAACTTGACGACCTCGTGTAGCAGTACAATGGGCGGCCTTATTGCATAGAGCCATTTCTGCCAGGCAACCTTTGGATGGAAAGATCTTTAGCACGAAAAGGTAGTAGTGGGCGTAGTTAAATAAAGTTACATAATATGAATACATATTAAAGGTAGGTACATACTTGCACAACACGCAGATACACACGCTCAAACACACACAAACACTCACAAACACTCATATAATACATAAACATAGCAAGGTTAAATCTATATACAAATAGATTAAAGAAGAGAAATACTAGTAGGTAGGTACAAAGAATCCTGCAGCTCAAAGTTTTAACTGAAGATAATGATCTCTGACTAACAAGTGTTGAATGAACCACATAATTTTGACAAGTTTTATGTTTCTTTTTATTTTGTTTTTTTTTTTGTATTTGACTGAGGGAGCGAAGCTCGCGAAGTCTCCGTTTCAACTTGCAGACTGGGGAGAATTTCTTTCGTCTGTACCTACCTCTACATCTCTACATCTACGGGTTCTCTCAGATCATGTTTGAGGCCGTATTTATCAACCGATTTTCATGAAACTTTACACACACACTCCTTGTTTACAATGAATAACATGTGAATGATATTTTTTGGATTGGATGAAAAATGAAAGAGTAATAAAGAAAATTGAAAAATAAATTTTCTAAACAAAGCTCCCGAAAGTCTAAGGTTCACAGAACCACTAGTTTTATTTTTATGTAAGTTTGTATAAAGTTTCCCTATAACAAAGTCTTGGGAAATGCTGTTAAAATTATAAAATTCATCATTCCCCGTTTTTTGTAAGTTTTGTATTTTTTAGAACATGCCATGGGTGTCACAGTTAATTTAAAACAAACCTGAAGCAAATCGGTCCAGTAGTTTTCTTACTACACATTTGTATGTATCATATTATTATTATAAAGGATGTGTGTAGTTTATTTGGGTATATATATTTATGTAAGTAAGTCTTTTAGTTCGTATAGTCAAGTGTACCGTATAGTATAGGCACCTACTCAGTCGATTCTCTACCCTATGGTTGGCTGGTAGAGAATGCCTTTAGTATTAAGTCCGCCTTTGTACATAATAAATAAATAAATAAATCATTTCATCAACAGATCGAAGGCATCCGCGGTCCGCTGTCCCAAAGCGGTGTCCATGCATACCATCCAGTAACCAAGATTCTCTTCTTCGCCAATATAGCTCAGGACGGGATTCTGTGCTGGAACGTGCAGAAACCCTTGTCACCAGAGAATACCGCATTACTGGTACATAAGGAAACCTGGCTTACTTCTATATCAGGTAATGATACTGGTCGCCTATATAAATCATCATTCATAGTTGTGGCGGTTTTCCAGTCTAACTGCGATTCCGCTGAAGTTCGATATTTTCCGTGAAGCGATTGCCATCTGTCCTCCACAACAACCCATGGCGATATCGAAGTTCTGTAGTTAGACCGCGAGGATTTGTTTTAAGGCTCCAACTACCCCTTAACCTTGCAATGTGTTAACATTGTCGGTTACCACTAGGCCACGAGCCCCTATAAATAAATAAATATGTTAGGACAATTCACACAACGCCATCTAGTCTCAAACTAAGCAGAGCTTGTGATATGAGTACCTACTAGATAAACTGATATAACTTATACTTTTTGTAAATACTTACATATTATTGACCGAGCGAGCGAAGCGTCTCAGTTTCAACTCGAGGACTGACCAATTTGGCGTTGTTTGTCTGTATGTATGTGTGTCAGTTCCGGTCTACAGGCCGCATTTTTCAGCCGATTTTCATGAAATTTGGCACAAGTGTTCTTTGTTGCAAGGCGCAACTTTTGTCGAAGGGATTTTTCGATTGGGGGGAAAATGGGGGGGAAATGCGAAAATAACGCCAGGTCTATTACTGTTCGCAGAACTACTAGTTGTAACAATATAATGTATTCTGTTGCTGGGTCTAGTGACTCTGCACCGGATTTGGCATGGCGCGACATGAAACGCATTTCAAAATTGACATAATTTGACATTGACATTTGACTCGTGTTGCGAGCGAGATCCGCCAGGTAGAAAAACGCAGGACAGGAAAGGAGTTCTTATAATCACGCATAAACTCTAAGGGTACAGACAGAGGTATTCATTACCTACGTCATATTGCCTACGAAATGATTAAGACGGACCGTAGCGGAGTCTCCTCTTGGCCGGTTCCTATAATCAGCGAATCGTTAATGTTCAAAGCAACCATCCGTTTTATGGCCGGTTCCTATAATCAGCGAATCGTTAATGTTCAAATCAACCATCCGTTTTAGGGGTACGAATAACGAACCGTAATAGGCATTCCTATATTTTTATGCATCATCTACCTGCGACGAACAGATGTTGGTTACCCGCTTACGGACGCCCTCTCTCGGCACTCGTTGCGTTTCGTTTTTACAATGAAACATATTTAGAACTGAAACAAACCGAATCAATAATCTTGTTATTTTGAGTATAGTAAATATTTAAAAAAGACTTTCATCCAGAAAAATAAGTTTTTGTACATTTATAATATTGGTAAGAGCGAAATCATTTAAATAAATAAGAATTTTAGTTATATGCGTAACTGAAGTATGCACAAAACGAAACGTCCAAGTCGGGTGTTCCTGAAGATGATATGATAACGTTTGGCAACTTGTAAATTGCAATTATTTTGAAGTTGAATATTATTGTTGAATAATAATTGAAATGGATAGTAATACGAATTCGGTAAGTAGAAATTTATGACGTAATCCTATCAGGCAAGTTTTGTAGTAGGTGCTGAGTTCTGATTAATGTTTTGTGTTACAGAAGACAAAGAAGGCGATGACCAAGGATGAGGTATCCCTGTTGTTAGACTTGCTTCAAAGTAAGCCAATAATTATTAGCAAGGAGACTAATGCTTCATCAAATAAATTAAAAGAAGAGGCCTGGAACTCCTTGTCAGATAGTTTTAATTAAAAAAATGGTCAATTTCCGCGGCATAACTTATAATATATTGAATAAATATGCATGGCTGTGGCATACAAGGTATCAAAACCTTTTCATTCTTTTGCATGGGTGTATGTCATTTGGATCTTGTGTACAGGTAGGGTGCTGATTGGTTTTAATTCACAATTATTGTACTTGACAGCCAACTGCTTGTCTTTGTAAATATTTTGGAAAGGTGCTGGTGGTTCAGAATATAGGTGGGGCAGTGTCAGGTCATCAAGTAATTTATATTTTCATTTTACAGCTAAAAAGAGAAAAGCAGATGGGCCTTTACAACCCAGATGCCTATATGGAATGACAAGTATGTCTAAAGAATTACAAACCTAGAAAGGTACCTATGCATTTCCTTACTCAGCCCATTTAAAAAATGATATCTAATTATACCTTTAAACTAATCATATTTCCTTTACTAATACAGGACAGAAGCAGAGATATTATGTTGAGAATGGTAGCCATGAAATGAATTTGGCAATTCAGAGATATTACGAGGCCAAAACAATACAAGTTAATTTAGAAATAGAAAAATTAAAACAAGAACTATCCAATAAGACCAGTCAGGCATCAACCAGTACAACTGATTATTAAACATTTATAATATTATTTATCAAATAAAAATATACAATAAAAAATGAATTGGTTTTATTTATAAAAAAAACCAGTTACACTCCATTCATATTTATGTATGTATAGCATAGCGTAATTGCTATATCCACCTTGATCTTTGTGCCAGCACTGGATCATATCATAGCTGAAACTGGTACGCATCTAAAGTATTAAAGTAGTCCACTCTTTGTTTGTAAATTCGACGAGGTACTTCTTCATCAGGCTCAAACCCAGACAATATGTTGAAAATTTCAAAATCACTTTCTGAACTCGGAACTCATTTTGTAAATATCTTTTAAAATAGCTAAACCCGAGTTAAATCGTGAGTCAAATCACGTCTTCCTATACTTAATAAGGTCCTTTTTTGTCAAAAAAACGAATAAAATGTAAGGTTATTGAAATTTTATCGGGACGTAAACAGTAAAACCGACCAAAACCTAGCGGTAGCGAAACGATTAACGGATGGTAATTTTGACAGTTCTCTGACAGTTCATTTTTTATATAAGGACACAATATTTGTCATTTCCATAGAGATTGCTTACGGATAGTAGTTCGAAATCCTCCCATCCGTTAGTAACCAACTTTCGGTAGTTTGCCCTACGAGTTGTTTTTTATAGGAACAGTTTATGCTTACGTCTGGTAGAAAATATTACGGTTCGTTATTGAAACGAGTCGTTTTACAAATATAGGAACCGGGCAGATGGTCCCAATCGAAAATATATGTAACACGATACTGGTCGCAATTTTAAACCTATCGACTTGAAATTTGGCATTCAGATAGAACACATTAATGTGGGGTGCTGTATAGTTTATGGTATATGTGTCTTTTATAGTTTTTGAGTTATTAATTACGTTCTCCGTCTTATTTATTTCGACGTAACCGCCCGCGTTCCGGCGAATACCTAGTATTTATGTATTTATATCTATTTACAGCCATGAGAGTGTTGGGTACCACCTTGTTTTTCCTGTCAAATCAACAGACTAGGTTGGAAGGATGGTCGTGGACTCCCAGCGTTGGAAGTAATCTATTCTTGATAATAGGGTAAGGAAACGTTTATTTAATTACTAGCGGAAGCCCGCGGGTGTACCTGCTGCACAATTCTATCCATCCTAAGGTTGCCTGCAAGAGATCGCTCTATGCGATAAGGCCGTCCAATGTACATAATTTTTGTAACCGTATTTTTGAGCGGAGCGAAGCAGAACTCAATCTTAGGCCGGGTTTCCACTGACGCAGAGCGGGGCGGAGAGGAGCTTAGCGGTGCACGAATTGACCAATCACTATGCTCGAAATCTCCGCTCCGCTTCAATGGAAACGGCACGAGCGGGGTGGAGCAGAGCTGAGCGGATATTCATATTAAAAATACAGCGAGGAGATGCGTTGCAGAGGACAACGAGTATTGGGGTGCGGAGCGGAGGACAGCGGGGCGGTGCTGTGCGGAGGACAGCGGGGCGGTGCTGTGCGCAGCACAGCGGGGCGGTGCGGAGGACAGCTTTTTTCTTTTTAAACGACAACATGACGTATGGTCTTTCTGAGAGATTGAGTGTAACTGAGTGCAAAAATGCGCGATTCCAAAAGTATGCTCCGCTCCATTCCGCTCCGGTTCAGTGAAAACACTGACCACTTTTCACCGCTCTTCACCGCTCCTCTCCGCCCAGTTCCGGGTCAGTGGAAACGCGGCCTTTGGCGACAAGGGTAAATCGTTTGTGGTGCCTACTCCTCCGAAACGGCTCGACCGATTTTGACCAAATTTGGCATACTGGTCGACATCATACCCGGGAGTGCATATATCTGAAATCATGAAAATAGAGCTGACCACGGAGGAATAATCACCGAAAATGTCCTGGACATCGACGAAAAAGTTCTTTAAAGACGATTAAATGGTTGCCATGGAAACACGTGCGTCAACAATGAAAAAATTTTTTTTTTCATTTGATTAATTAATTTAAGTGTTCGATTCTGATTCTGATATGTAATAAAACCATTTGCTCCGCTCAACATTTGCTATTAGCAGCATGCATTGCATACCTAGTTTTATTTAGACTAAGTTTGTGCTTCAGATGTACAATATTTATGTTATATGTTATCAATCGCTGAAAAGTACGGATATCAAAACAGTATTGCAGGTTAATCTATGTCACTATGACGTCACCAACATGGCCGCCAAACCTAATCTTGCGCGGCATATATGTTAACATGTTTTATGTCTGTTTCAGTGCCAATATCGAAGATCTGATCCGGGATACAGTTTGTAAAGTTGAACTCTAGACTTCACTAGATTAGTTAAGATCTAGGAATACGTATAACCGCCTGGCCACGGGACTTTCGCCGTAGTGAAAATTCGCGCGGTGCGACCGGCGACGCATCTAGCGACTAGAATAAATTAATAGAAATGTACTTATCAAGCCACTCAGAGCGGCGACCGGCGAAATGTACCGAGCGAATCGCACGGGCGACTGGCGGCGCGACGTGCGAGTGAAACAAATACATGAATCTGTACGGAGCAAGCCACGGCGTGTCGGGCGACAGTCAGAGACAATTTTTTTCTGGATACATTCTGTATTTCTCGTACTTCTTGTGGAATTCTCCATCTATACCTCGATTCCTATTCAAAGCATGTACTCCACAATCTCTTCCAAATATTAAGTCTGATGTAGGTAATGAATGGGTGTAAATCAATATTTATATGTTTAGGTATTAAATAAGTAAATCGATCAATACCTGTAGGATGTTCATGCGTTATTATTTTATATTTTGTTGCTTTTTCTTTTGTATAATGTTCTCGTGTATAACGTATTGTACCTATGTTCACTTGACTGTTCACAATTCTTTTTTACAATAACACCACCCGGCAGTCTCTGAAAATCAGCGCTGTCTGCCTTGCACTACGCAGACAGCATTATGCTGAGAGACGGCCGTTTATTCCTATATACTTCACTGTTGTTTATTTTAGTAATTATAATTTTATTTTTTTTGTGTTTATTTGCCATATGTTGTCTATTTTTTTACCAAGTTTATTGTGGAGTTGTAACAGTGTAAGTCAACCTTACTCACCAGCTGGACAACGGAGAGGCCTATGAGACTACTTAGAATTATTCCAGGGCGCCAGTTCACATGTGAACAGTGTGTGTGATGATAGAAGATTCAATAAGGCACAGTTAGAGGGTTCACAGAGAGTATATTGTTATAACCTTAAAATATGTATTGAATTTAGTTATTAAGTTTGCACAAAAAAGATAGGTAGGTAGCTTCTAGCCTACTTTTTAAAATATTTAAACAATATGTATTGAATTTAGTTATTAAGTTTACACAACAAGATAGGTAAGTAGCTTCTAGCCTACTTCTTAAATTACAAATGAAAGGTACAGAAATTATTTTGGTCTTGACTTTTGATTATTCCGATGGTTCTTGGGAATAGAGTAGACAGATTTATTAATGAAGAACAGGGGATTAGTTGTTGAACAAGTACTTAACTTTATCACTTGGTCCACGCGGTCAGCTGAGGATGTTAGGGTGACCCTCGTGCTGTGGTCTTGTGGGCCCAAGGTGACCTCGTATATCCTCGACGTAGACTTATCGGATTTTGTATTGTACTGCTCCAGATACGTCGACTACCTCAGAAACTCTGCACCAAGACTTCAGACACCAGTAATGTAATAATGTTAGACTTGTCATAGTCTTTATTTAGATGATAATAAAAGTAAAACTGCACGTAAGTTGTAATTGTAAGACATCTTTATTTTTCTATGTCCGTGTTGCCAGTGTCAGCTGGGATACCAACACTAAAAACCTTAAACCTATTACATCTCCCTTTCTTTCACAAAACAAATAAACATAAAAATATTAAGTTACATACTCATTCAAGTAAGATGGTGTTTTAACAGCTCTACCAAACCTAGTTCTAACACAATTGTCGTTTTGCACAAAACTATGATTAGGTTTACATTCAGACAGATCCACAGGTTCAGGCACCCTAATATCCATTTCTAAATTATTGCTAAGTTCCCTATTATTAGCAATTGTAGCATCATTAATTTTTGTCTCTGAACTGTCAATAACGTTATCATCATAAAAATTACTGTAATTTTCTCTCTCAGGTACAAAACACATTTTATTTTGATTCCTGCAGTCTACTAAATACCGTCTATTTCTGTCTATCTCTTGTCCAGTTTCTGTGATAATTTTGTAAGAATTTGGTCTATTATCTTTTGCCTTTACCTCAGCATAACAATTTGGTTTGTTATCATTTTTGTGTAACAATACTACTTTCTGACCATCTTTTAAATTAGATAACTTCCTAGTATTCCTATCATAGTAGCTCTTTTGTTTGAATGCATTAAAATACAATGTGTTCTGCACCCTTTTATTTTCATGACTTGGTATTGTTACGAGCCGGGGTTCTACCGAATTGAAATGCCGGTCAAACTACCACAAAACACTTTATTTATTACACCACTAATTTACACTTTACTATAAGCTTCACTGAACACTTTTAATCGCACTTGAACTCGCAGGTATAACTCGTATTATCGCTCCGGAAATACTGATGCTCCGCCACCGAAGTGCTCCGCCTTTATAGTGCGGTCATTACTCTAGATTACTCTGGAATTTTCATGGAAGAAATATCGCGAACATTCCACACCTTCGAGATGCTTCTAGATAACACGTTACATAGAAGTACCTTGACAGAACATTCCCGAAAGACGTTACGTAGTAGTACTGCGATTTGCTACTAGATGGCGCCGAGTTTGGTAGTCTTATTACTCGCTACGAGATGGCGTTACACTGCCCCCCTCCTAAGACATGCTCGTCCCGAGCATTGTCAGGCCCATAATATCGCGCCAATCGATCCACATGAACTATCTTTGGCGCACTTCTTGGACTCTTCCGTATTCGGTAAGTGACATCGTTAATCTTGGTCACAACTCGGTATGGTCCATCCCATTTAGCTTGCAGCTTAGGAGACTTCCCTTTACTGCGGACTGGGTTATGTAACCACACTAACGAACCTTCATCGAAGCTCTTATTGTTTGTCTTTCGGTCGTAACGGGTCTTTATCTTTTCAGACATTTGTTGACCTGATTGTCTGACATGCTCATAAATGTCATTCATCCTGCTGCGCAAGTCATTCGCATAATCAGTGATATTGCGTGGAGCGTCAGGTGGTATACCGGTTAGTAAGTCGGCAGGCAACCGTAATTCTCTTCCAAAGTTCGCATAAGCTGGTGTCACTGACGTGCTTTCGTGAACCGCACTTCGGTAAGACAAAAGAAACGGTTGGATGTGCTTGTCCCAATCTTTTTGCCTGCTTTCCACAACTTTTGCCAGATATCTCTCCAATGTCTGATTAAATCGCTCCACCATTCCATCTGACTGCGGGTGGTAAGAGGTCGTTCTGGTTTTGTGAGTACCCATGACCCGACACATTTCCTGGAACACCTGAGATTCAAAATTTCTTCCTTGATCGCTATGGATTTCTAGAGGCACCCCGAAACGACAGAAGACTTCGTGAACTAATTTATCTGCCACCGTAGTAGCTTCTTGATTAGGTATAGCGAAGACTTCTGGCCACTTCGTGAAATAATCCATCACAACCATGAAGTACTTGTTTCCGCTTTCACTTTCAGGAAACGGTCCCGCAACATCTAGGGCTATCCTTTCCCATGGTGCCCCAACGTTATACAGTTTCAGTGCACCTCTGCTCCGTGTATGAGGTCCTTTCACAGCAGCACAACTCGTACATTTGCGACACCAGTCCTCAACGTCGTCGCGACAGTGGATCCAGTAAAACCGCTCACGTATCTTCAACAGAGTCCTTTTTACTCCCATATGGCCCCCTGAACATCCATTATGGTAGAGCTGTAGCACATCTGGGACCTTAACTTTAGGGACGACCATTTGCAAATGACAGCTGTCTCCTCGAGCATTTTCCCATTTGCGGCACAAGACTCCATCCTGAATAACTAAACTGTCCCATTGCGCCCAATAACTTTTTGTGATTGAACTCATTGAAGCGACGTCACTCCACATGGGTTTAGGAGCACTTGCTTTAATCCACTCAAATATTGGCTTGATGTCTGCGTCGTCCTGTTGAGCATGTTGTAGGCTTTCTTTCCATTCGTCGCTCAGATCCGTTTTAAGCATCTTCACAGGTATGGCTTCCTTTATCTCCTGTTTGGCACAGTGCTTACAGTCTTCAGGGCAAGGTCTTCTTGACAATGCGTCTGCGTTGCCATGGGATCTCCCACTGCGATGTTCGATTACAAAGTCATATTCCTGTAATAGCTCAATCCATCTGGCGACTTGTCCTTCTGGATTCTTAAATTGTAATAGCCACTTCAATGCAGCATGGTCGGTACGTATAAGGAATTTTCGCCCTAGTAAATATTTGCTGAAATGCTGCAATGTCTTCACCACGGCGAGTAATTCTCTCCTCGTGACGCAATAATTCCTTTCAGGTTTCGATAAGGATTTGCTGAAGTAGGCTATAACGACCTCTCGATCTCCTTTCCTTTGAGATAACACACCTCCGAGTCCGATATCACTTGCGTCTGTGTCAACTATAAATTCATTTTCCGCATCAGGATAACCCAAAATAGGTGTATTGCACAGACGATTCTTTAGCTCCTGGAATGCGATGCCGCAGCTTCCGTCCCAGCAGAATTGTCGCTTCTCCTCCGTGAGCTTGTGTAAGGGCTTGGCAATATCCGCAAAGTTCTGGACGAATCGCCGGTAGTATGAGCACAAACCCAAAAATGCTCTGACCTGCGTCTTATCCTTTGGAACCGGCCAATCCTTGACGGCGATGATTTTCTCTGGATCCGTGCGGATACCATCTTCAGACACTACGTAGCCTAGGAAGCTTACTTGCCGTTTGAGGAATGAGCACTTCTTCGGGCTGAGCTTCAGGTTCGCGCTTCGGATCTTTACAAGCACGCGTTCCAGGTTTTGAAGATGCTCTTCTAAGGTACGGCCCACGATGATAATGTCATCTAGATAGACAAGACAGGCGTCCCCAGTCAATCCGGCGAGTACAATTTCCATTAATCTTTCAAAAGTAGCCGGGGCGTTGCATAAACCAAATGGCATAACTTTAAACTGCCACAAACCCTTTCCTGTGGAAAATGCAGTCTTCTCTTTATCCTTCGGATCAATTTCAACTTGCCAGTAGCCACTTTTCAGGTCTAGCGTGCTAAACCACTTCACCCCTGTCAGCATGTCCAACGTGTCATCGATCCTTGGTAAAGGGTAGCTGTCCTTTTTCGTAACGTCGTTCAGACGACGATAGTCGACACAAAACCGCATACTGCCATCTTTCTTCCTCACCAGCACTACAGGTGAGCACCATGGACTTGACGATGGTTCTATCACACCATCTTTTACCATTCCTTCAATCATGGTCTCAACTTCCTTTTCTCGTGCTACTGGCAGTCTCCTTGGTCGCTGACGGATGGGTGCCTCATTTCCTGTATTGATTCTATGCTGAACCAATCCAGTCTTCCCAATGTCAGCATCACTCGAAGAGAAAATATCGGCGTACTTGAGTAACATCTTCTTAGCCTTGTCCATTTCATTCTTCGTTAAGATGTTACGACAGTCTTCTAAAAGTGTCAACACGTTGTTTCTAGCGTCCTTGTTGACGATGTTCCCAGTACTCAACTCTTGGCATCGGCGCATCCAATCTACTTCTTCGCAAGTGCCAATCAATGTGCTCTTTTCTATCACGTGTTCCTTATCACTAAGGTTCAGCACACGTACCACTGAGGCTTCATTGGCTCTTACCAGAGTTCGGGCCATTTTCCATGGAAGTTCATTGTATATCCCTTCTATGAGTACACATCGATGTGTTCGCCCAGAATTCTGAGGGAGACTAACTGGTACAGTCGTTTCTGATCTGGCAGGAAGCACGACCTTCTTCAAGCTGTACACTTTTCCTGATAACGCTCCTTCCATGAAAAGTTCCTCTTGACCACATTTCATCGCTCCTTGCTTGACGTCGATCTCACAAGAGTTCTTCCTCATAAAGTCTAAGCCCAGTATGCAGTCGTCCATTATGTCAGCCACGATGACATTATGCAGGTAAATTCCATTGCCCAACTTTAACTGCATCTCTTTCTCTCCTCGGACGGGTATGCGCTGACCCGTGGCCGTTACCAAGTTGATGCGGTCACGGTTTGCAGAGTCCCCAAGGAACCGATTTGCAAGTCGGGAACTGACAACCGTGCGAGATGCTCCAGTATCTATTGTCAGCTTGCATGGTGTTCCATTTACCTCGCCCTTGATGATCAGGCTGTTCCCATCCTGGGTTTGTGAGATCGAAACCCTTGGGGCTCTTCTAAAATCAGCCAGCACCCGCCCCGCAGTCCTGGCATTTATTCGTTTCCCTCCTGTTGCTGGGCGGTGACATTAGCCACCCTATCCTCTTGGGAACGACTTTCTTCTCTTTCAGCAGTCCGCTTTGGGCAACTGGATCAAAGGTGGCCCCTCTCACCACATGTGTAGCACCTAGGGCTATACCTCGTGAAACGGTCGCGAGCCGGTGATGCTACAACTTCCCTGACACGGTGAGATCGATGATCCTTCCGTACGGCTTCGACCTCCAAAGCATGAGCCAAGGCGTCTTTGAGAGTCTCATGGTGCCCGAGTCTGACAGCGGCCCTGACTTCCAGGTCGTGGATGCCGTCGATGAATACTTGCACCAGATTCCCATCGATGAGCGCAGGTACCGACTGGTATGCCTTCCGTACCAGCTTCTCAACTTCCAGGGCCCACTGTTGCAAGTTTTCACCAGAGCGCTGGACACGATCCTTCAGCTGCGCACGATACACGTGTTCCAGGTGAGCGTCACCGTATCTGGTTTCCAAGGCTTCTAGTAGCTGCTCGTAGGAAACATCGTCTCCGAGAGCTTCTAGGACGGTTAACGCCTTGTCTCGCAAACCCAATGTAAGCGCAGTCATGGCCTGGGCTTTGCTCCACCCGTTTGCCTTCTTAACGGCTTCAAACTGCTTTTTATAGGCTGACCATGAAGATGTCCCATCGAATGGCGGTACTTTAAATCCACGCGCTGAAGGTACGGCAGGTAAGGAAGTCGCAATCCCATCTCCAGCTTTCAGATTTCCCAGCTCTTTCCTCACATCTGTAATCTGGTTTTTTACATCTTCAATCCGAGTTTCGGCTTTCGTGATGCGGTTCTCAACATGATGAACTTGATCCTTCATCACATTCATCTCCTTGCCAAAAGTCGCTCGAAGATCTTTCATGAGGAGCGTCTGTTCCTCCTGGCGGCGTGCCTGCTCCTCCTTGTCACGCAGCAGCTGTTCTTCCAACCGGCGGGCCTGCTCCTCCTGGCGGCGTGCCTGCTCCTCCTGGCGGCGTGCCTGCTCCTCCTTATCCCGCAGCAGCTGTTCTTCCAACCGGCGGGCTTGCTCCTCCTGGTGGCGGGCCTGCTCCTCCTGGCGACGGGCTTGCTCCTCCTGGTGGCGGGCCTGCTCCTCCTGGCGACGGGCTTGCTCCTGTAGCATCGCCATCAGCGCAGCAAAGTCTGGAGGTGCTGGCGCTGGAGATACCGTGGGCGGGCCTGCTTCCACCGTTGGCTGCTCCTGACCACCCAACCTCTCCGGCGTATTACCTCCGAAGCGCCTGCTGTCCAACTCCTGCTGGCGCTGACCCCTGGTACGGACGCCCTCTGTGTCTTCTTTCGGTAACACCGGCATTGTCCAAATCCCCAATTCTGACACCAATTGTTACGAGCCGGGGTTCTACCGAATTGAAATGCCGGTCAAACTACCACAAAACACTTTATTTATTACACCACTAATTTACACTTTACTATAAGCTTCACTGAACACTTTTAATCGCACTTGAACTCGCAGGTATAACTCGTATTATCGCTCCGGAAATACTGATGCTCCGCCACCGAAGTGCTCCGCCTTTATAGTGCGGTCATTACTCTAGATTACTCTGGAATTTTCATGGAAGAAATATCGCGAACATTCCACACCTTCGAGATGCTTCTAGATAACACGTTACATAGAAGTACCTTGACAGAACATTCCCGAAAGACGTTACGTAGTAGTACTGCGATTTGCTACTAGATGGCGCCGAGTTTGGTAGTCTTATTACTCGCTACGAGATGGCGTTACAGTATGTCAATAATTGGTAACAACCCTTGAGTTTTTCTATTCATCAACAATTCAGAAGGACTTTTGTAATCAAATTCTTTAGAAATAGGTGTATTTCTATACTCTAACAAAACTAAATACTTATCTTTACCTTCATAATCAGCTTTTTTAAACAAATTTTTAACTGTTTGAACATATCTTTCTGCTAGTCCATTTGATTGAGCATATGTTGGACTACTAGTTTTATGAATAAAGTTCCAATTAGTAGCAAATATTTTGAATTTATAACTGGAAAAATTTGTTCCATTGTCAGTGTACAATATCTCAGGTATGCCAAATCTGCTAAAACATGACTTTAACAACTCGATAGTACTTTCAGGTCTTAAACTACTTAGTTTAAAAACTTCAAAATACTTGCTATAATAATCTACTACTAACAAATAATTTATGTCATTATAATGAAAAACATCACAACCTAAGTGACTCCACGGCTTCACTGGCATATTTCTAATAATCATAGGCTCCTTTATATTATTTTTTCTAAACTTATCACAAGTACTACAGTTTAAAACTTTATTTTCAATATCTTTTGACATATTAGGCCAAAACATACATGATCTAGCTCTAGACTTAGATTTATCTAGTCCCATGTGATTATAATGTATTCTATTTAACATATCTGATCTTAATGTTTTTGGTACCACAATGCAAAATTTTTTAAAATTTAACCCATCACAGAGATACAAATTTTCTTTATAAGTATAATATGACTTTAAATAATCAGGAATATTATTTAAGTTAGGCCATCCATTTAAAATATAATCTTTTAACATTAATAATTCTCTGTCATTATTTGTCTCGTTTTTAAACATCTGTAATTTATTTTGACTTACTGGTAATGAAGTTATAACCATACCTACTTGAGCCTCTATTTCCTTTTCTAATATATCACTAACACTATGATAATTATTCCTAGACATATTATCAGCTAATTGCAAATCTTTCCCTGGCTTATATTTAACAATAATGTCATACTTTTGCAAATGTAACCGCATACGTTGTAACCGTAAGGGGATATCACATAGTGGTTTTTTAAATATTGACTCTAATGGTCTATGATCTGTTTCTACTTCAACACATTTACCATATACATACTGATGATACCTGCTACAGCCAAAGACAATAGCAAGCAGTTCTTTTTCTAGCTGTGTGCTAGTCATGGCTTTGCTAGCGTAAGCAACCGGTAAGTTATTTTGTAACAGAACTGCACCGAGAGCATCTTTAGATGCATCTACAGACAACTTTGTAGGTTTATTAACATCATAATACTGTAACACTGGGGCTGAAACTAGAATATTTTTTAATTCCTCAAATGATTTATCTTGTTCTTCTGACCATGACCACTGCATATTTTTTTTTATTAGTTTACGTAGGGGATAGCAGACTTGAGACAAAGAGGGAATAAACTTTGCAATATATGTGATCATACCTAACAACCGTTGAACTTCTTTAACATTTTGTGGTTTAGACATACTTAATATTGCCTCAATTTTTCTATTATCTGGCTTAATTCCTTGACTTGTTAAAATATGACCTAAATACTGAATTTCTGATAGACCAAACTCACATTTTTCCAAGTTAAATTTTACCCCATTCTCCCTAGCCACTTTTAATACTTCAAATAATATTTTATCATGATCAATTTTATTGTTTGCCCATATTGCAATATCGTCAACAAAAACTTCACATCCTTGTATATTTTCAAAAATCTGTTTATATTGTCTATGAAATATTTCAGGAGAACTAGACAAACCATATGGTAATCTTTTAAAACAATACCTACCAAAGGGGGTGGTAAAAGTACACAGTTTAGCACTTTCATCACTTAACTTAACATGAAAAAATGCAGTAGAGGCATCTAACTTACTAAAAACAGTAGCACCGGACATTCTACTTGAAACCTCTTCAAATGTGGGCAATTTAAAATGTTCTCTCATAATACATTTGTTTAAATTACTAGGGTCTAAACATACTCTAATTTTACCATTAGGTTTTTTTACTATTACTATATTGCTGACAAACTCTGTAGGCTCTGTAATTTTTTGTATAACTTGCATAGTCTCTAATTTTTCTAACTCTTCTTTTAATAAGTTATGTAATGAGAGTGGTACACCCCTACACTGCTCAACTTTTCCGACTGCATCTTCTTTTAATTTAATTTTATATTCTACTCCTTTTAAAGTTCCTAACTTTTCATCAAATAAATCACTAAACTCTTTAATAATTTTGTCATAACCGCCATTTTCTATTTTTCTTAAATATTTTCTTTCTAGTAAGTTCAATGCTAGGATAGTTTCATGTCCTAAAACAGGAATACAATTACTACTATCAACTACATAGAAATTAAGATAAACCTTTTTATTATTAATTAATTTACATTGAATATTTAACATTCCAACGCAGTTTATTTTGGAACCATCATAGTTATATAAATTATTATGTCGTTGATTAATTTTACTTCCTAGTCTCAACTGCTTAATATATTTAAAAGGTAATACATCACAATCGGAACCTGTATCTAATTTAAAATCAATTATTTTATTATTAATTTGCAAACTCTCACAAAGTTGTTTATTTATACCATTTACCTGAATAGATCCTAGAACATAAGAATTTTCTTCATCTTCAGAATTACTGTTACGACGAACATAGTTTACTTTATTACGACACATTTTGCCATAGTGACCATATTTGCCACATTTTTTACATTCTTGATTGAAAGCAGGACACTTAAAGCCATGCTGATATCCACATCTATGACATACAGGTCTGTTTCTGTTATTATTATTTCTTGCTATGTTTCCTGCCTGCCATTTATTTTTCTCTCTATTCAAATTACTACTTGCCATCTGTGTAGAGCTAATGGATGACTGACTGAATTGGCTTTTTACTATATTGACATTACTGTTCAAGTTTTCTGTTTCAAAATTATTGATTTGCTTTTCCATAAGCTCGTAGGACTTAATAATTTTAATATATTTGTTTAGATCCAAATCTGGTTCTTTCAGCAATTTCTCCACTATGTTCTTTCTTTTAATACCTCTTATTATTTGATCTTTTATCAAACTATCTCGTAATTGCCCAAAATTACAATTAACTGACATCGATCTTAGAACATTTAGGTATTCGTCAAAGGTTTCACCTTCCTGAATTTTTCGTCCAAAAAACATATTTCGATTGATACTTTCATTGAGCACTGGAAGGAAGTACGTATCAAACTTTTCTACAACATTTGCATAAACTGTTTTTGGTTTTGCCTCTAAAAATTCAAAATTGTTGTATATTTCAATGGCATCATCTCCAATACTGTGCAAAAATAATGCTATTTTTCCTGACTCTGTAAGTTTTTCTTTGGCCCCTGAGGCTTCAAAATATATTTCAAAGCGTTGCTTCCATTTTTTATAATTTTCTCCCGCGTCCCCTTGTAGC
This sequence comes from Nudaria mundana, assembly GCA_963556515.1. NCBI lineage: Eukaryota > Metazoa > Arthropoda > Insecta > Lepidoptera > Erebidae > Nudaria > Nudaria mundana. The sequence continues at coordinate 3,162,531 of OY748314.1, forward strand.
GTTAAATGTGATGGCGGCTTCAACATTTCCATTTTGTATAATCCTTGTTGCGACACTTACAGCATGCAAAAACAACATTTAATTTTCACTATTTTAGCATATACGACTGCGCCATGTAATAATGTTAGACTTGTCATAGTCTTTATTTAGATGATAATAAAAGTAAAACTGCACGTAAGTTGTAATTGTAAGACATCTTTATTTTTCTATGTCCGTGTTGCCAGTGTCAGCTGGGATACCAACACTAAAAACCTTAAACCTATTACAAGTAACAATATAAAGACACGCCCTTCGATTGCCTAAAACAGAGAAATAAAATGCCTCCTCGCTGTCCAAATTGGATAGAAGAGGACTTTCCCAGACTCGTGAGATCACGGTGGACAGAACCTTTGATCTGTATCGACGACATTTCCAAGTAAAATAACTTCTAGACTCGAGTTTTGTAGGTTAAGTGTAAGACAAATGTAGTGATCGAGAGATATTCCAGAGATATTGTCGGTAAAGGACTGAGCAGTGAAAAAAGGGGCTCACGACAGCTCGCGCTGGCTTTTTATCAACTAGCGAGCTGTTTCGAGATTCTTCCTTTCCTGCAAAAACTAGTTTAAACCACTTTTTACAAACAAAACTTGTCGTCAGCCGGAAACTCAACTATAGATCAGTCTGTCGCAACTACATACAAAAAAAAACTATTATGAAACGGGGATGTTTATTAAAATCAAATATGAAGTATGTATAGAAAGTGTGAAATATGTAGTTATAAGAAAGCACGGCACAAAACGGATTTCATGGCCAGATTTCCTATGGATGAGAACAATAACACCGGAAGATAACAAAATATATAACTACATAGGATGAAAGAATGATGGAAAGACAAATTATTGCTCAAAACATTTGATAAATGTGTTTTTGTGTTCGAACGTGATGTATAACCTTATCTTCATAACTAGGTAATCGCTGGAATGCGGGCGGTTACATCCAAATAATTAAGACGGAGAACCCTACCTAACCTCTAAAAAATATAATTCAATTTTCAACAATGACGCGAGCCAACGAAGCCGGGAATTGTTCAAGTGTAATTATAAAGATGCAAATCTGACCTGATTCCTGTCTTCCTATAAGTATATCAAATGAGTTCTGTTTAGTGTCTTAGCTGCATGTTATAGTTGGTAGAAGCTGGATGATAAAGTTGCGGGGTAGGTTGACTTGTAATTTAAAGCTATTGCTCTGATAATTTACTTGTCAGCACATTGCAATAACCTTTCTAGCTCATTCTCATGATATTGTACGGATGGATGGAAAGTAACCTCCATCCAACCGTGAAAGTAAGTTTGACCCGTTAAAGTGATACTGAATTCAGTAACCTGTTGAGACTAATAGAATTGTAAAGAGACTAAAGAAAGAGAATGTGAGTGACACACCAGACAGATGCCGGGACGTTGATATCCTTTGTATTGGTTTCATGTAACTTACTTAATTGGGTATGGATTGAGACGTCCTATATTCATCTAGGCGCCAAGTAAAGAGATGAGGGACGTCCTTAAAGAGTGTTGAGGACGTCCCTAAACTAAAGTGAGCGGCTTCTTGTGACGGTAATGTGACCCCCATCAGGACCACCAGATCAGAGTGAGGAGACGTCCTCAAAGTAGAGTACGGACGGCTTCCTCTGATGTGATGTATTGAATCCACAGCAGGGCCGTCCGACCATTGAGTAGAGTGAAAGAGTTGTACAGTAAAGTGTAGACGGCCTCCGATGATCCACCAGGACCGTCTGACCACTGTGTATAGTATAAAGTGAGTATAGTAACTTACTTGCCCTTAGATAAATCATTCCCTGGTTCATTCAATTGTATGCTAAAGAGAAAAGCCTAACCCTTCCTTTTACCTAAAGAAAAGATGAAACCAGGTTTACCATAGTTTAGAATGTAGGATACTTAGACAAGTGACAATGGTTGCTTGAGCTCTAATTTATACTTACAGAAAGGAGAACAAGAGGGACTGTTGGGTGCTATGGACTAAGGATGTATTGGAGGCTCAGATAACCGGATCATCATTACACAATAGAAGCGATGCAGATTGTAGATTATATAAAACCTTCTAGCCTACTAAAGTGAGTTTTAAATAAAAAGGGTCATAATGTTACACAGTCACCAATACTACGAGCTGCAGAATATTGATTGAAGAAGAAATTACAAATATTTTTAATATACATCGCGCCACATGTGCAGCCCTGCGATTGCTGTGGGAACGCGCAGTGCGCAGCAATCACAAATGTAAGGTTGAGCATTTAGGCACATTTTAGCATGCAGTGGTTGCTGACGCGACGGAGTAGGCTATTATAGTAGTAGGTATTGGAAATTTTCTACTGAGTGAAGTATCTGTTACGTAGTAACTATTTAGTAATCTGTGCCTTTACGATGCTCCATATCAAAACTGAACTGGCTTAGTCTCACTATGGGCACAGGTTAATAAATAGTTACTACGTAACAGATACATCACTCCCATACAAAAGCGAAAATACCTACTCTATATTAACCTACAAAATTTTAATAATAATACCTGCTGCACAGAACGTGAAGAATTGTACCTTAAACACGCGCCCATGGAGTCGAGACTGTGTTGCCCGCCGTGCGAGTGACGCCATCGTAAGAATGCGCTAGGGTTGTACCTATGGTGATTATTGTAATAAAATGAATGTTACGGATCAACCATTTTTTTTATTAGTCAATCCAATATGTTTTAGTTTTATATAATGATTTGTATTTTTTTATTGATCAATAAATATAAACGGCAAAAATATCACGTTTGTTGTATGGGTTGTACCCTAAAATATTAATTTTATTCTGGTTTTTAGTATTTGTTGCTATAGCGGCAACATAAATACATTATTTACTATGTCACGGTTCAAGGTATAGTAATTATCACGGTTCATGAAATACAGCCTGGTGACAGACTGACGGACGGACAGTGAAGTCTTAGTAATAGGGTTCTGTATTTCCCCTTTGGGTACGGAGCCCTAAAAAGAAAATAAATAATATCTATCGATAGGTCATCAAAAATGATATTGAGGTTTCTAATTTTTTTTTTCTAAACTGAATAGTTTGCGCGAGAGTCCCTTCCAAAGTGGTAAAATGTGTCGTCGTTCTCGGTGTGAGAGAAGGAAACGTTGTAACATAAAAAACCAACCATGCGCTCAAAAAAAACGAACTCCTCCAAGACAACAGTTGCAACGGTTAAACTACCTCTAACTGTACTAGGTAGTTGTTTACTGTACTTTTTATTATTTAAAAACAAAATGGCGTCGTCGCGCAGTGCTCCATTAAAAATGAACTCGAATAATTTAGATAACAAATTAATATTGTGACTAGTTTAGGACGCCCGTGATTTTGTTATTGTTAACTATTTTAACTTATGATTTTTGAGTTCGATTGTTGCTGAGCGCGTGTCTGGTGGCTTTTTAGGTTACCTATGGCGCTCCGCAAAAATCGGGATCCAGACCCTCACACACCGAACAACGTTTCACCTGCACCTGGAGCTAGTTCGGAATAACTAGTTCTTCTGTGCGGGACTATCAACTTATCAAGCATTACCTTGACATTGGCGAAATCATCGATGAACATCGATGGAGCCACGTTTTTAAAGGAAGAAGAACTTGTGATTTATTTATAACTAGCTGTTGCCCGCAGCTCCGCGTGTTACTTTAGATCTACATACCTTTTTTATTTATGAACCGATTGAAAACCAAACCTTAAATGTTAAGTTGAATAAACCACAACGCATTACTGAAAACCAAAAATTCAAATCAAAAATTCAAAACGGATAAGCCGTTTCTGAGATAAGCGTGTTCAAACATTCAGACAAACAGACAAAAGTTCTAAAACCATTGTTTTGGGTTTTATTGCGTTCATAAAGCCTAGTTATGAAGAAAGAATAGTTTCTCTATTAGTTAAATAAATAAATATTTTATTTATGATTATTTATTGATTATACAAATTCATCAGATGCGAAAATATGAAATATTATTTATTATCTTCGTCGTGTGTGATAAATGGCGAGCGATATCGTATCTTAAGATAAAATATTATTGAGCGGAGTTTACGAAGCTCTTTCTTAGACGACTCGTGTATTTCGTTCGTTATCGAACTCCTCCTAAACGACAGGACCGATCTTTTTGAAATTTGGCACGATCATAGTGACCATCACCGTGAGTGCATATATCTGAATTCATAAAGATCGGTCCCGTCGTTTAGGAGTTCGACCCGGATCGACAAACTCAGCTCAATTATTGCAACAGCAGAATGTATTGCATACCTAGTAGTATCTTAGCCGTGTGCTTACGTGAACTCCACTGCGGGTGACGTAACCTACGACAAACTTATTATTTGCGGTTGGCACAGACGGGTCTAGGGATCGGACTGCAAAATTAAGTTTGTTTTTTTATTGTAAAAGGTACCCTGTGTGGTGCCCAGGATATTAAAGAATAGTTATACCAAGATTTATCGTAATCGAACCGGTAGTTTTTGCGTGATGCCTGAACAAACAGACAGACAAACATTTTATTTATCACATTTTTGGGTTCAGTGTCGGTGTAGTAACACCCCCTGCCATTTATTTTTTTGATATTTTCAATGTACAGAATTTTCACTTACAGATTTATTATAAGTATAGATTGTAAGTACTTATTCATCGGTGTCACATATTTACTCATAATAATATGCTATTGACACTATCACGGACCGGTTTATTTTTTTTTGAGAAATATTAAAAAAAAAAGTTTATAGATAGAAAACTCGATACAAAACCTATATGTAGGCTGCATTCCCCCTCTTTGGTGGAGGGCTATGCCCAGTAGTAGTGGGCTTCAAATTGGCTAAGATAATGATGATGATTTTAAAAAAATTGTCATGTACCCATAGAGAAGATGTACCTGTAATGGTAACCTATTGAAATCTCGAATTTCTGTTACCCGAATCTTAAAGTAGAACTTTTGGTAGAACTTTTAAAAGACAGATGTAATGAATGACAACTTTTTAAAATTCCCTTTTTAATTTCTCAGATGAATCAATAAGAAATGATGAATAAGATTCTCAGAATACTTTTTTTTGTTTCCTATCGTATCATTTTCCAAATAAACTATTGCCAGATTTTCATAATCTTTTTATTTGATTCCCATACAATCGTGTTCCAGCTAAACTATTGCAATAAATAATATTATTTCTTGTTTCCCAAACTAACAATTTCCAGAATTATTACTAAACTACCCTACACTATTAACAAAATTTAATAAGCCTCAATTATTTTGTAGGTCTAAATGATATTATTTATCTATCTAAACCTCTATATAGTTTTCGTCGAACCAGTTTGCTATCACTACCTCAGAAACTCTGCACCAAGACTTCAGACACCAGTAATGTAATAATGTTAGACTTGTCATAGTCTTTATTTAGATGATAATAAAAGTAAAACTGCACGTAAGTTGTAATTGTAAGACATCTTTATTTTTCTATGTCCGTGTTGCCAGTGTCAGCTGGGATACCAACACTAAAAACCTTAAACCTATTACATCTCCCTTTCTTTCACAAAACAAATAAACATAAAAATATTAAGTTACATACTCATTCAAGTAAGATGGTGTTTTAACAGCTCTACCAAACCTAGTTCTAACACAATTGTCGTTTTGCACAAAACTATGATTAGGTTTACATTCAGACAGATCCACAGGTTCAGGCACCCTAATATCCATTTCTAAATTATTGCTAAGTTCCCTATTATTAGCAATTGTAGCATCATTAATTTTTGTCTCTGAACTGTCAATAACGTTATCATCATAAAAATTACTGTAATTTTCTCTCTCAGGTACAAAACACATTTTATTTTGATTCCTGCAGTCTACTAAATACCGTCTATTTCTGTCTATCTCTTGTCCAGTTTCTGTGATAATTTTGTAAGAATTTGGTCTATTATCTTTTGCCTTTACCTCAGCATAACAATTTGGTTTGTTATCATTTTTGTGTAACAATACTACTTTCTGACCATCTTTTAAATTAGATAACTTCCTAGTATTCCTATCATAGTAGCTCTTTTGTTTGAATGCATTAAAATACAATGTGTTCTGCACCCTTTTATTTTCATGACTTGGTATTGTTACGAGCCGGGGTTCTACCGAATTGAAATGCCGGTCAAACTACCACAAAACACTTTATTTATTACACCACTAATTTACACTTTACTATAAGCTTCACTGAACACTTTTAATCGCACTTGAACTCGCAGGTATAACTCGTATTATCGCTCCGGAAATACTGATGCTCCGCCACCGAAGTGCTCCGCCTTTATAGTGCGGTCATTACTCTAGATTACTCTGGAATTTTCATGGAAGAAATATCGCGAACATTCCACACCTTCGAGATGCTTCTAGATAACACGTTACATAGAAGTACCTTGACAGAACATTCCCGAAAGACGTTACGTAGTAGTACTGCGATTTGCTACTAGATGGCGCCGAGTTTGGTAGTCTTATTACTCGCTACGAGATGGCGTTACACTGCCCCCCTCCTAAGACATGCTCGTCCCGAGCATTGTCAGGCCCATAATATCGCGCCAATCGATCCACATGAACTATCTTTGGCGCACTTCTTGGACTCTTCCGTATTCGGTAAGTGACATCGTTAATCTTGGTCACAACTCGGTATGGTCCATCCCATTTAGCTTGCAGCTTAGGAGACTTCCCTTTACTGCGGACTGGGTTATGTAACCACACTAACGAACCTTCATCGAAGCTCTTATTGTTTGTCTTTCGGTCGTAACGGGTCTTTATCTTTTCAGACATTTGTTGACCTGATTGTCTGACATGCTCATAAATGTCATTCATCCTGCTGCGCAAGTCATTCGCATAATCAGTGATATTGCGTGGAGCGTCAGGTGGTATACCGGTTAGTAAGTCGGCAGGCAACCGTAATTCTCTTCCAAAGTTCGCATAAGCTGGTGTCACTGACGTGCTTTCGTGAACCGCACTTCGGTAAGACAAAAGAAACGGTTGGATGTGCTTGTCCCAATCTTTTTGCCTGCTTTCCACAACTTTTGCCAGATATCTCTCCAATGTCTGATTAAATCGCTCCACCATTCCATCTGACTGCGGGTGGTAAGAGGTCGTTCTGGTTTTGTGAGTACCCATGACCCGACACATTTCCTGGAACACCTGAGATTCAAAATTTCTTCCTTGATCGCTATGGATTTCTAGAGGCACCCCGAAACGACAGAAGACTTCGTGAACTAATTTATCTGCCACCGTAGTAGCTTCTTGATTAGGTATAGCGAAGACTTCTGGCCACTTCGTGAAATAATCCATCACAACCATGAAGTACTTGTTTCCGCTTTCACTTTCAGGAAACGGTCCCGCAACATCTAGGGCTATCCTTTCCCATGGTGCCCCAACGTTATACAGTTTCAGTGCACCTCTGCTCCGTGTATGAGGTCCTTTCACAGCAGCACAACTCGTACATTTGCGACACCAGTCCTCAACGTCGTCGCGACAGTGGATCCAGTAAAACCGCTCACGTATCTTCAACAGAGTCCTTTTTACTCCCATATGGCCCCCTGAACATCCATTATGGTAGAGCTGTAGCACATCTGGGACCTTAACTTTAGGGACGACCATTTGCAAATGACAGCTGTCTCCTCGAGCATTTTCCCATTTGCGGCACAAGACTCCATCCTGAATAACTAAACTGTCCCATTGCGCCCAATAACTTTTTGTGATTGAACTCATTGAAGCGACGTCACTCCACATGGGTTTAGGAGCACTTGCTTTAATCCACTCAAATATTGGCTTGATGTCTGCGTCGTCCTGTTGAGCATGTTGTAGGCTTTCTTTCCATTCGTCGCTCAGATCCGTTTTAAGCATCTTCACAGGTATGGCTTCCTTTATCTCCTGTTTGGCACAGTGCTTACAGTCTTCAGGGCAAGGTCTTCTTGACAATGCGTCTGCGTTGCCATGGGATCTCCCACTGCGATGTTCGATTACAAAGTCATATTCCTGTAATAGCTCAATCCATCTGGCGACTTGTCCTTCTGGATTCTTAAATTGTAATAGCCACTTCAATGCAGCATGGTCGGTACGTATAAGGAATTTTCGCCCTAGTAAATATTTGCTGAAATGCTGCAATGTCTTCACCACGGCGAGTAATTCTCTCCTCGTGACGCAATAATTCCTTTCAGGTTTCGATAAGGATTTGCTGAAGTAGGCTATAACGACCTCTCGATCTCCTTTCCTTTGAGATAACACACCTCCGAGTCCGATATCACTTGCGTCTGTGTCAACTATAAATTCATTTTCCGCATCAGGATAACCCAAAATAGGTGTATTGCACAGACGATTCTTTAGCTCCTGGAATGCGATGCCGCAGCTTCCGTCCCAGCAGAATTGTCGCTTCTCCTCCGTGAGCTTGTGTAAGGGCTTGGCAATATCCGCAAAGTTCTGGACGAATCGCCGGTAGTATGAGCACAAACCCAAAAATGCTCTGACCTGCGTCTTATCCTTTGGAACCGGCCAATCCTTGACGGCGATGATTTTCTCTGGATCCGTGCGGATACCATCTTCAGACACTACGTAGCCTAGGAAGCTTACTTGCCGTTTGAGGAATGAGCACTTCTTCGGGCTGAGCTTCAGGTTCGCGCTTCGGATCTTTACAAGCACGCGTTCCAGGTTTTGAAGATGCTCTTCTAAGGTACGGCCCACGATGATAATGTCATCTAGATAGACAAGACAGGCGTCCCCAGTCAATCCGGCGAGTACAATTTCCATTAATCTTTCAAAAGTAGCCGGGGCGTTGCATAAACCAAATGGCATAACTTTAAACTGCCACAAACCCTTTCCTGTGGAAAATGCAGTCTTCTCTTTATCCTTCGGATCAATTTCAACTTGCCAGTAGCCACTTTTCAGGTCTAGCGTGCTAAACCACTTCACCCCTGTCAGCATGTCCAACGTGTCATCGATCCTTGGTAAAGGGTAGCTGTCCTTTTTCGTAACGTCGTTCAGACGACGATAGTCGACACAAAACCGCATACTGCCATCTTTCTTCCTCACCAGCACTACAGGTGAGCACCATGGACTTGACGATGGTTCTATCACACCATCTTTTACCATTCCTTCAATCATGGTCTCAACTTCCTTTTCTCGTGCTACTGGCAGTCTCCTTGGTCGCTGACGGATGGGTGCCTCATTTCCTGTATTGATTCTATGCTGAACCAATCCAGTCTTCCCAATGTCAGCATCACTCGAAGAGAAAATATCGGCGTACTTGAGTAACATCTTCTTAGCCTTGTCCATTTCATTCTTCGTTAAGATGTTACGACAGTCTTCTAAAAGTGTCAACACGTTGTTTCTAGCGTCCTTGTTGACGATGTTCCCAGTACTCAACTCTTGGCATCGGCGCATCCAATCTACTTCTTCGCAAGTGCCAATCAATGTGCTCTTTTCTATCACGTGTTCCTTATCACTAAGGTTCAGCACACGTACCACTGAGGCTTCATTGGCTCTTACCAGAGTTCGGGCCATTTTCCATGGAAGTTCATTGTATATCCCTTCTATGAGTACACATCGATGTGTTCGCCCAGAATTCTGAGGGAGACTAACTGGTACAGTCGTTTCTGATCTGGCAGGAAGCACGACCTTCTTCAAGCTGTACACTTTTCCTGATAACGCTCCTTCCATGAAAAGTTCCTCTTGACCACATTTCATCGCTCCTTGCTTGACGTCGATCTCACAAGAGTTCTTCCTCATAAAGTCTAAGCCCAGTATGCAGTCGTCCATTATGTCAGCCACGATGACATTATGCAGGTAAATTCCATTGCCCAACTTTAACTGCATCTCTTTCTCTCCTCGGACGGGTATGCGCTGACCCGTGGCCGTTACCAAGTTGATGCGGTCACGGTTTGCAGAGTCCCCAAGGAACCGATTTGCAAGTCGGGAACTGACAACCGTGCGAGATGCTCCAGTATCTATTGTCAGCTTGCATGGTGTTCCATTTACCTCGCCCTTGATGATCAGGCTGTTCCCATCCTGGGTTTGTGAGATCGAAACCCTTGGGGCTCTTCTAAAATCAGCCAGCACCCGCCCCGCAGTCCTGGCATTTATTCGTTTCCCTCCTGTTGCTGGGCGGTGACATTAGCCACCCTATCCTCTTGGGAACGACTTTCTTCTCTTTCAGCAGTCCGCTTTGGGCAACTGGATCAAAGGTGGCCCCTCTCACCACATGTGTAGCACCTAGGGCTATACCTCGTGAAACGGTCGCGAGCCGGTGATGCTACAACTTCCCTGACACGGTGAGATCGATGATCCTTCCGTACGGCTTCGACCTCCAAAGCATGAGCCAAGGCGTCTTTGAGAGTCTCATGGTGCCCGAGTCTGACAGCGGCCCTGACTTCCAGGTCGTGGATGCCGTCGATGAATACTTGCACCAGATTCCCATCGATGAGCGCAGGTACCGACTGGTATGCCTTCCGTACCAGCTTCTCAACTTCCAGGGCCCACTGTTGCAAGTTTTCACCAGAGCGCTGGACACGATCCTTCAGCTGCGCACGATACACGTGTTCCAGGTGAGCGTCACCGTATCTGGTTTCCAAGGCTTCTAGTAGCTGCTCGTAGGAAACATCGTCTCCGAGAGCTTCTAGGACGGTTAACGCCTTGTCTCGCAAACCCAATGTAAGCGCAGTCATGGCCTGGGCTTTGCTCCACCCGTTTGCCTTCTTAACGGCTTCAAACTGCTTTTTATAGGCTGACCATGAAGATGTCCCATCGAATGGCGGTACTTTAAATCCACGCGCTGAAGGTACGGCAGGTAAGGAAGTCGCAATCCCATCTCCAGCTTTCAGATTTCCCAGCTCTTTCCTCACATCTGTAATCTGGTTTTTTACATCTTCAATCCGAGTTTCGGCTTTCGTGATGCGGTTCTCAACATGATGAACTTGATCCTTCATCACATTCATCTCCTTGCCAAAAGTCGCTCGAAGATCTTTCATGAGGAGCGTCTGTTCCTCCTGGCGGCGTGCCTGCTCCTCCTTGTCACGCAGCAGCTGTTCTTCCAACCGGCGGGCCTGCTCCTCCTGGCGGCGTGCCTGCTCCTCCTGGCGGCGTGCCTGCTCCTCCTTATCCCGCAGCAGCTGTTCTTCCAACCGGCGGGCTTGCTCCTCCTGGTGGCGGGCCTGCTCCTCCTGGCGACGGGCTTGCTCCTCCTGGTGGCGGGCCTGCTCCTCCTGGCGACGGGCTTGCTCCTGTAGCATCGCCATCAGCGCAGCAAAGTCTGAAGGTGCTGGCGCTGGAGATACCGTGGGCGGGCCTGCTTCCACCGTTGGCTGCTCCTGACCACCCAACCTCTCCGGCGTATTACCTCCGAAGCGCCTGCTGTCCAACTCCTGCTGGCGCTGACCCCTGGTACGGACGCCCTCTGTGTCTTCTTTCGGTAACACCGGCATTGTCCAAATCCCCAATTCTGACACCAATTGTTACGAGCCGGGGTTCTACCGAATTGAAATGCCGGTCAAACTACCACAAAACACTTTATTTATTACACCACTAATTTACACTTTACTATAAGCTTCACTGAACACTTTTAATCGCACTTGAACTCGCAGGTATAACTCGTATTATCGCTCCGGAAATACTGATGCTCCGCCACCGAAGTGCTCCGCCTTTATAGTGCGGTCATTACTCTAGATTACTCTGGAATTTTCATGGAAGAAATATCGCGAACATTCCACACCTTCGAGATGCTTCTAGATAACACGTTACATAGAAGTACCTTGACAGAACATTCCCGAAAGACGTTACGTAGTAGTACTGCGATTTGCTACTAGATGGCGCCGAGTTTGGTAGTCTTATTACTCGCTACGAGATGGCGTTACAGTATGTCAATAATTGGTAACAACCCTTGAGTTTTTCTATTCATCAACAATTCAGAAGGACTTTTGTAATCAAATTCTTTAGAAATAGGTGTATTTCTATACTCTAACAAAACTAAATACTTATCTTTACCTTCATAATCAGCTTTTTTAAACAAATTTTTAACTGTTTGAACATATCTTTCTGCTAGTCCATTTGATTGAGCATATGTTGGACTACTAGTTTTATGAATAAAGTTCCAATTAGTAGCAAATATTTTGAATTTATAACTGGAAAAATTTGTTCCATTGTCAGTGTACAATATCTCAGGTATGCCAAATCTGCTAAAACATGACTTTAACAACTCGATAGTACTTTCAGGTCTTAAACTACTTAGTTTAAAAACTTCAAAATACTTGCTATAATAATCTACTACTAACAAATAATTTATGTCATTATAATGAAAAACATCACAACCTAAGTGACTCCACGGCTTCACTGGCATATTTCTAATAATCATAGGCTCCTTTATATTATTTTTTCTAAACTTATCACAAGTACTACAGTTTAAAACTTTATTTTCAATATCTTTTGACATATTAGGCCAAAACATACATGATCTAGCTCTAGACTTAGATTTATCTAGTCCCATGTGATTATAATGTATTCTATTTAACATATCTGATCTTAATGTTTTTGGTACCACAATGCAAAATTTTTTAAAATTTAACCCATCACAGAGATACAAATTTTCTTTATAAGTATAATATGACTTTAAATAATCAGGAATATTATTTAAGTTAGGCCATCCATTTAAAATATAATCTTTTAACATTAATAATTCTCTGTCATTATTTGTCTCGTTTTTAAACATCTGTAATTTATTTTGACTTACTGGTAATGAAGTTATAACCATACCTACTTGAGCCTCTATTTCCTTTTCTAATATATCACTAACACTATGATAATTATTCCTAGACATATTATCAGCTAATTGCAAATCTTTCCCTGGCTTATATTTAACAATAATGTCATACTTTTGCAAATGTAACCGCATACGTTGTAACCGTAAGGGGATATCACATAGTGGTTTTTTAAATATTGACTCTAATGGTCTATGATCTGTTTCTACTTCAACACATTTACCATATACATACTGATGATACCTGCTACAGCCAAAGACAATAGCAAGCAGTTCTTTTTCTAGCTGTGTGCTAGTCATGGCTTTGCTAGCGTAAGCAACCGGTAAGTTATTTTGTAACAGAACTGCACCGAGAGCATCTTTAGATGCATCTACAGACAACTTTGTAGGTTTATTAACATCATAATACTGTAACACTGGGGCTGAAACTAGAATATTTTTTAATTCCTCAAATGATTTATCTTGTTCTTCTGACCATGACCACTGCATATTTTTTTTTATTAGTTTACGTAGGGGATAGCAGACTTGAGACAAAGAGGGAATAAACTTTGCAATATATGTGATCATACCTAACAACCGTTGAACTTCTTTAACATTTTGTGGTTTAGACATACTTAATATTGCCTCAATTTTTCTATTATCTGGCTTAATTCCTTGACTTGTTAAAATATGACCTAAATACTGAATTTCTGATAGACCAAACTCACATTTTTCCAAGTTAAATTTTACCCCATTCTCCCTAGCCACTTTTAATACTTCAAATAATATTTTATCATGATCAATTTTATTGTTTGCCCATATTGCAATATCGTCAACAAAAACTTCACATCCTTGTATATTTTCAAAAATCTGTTTATATTGTCTATGAAATATTTCAGGAGAACTAGACAAACCATATGGTAATCTTTTAAAACAATACCTACCAAAGGGGGTGGTAAAAGTACACAGTTTAGCACTTTCATCACTTAACTTAACATGAAAAAATGCAGTAGAGGCATCTAACTTACTAAAAACAGTAGCACCGGACATTCTACTTGAAACCTCTTCAAATGTGGGCAATTTAAAATGTTCTCTCATAATACATTTGTTTAAATTACTAGGGTCTAAACATACTCTAATTTTACCATTAGGTTTTTTTACTATTACTATATTGCTGACAAACTCTGTAGGCTCTGTAATTTTTTGTATAACTTGCATAGTCTCTAATTTTTCTAACTCTTCTTTTAATAAGTTATGTAATGAGAGTGGTACACCCCTACACTGCTCAACTTTTCCGACTGCATCTTCTTTTAATTTAATTTTATATTCTACTCCTTTTAAAGTTCCTAACTTTTCATCAAATAAATCACTAAACTCTTTAATAATTTTGTCATAACCGCCATTTTCTATTTTTCTTAAATATTTTCTTTCTAGTAAGTTCAATGCTAGGATAGTTTCATGTCCTAAAACAGGAATACAATTACTACTATCAACTACATAGAAATTAAGATAAACCTTTTTATTATTAATTAATTTACATTGAATATTTAACATTCCAACGCAGTTTATTTTGGAACCATCATAGTTATATAAATTATTATGTCGTTGATTAATTTTACTTCCTAGTCTCAACTGCTTAATATATTTAAAAGGTAATACATCACAATCGGAACCTGTATCTAATTTAAAATCAATTATTTTATTATTAATTTGCAAACTCTCACAAAGTTGTTTATTTATACCATTTACCTGAATAGATCCTAGAACATAAGAATTTTCTTCATCTTCAGAATTACTGTTACGACGAACATAGTTTACTTTATTACGACACATTTTGCCATAGTGACCATATTTGCCACATTTTTTACATTCTTGATTGAAAGCAGGACACTTAAAGCCATGCTGATATCCACATCTATGACATACAGGTCTGTTTCTGTTATTATTATTTCTTGCTATGTTTCCTGCCTGCCATTTATTTTTCTCTCTATTCAAATTACTACTTGCCATCTGTGTAGAGCTAATGGATGACTGACTGAATTGGCTTTTTACTATATTGACATTACTGTTCAAGTTTTCTGTTTCAAAATTATTGATTTGCTTTTCCATAAGCTCGTAGGACTTAATAATTTTAATATATTTGTTTAGATCCAAATCTGGTTCTTTCAGCAATTTCTCCACTATGTTCTTTCTTTTAATACCTCTTATTATTTGATCTTTTATCAAACTATCTCGTAATTGCCCAAAATTACAATTAACTGACATCGATCTTAGAACATTTAGGTATTCGTCAAAGGTTTCACCTTCCTGAATTTTTCGTCCAAAAAACATATTTCGATTGATACTTTCATTGAGCACTGGAAGGAAGTACGTATCAAACTTTTCTACAACATTTGCATAAACTGTTTTTGGTTTTGCCTCTAAAAATTCAAAATTGTTGTATATTTCAATGGCATCATCTCCAATACTGTGCAAAAATAATGCTATTTTTCCTGACTCTGTAAGTTTTTCTTTGGCCCCTGAGGCTTCAAAATATATTTCAAAGCGTTGCTTCCATTTTTTATAATTTTCTCCCGCGTCCCCTTGTAGCGTTAAATGTGATGGCGGCTTCAACATTTCCATTTTGTATAATCCTTGTTGCGACACTTACAGCATGCAAAAACAACATTTAATTTTCACTATTTTAGCATATACGACTGCGCCATGTAATAATGTTAGACTTGTCATAGTCTTTATTTAGATGATAATAAAAGTAAAACTGCACGTAAGTTGTAATTGTAAGACATCTTTATTTTTCTATGTCCGTGTTGCCAGTGTCAGCTGGGATACCAACACTAAAAACCTTAAACCTATTACAAGTAACAATATAAAGACACGCCCTTCGATTGCCTAAAACAGAGAAATAAAATGCCTCCTCGCTGTCCAAATTGGATAGAAGAGGACTTTCCCAGACTCGTGAGATCACGGTGGACAGAACCTTTGATCTGTATCGACGACATTTCCAAGTAAAATAACTTCTAGACTCGAGTTTTGTAGGTTAAGTGTAAGACAAATGTAGTGATCGAGAGATATTCCAGAGATATTGTCGGTAAAGGACTGAGCAGTGAAAAAAGGGGCTCACGACAGCTCGCGCTGGCTTTTTATCAACTAGCGAGCTGTTTCGAGATTCTTCCTTTCCTGCAAAAACTAGTTTAAACCACTTTTTACAAACAAAACTTGTCGTCAGCCGGAAACTCAACTATAGATCAGTCTGTCGCAACTACATACAAAAAAAAACTATTATGAAACGGGGATGTTTATTAAAATCAAATATGAAGTATGTATAGAAAGTGTGAAATATGTAGTTATAAGAAAGCACGGCACAAAACGGATTTCATGGCCAGATTTCCTATGGATGAGAACAATAACACCGGAAGATAACAAAATATATAACTACATAGGATGAAAGAATGATGGAAAGACAAATTATTGCTCAAAACATTTGATAAATGTGTTTTTGTGTTCGAACGTGATGTATAACCTTATCTTCATAACTAGGTAATCGCTGGAATGCGGGCGGTTACATCCAAATAATTAAGACGGAGAACCCTACCTAACCTCTAAAAAATATAATTCAATTTTCAACAATGACGCGAGCCAACGAAGCCGGGAATTGTTCAAGTGTAATTATAAAGATGCAAATCTGACCTGATTCCTGTCTTCCTATAAGTATATCAAATGAGTTCTGTTTAGTGTCTTAGCTGCATGTTATAGTTGGTAGAAGCTGGATGATAAAGTTGCGGGGTAGGTTGACTTGTAATTTAAAGCTATTGCTCTGATAATTTACTTGTCAGCACATTGCAATAACCTTTCTAGCTCATTCTCATGATATTGTACGGATGGATGGAAAGTAACCTCCATCCAACCGTGAAAGTAAGTTTGACCCGTTAAAGTGATACTGAATTCAGTAACCTGTTGAGACTAATAGAATTGTAAAGAGACTAAAGAAAGAGAATGTGAGTGACACACCAGACAGATGCCGGGACGTTGATATCCTTTGTATTGGTTTCATGTAACTTACTTAATTGGGTATGGATTGAGACGTCCTATATTCATCTAGGCGCCAAGTAAAGAGATGAGGGACGTCCTTAAAGAGTGTTGAGGACGTCCCTAAACTAAAGTGAGCGGCTTCTTGTGACGGTAATGTGACCCCCATCAGGACCACCAGATCAGAGTGAGGAGACGTCCTCAAAGTAGAGTACGGACGGCTTCCTCTGATGTGATGTATTGAATCCACAGCAGGGCCGTCCGACCATTGAGTAGAGTGAAAGAGTTGTACAGTAAAGTGTAGACGGCCTCCGATGATCCACCAGGACCGTCTGACCACTGTGTATAGTATAAAGTGAGTATAGTAACTTACTTGCCCTTAGATAAATCATTCCCTGGTTCATTCAATTGTATGCTAAAGAGAAAAGCCTAACCCTTCCTTTTACCTAAAGAAAAGATGAAACCAGGTTTACCATAGTTTAGAATGTAGGATACTTAGACAAGTGACAATGGTTGCTTGAGCTCTAATTTATACTTACAGAAAGGAGAACAAGAGGGACTGTTGGGTGCTATGGACTAAGGATGTATTGGAGGCTCAGATAACCGGATCATCATTACACAATAGAAGCGATGCAGATTGTAGATTATATAAAACCTTCTAGCCTACTAAAGTGAGTTTTAAATAAAAAGGGTCATAATGTTACACAGTCACCAATACTACGAGCTGCAGAATATTGATTGAAGAAGAAATTACAAATATTTTTAATATACATCGCGCCACATGTGCAGCCCTGCGATTGCTGTGGGAACGCGCAGTGCGCAGCAATCACAAATGTAAGGTTGAGCATTTAGGCACATTTTAGCATGCAGTGGTTGCTGACGCGACGGAGTAGGCTATTATAGTAGTAGGTATTGGAAATTTTCTACTGAGTGAAGTATCTGTTACGTAGTAACTATTTAGTAATCTGTGCCTTTACGATGCTCCATATCAAAACTGAACTGGCTTAGTCTCACTATGGGCACAGGTTAATAAATAGTTACTACGTAACAGATACATCACTCCCATACAAAAGCGAAAATACCTACTCTATATTAACCTACAAAATTTTAATAATAATACCTGCTGCACAGAACGTGAAGAATTGTACCTTAAACACGCGCCCATGGAGTCGAGACTGTGTTGCCCGCCGTGCGAGTGACGCCATCGTAAGAATGCGCTAGGGTTGTACCTATGGTGATTATTGTAATAAAATGAATGTTACGGATCAACCATTTTTTTTATTAGTCAATCCAATATGTTTTAGTTTTATATAATGATTTGTATTTTTTTATTGATCAATAAATATAAACGGCAAAAATATCACGTTTGTTGTATGGGTTGTACCCTAAAATATTAATTTTATTCTGGTTTTTAGTATTTGTTGCTATAGCGGCAACATAAATACATTATTTACTATGTCACGGTTCAAGGTATAGTAATTATCACGGTTCATGAAATACAGCCTGGTGACAGACTGACGGACGGACAGTGAAGTCTTAGTAATAGGGTTCTGTATTTCCCCTTTGGGTACGGAGCCCTAAAAAGAAAATAAATAATATCTATCGATAGGTCATCAAAAATGATATTGAGGTTTCTAATTTTTTTTTTCTAAACTGAATAGTTTGCGCGAGGGTCCCTTCCAAAGTGGTAAAATGTGTCGTCGTTCTCGGTGTGAGAGAAGGAAACGTTGTAACATAAAAAACCAACCATGCGCTCAAAAAAAACGAACTCCTCCAAGACAACAGTTGCAACGGTTAAACTACCTCTAACTGTACTAGGTAGTTGTTTACTGTACTTTTTATTATTTAAAAACAAAATGGCGTCGTCGCGCAGTGCTCCATTAAAAATGAACTCGAATAATTTAGATAACAAATTAATATTGTGACTAGTTTAGGACGCCCGTGATTTTGTTATTGTTAACTATTTTAACTTATGATTTTTGAGTTCGATTGTTGCTGAGCGCGTGTCTGGTGGCTTTTTAGGTTACCTATGGCGCTCCGCAAAAATCGGGATCCAGACCCTCACACACCGAACAACGTTTCACCTGCACCTGGAGCTAGTTCGGAATAACTAGTTCTTCTGTGCGGGACTATCAACTTATCAAGCATTACCTTGACATTGGCGAAATCATCGATGAACATCGATGGAGCCACGTTTTTAAAGGAAGAAGAACTTGTGATTTATTTATAACTAGCTGTTGCCCGCAGCTCCGCGTGTTACTTTAGATCTACATACCTTTTTTATTTATGAACCGATTGAAAACCAAACCTTAAATGTTAAGTTGAATAAACCACAACGCATTACTGAAAACCAAAAATTCAAATCAAAAATTCAAAACGGATAAGCCGTTTCTGAGATAAGCGTGTTCAAACATTCAGACAAACAGACAAAAGTTCTAAAACCATTGTTTTGGGTTTTATTGCGTTCATAAAGCCTAGTTATGAAGAAAGAATAGTTTCTCTATTAGTTAAATAAATAAATATTTTATTTATGATTATTTATTGATTATACAAATTCATCAGATGCGAAAATATGAAATATTATTTATTATCTTCGTCGTGTGTGATAAATGGCGAGCGATATCGTATCTTAAGATAAAATATTATTGAGCGGAGTTTACGAAGCTCTTTCTTAGACGACTCGTGTATTTCGTTCGTTATCGAACTCCTCCTAAACGACAGGACCGATCTTTTTGAAATTTGGCACGATCATAGTGACCATCACCGTGAGTGCATATATCTGAATTCATAAAGATCGGTCCCGTCGTTTAGGAGTTCGACCCGGATCGACAAACTCAGCTCAATTATTGCAACAGCAGAATGTATTGCATACCTAGTAGTATCTTAGCCGTGTGCTTACGTGAACTCCACTGCGGGTGACGTAACCTACGACAAACTTATTATTTGCGGTTGGCACAGACGGGTCTAGGGATCGGACTGCAAAATTAAGTTTGTTTTTTTATTGTAAAAGGTACCCTGTGTGGTGCCCAGGATATTAAAGAATAGTTATACCAAGATTTATCGTAATCGAACCGGTAGTTTTTGCGTGATGCCTGAACAAACAGACAGACAAACATTTTATTTATCACATTTTTGGGTTCAGTGTCGGTGTAGTAACACCCCCTGCCATTTATTTTTTTGATATTTTCAATGTACAGAATTTTCACTTACAGATTTATTATAAGTATAGATTGTAAGTACTTATTCATCGGTGTCACATATTTACTCATAATAATATGCTATTGACACTATCACGGACCGGTTTATTTTTTTTTGAGAAATATTAAAAAAAAAAGTTTATAGATAGAAAACTCGATACAAAACCTATATGTAGGCTGCATTCCCCCTCTTTGGTGGAGGGCTATGCCCAGTAGTAGTGGGCTTCAAATTGGCTAAGATAATGATGATGATTTTAAAAAAATTGTCATGTACCCATAGAGAAGATGTACCTGTAATGGTAACCTATTGAAATCTCGAATTTCTGTTACCCGAATCTTAAAGTAGAACTTTTGGTAGAACTTTTAAAAGACAGATGTAATGAATGACAACTTTTTAAAATTCCCTTTTTAATTTCTCAGATGAATCAATAAGAAATGATGAATAAGATTCTCAGAATACTTTTTTTTGTTTCCTATCGTATCATTTTCCAAATAAACTATTGCCAGATTTTCATAATCTTTTTATTTGATTCCCATACAATCGTGTTCCAGCTAAACTATTGCAATAAATAATATTATTTCTTGTTTCCCAAACTAACAATTTCCAGAATTATTACTAAACTACCCTACACTATTAACAAAATTTAATAAGCCTCAATTATTTTGTAGGTCTAAATGATATTATTTATCTATCTAAACCTCTATATAGTTTTCGTCGAACCAGTTTGCTATATATTTACTATCTCCTGAAAAAAAAAATTCCAGTCAGTAAATTTATTGTTTTATTTGCCTATTACAGATAGGTTTAAGTGTCAAATTCGACTCACTAGGTTAGGTTAGGTTAGAACTGCGACCACCTACGCACGAGCCGAGCGAGCGAAGCGAGCGATGCCGCGGCAGCGGCCGGCGAGTGCCAGAAACGACTTGCATTAATAGAAAAAAGAGATTGTTTTTAGTGGGTTACCCGGAACTGAACTGTTTAGATTAGGTTAATTAATTTCTTCTTTAAACAAAATGGGTAGGTTAGGTTAGGTTAAAACTGTGACCACCTACGCCAGAAACGACTTGCATTAATAGAAAAAAGAGATTTGTCCCAGGTGAAAGTGACAACTGTGTAATATGACATTTTCATACAAAAATAACTTGATTTTAAAAATCTGTATAAAGTTTTTCTCGATATCAATTAAGTGTATTTAATATTTGATTTTGTGCATTTAGATTTCGTGTGTCTGGAACTCATTCGTCTGGATTCTAAAACGTCGTACAAATGAAGAAATGGGCAAATGAGATTCGGAGTTGCGATTATATGGCAAACAAAACTTCGGAATTTTTAAAAACGGGATTATGAAAAAATGTCCAAACGATTTCGGGATTATAATATTCGGAATATTAAAATTCGGGATTAAGATAGGAAACCACCTGTAATTACAAGTTTTTCTATGCATAATAGTCCGAGACACCCAGGACTTTAATTGGCTGTGCCATAGCGGCTGGCACGTAAGATTTTGTTGTCCTTAATCAACATTTCATCGCAAGGCAACGGGTTTCAATTTTTTTTTCAAAATTACAGAATAGCTAGGTACTACTTTTTATTAAATTCATTCGGCCTTTTTGGACATAACCCATTATAATATATGTGTGCCCGCTGACGGCAATAGGCTTGCCCCCTTGTGAGTGTGTAATGTACCTCTGCCTACCCCTTCGGAGATATAGGCGTGATATGTGTGTGTATAAATACAAACTATAGACTACACTAGCAGTTAGTTTGAACACACCCTTAGATATACTCGAGCAATTCTAGCCGTCTCCGCTATTCAGTACCGCACAGTGCATACCAAATCTTGTTCAAAATGATAACTCTTGTGTTACTGTTGTTTGTTCAAAGTATTTATAGCCGTAGTTCGTCTGAAAACATTTTTTCAAATAAAATTGATGTGATTTATAACTGGAAGCAGTTAGGATATGACTTCAATGGACATTGTAAGTACAAGTTAAACATATACAAGGGGTAGGCTGAGGTCTTTAAAACGACCACTTTTCGGATTATAAAACAAAGTCGCCCGTTCTGTTTATATGCGTATATCTTTAAAACTACGCAATAGATTTTGATGCGGTTTTCAACAGTAGATAGAGTGGTTCTCGAAGAAGGTTTTAGTATATTGTCGAGCGGGCTAGTGTCAAGTGCTAGTAATATTATAAAGAGGAAAGATATGTTTCTTTGTAATTAATATGTTCAGAAACTTCTGAGCCGATTTTGAAAATTCTTTCACTAATTATCATTTTCAGAAGTTGCCATTCTGAGAAGTTGCCGTTACAACAGATTATGTGTAGCTATATTATCCCAGATAATAATGTCCTCGTTGTAATTGGGAACGAGAAAACTATAATAATATCACGCCGCGCGCCGTGGTAATCACACACACACAAACTAATTTAAATATACCACTAGTATAGTATTCTTATATCTGTGCATACACATAATGCAATTGGCAAACGTATTCCTAATTCCCACGGGATTGACATTGAGATAAAATGTAGCCTAAGTTACTCTTAAAGACATCAGCTATCGGCCAGTTAACCTTTTAAACGGCTGGACCGATTTACAGCCGTTTAAAAGGTTAGCTAGGACAAACGGACAGAAAATTAAATTGTTCTTTTCTACGACTTCCAAAAAAGGAGGTTAATTCGACTGTACGTTTTTGTTTTTCTTTATGTTTGTTTTTTAGAGCGTAGCGAGCGAAGCTCTCATGGTGCAAGAAAGTTCAATCCTTTCTTATGCGAGATCTCGGTCAATACTTTACCGATTTCAACAATTTATATATGAAATTAAACTAGATTTAACTGACATCATTCTAACGGAGCCCGAATTTACAATTTTGGCCCTCAAATTTTTTTTGAAAAACCAAAAAAATTTTTACACAAAGAAATGTGATGCTTGCTGCGCTCTGATATGCTGCCGCGAAGCAGGGTGGCGACCTAGTTTATCATATCTCTGGACTGATTTTGAATTTTTTTTTAATGACCACTTTAATTTGGCCCCATTTCGACAATTATTATTCATTATTTTTTAAATATAATTATATTACATTGTACACAGCCCCTATCATTTCTTGTAACTTCCATTCCATCCTAAGGCTGCCCGGAAGAGATTGCTCTTTAGCAATAAGGCCGCCTGTTGTACATTATATATTTTAAGACTGGTCATATACCATTTGTTTCTTTATTGTGTACAATAAAGAGTATTTACTAGTTACTTCTTTCTTTAAAACCGTGGCTCGATGTTCATCGATGATTTCGCCAATGTCAAGGTAATGCTTGATAAGTTGATAGTCCCGCACAGAAGAACTAGTTATTCCTAACTAGCTCCAGGTGCAGGTGAAACGTTGTTCGGTATGTGAGGGTCTGGAACCCGATTGTTGTGGAGCGCCAGAGGTAATCTAAAAAGCCACCAGGCACGCGCTCAGCAACAATCGAACTCCGAGTATTTACTTACTTACAATTATTTGGTTCCGTTTCGGTAATTTGAAGTCTGTTGTTGTGTTTTCACATTTTATATGTAAGTATGTACCTAGTTACTTTCATATGCATATATAGTAAAAAGCAGTTACTTTGAAAAAACACACACCAATTTATTCATATGAGAAGTGTCAGTTAACGGTAATATGCTCGCCCCTATTATCTGTGCTATTATACACACACACACATCACGCCTATATCCCGAAGGGGTAGGCAGAGGTGTATTACAAACCCACAATTTGCCAGTATTTTAGTCCCACGTAATAGGAGGCAAGCCTATTGCCATGACCGATTACGGTGACGGGTTATGTCCAAAATGGCTGAATGAATTTAATAAAAAGTAGCAACTATATTGTAATTATGAAAAAAAAATTAATCCCGTTGCCTTGCGATGAAATGTTGATGAAAGGCAACAAAATCTTACGTGCCAGCCGCTATGGCACAGCCAATTACAGTCCTGGGTGTATCTAAGACTGTTATTATGGCTCATTTATATTGGTTGATAAGAAAGAAAGAAAAAGCATTTAATATATACCGCGGCTGGTATGCCTCGTAAGGACTAATGTAGTTCGCCGGTACATAACTTAAATTAACTTGATCAATAGCCCGCATGCGGAAAATCGCCTGAAAAGCCGAATATATGGTTAATAACCTGCGGGCGCTTATGACCAATAAAATATGTTATAGTGAGTTAACCGTAATAGATTTGTATTTGCTATGACGGACTTTTTTTTAGAACTTTTAAAAAGGAACAATTCTTTAGTACATCATTTTAACATAACATTAACCATTTAACCAGCGCACGCAACGGAAGTTCTCAAAAGAAAAATACTTTCTCCGTTTTAGAAACATATTTCACTGCTGCTTCGCTCTTATTGATCGTAGCGTGATGGTATACAGCCTATGGATTTCTTCGATAAATGCACCTTTAAAAACAAATATTTTTGAGCGGAGCGAAGTGAAGCTCTATCTTAGACGACAAGTATAAATCGTTTGTGTGCCAACTCCTCCGAAACGGTTCGACCGATTTTGACCAAATTTGGCATACTGGTCGACATCATACCTGGGAGTGCATATCTCTGAAATCATGAAAATAGAGCATAACAAAAAAATTAAGAAAATTTGCACCGCTCAACATTTGCAATTAGTAGCATGCATTGCATAACTTTTTTTTTTATTAGTTCCGCGGCCCAAGGCCGCGGCCGCTCTAACGTCCGTTGCCGGGCGTCTCTGGTTACAAGCAGAACGTATTTCCAGTGGCGCTCGGCGGTGTATTGCATACCTAGTTTAAATTGAACTGGTACTTCCTGAGATTAGTGAGTTCAAACAAACAAACAGACTCTTCAGCTTTATTAAGCGGAGCGAAGCGGAGCTCAATCTTAGGTGACAAGTGTACATCGTTTGTGTGCCAACTCCTCCGAAACGGCTCGACCGATTTTGACCAAATTTGGCATGCTGGTCGACATCATACCCGGGAGTGCATATCTCTGAAATCCTGAAAATAGAACTGACCACGGAGGAATAATCACCGAAAATGTCCCGGACATCGCAACAAAATGACGTGTATAATTTGTTATGTAGGTACTAGTGGACGCCAGCGACTTCGTCTGCCCAAGATTAATACTTAGTAACCTACCTATGTTTGTTTTGTTATAGATCTTAACTCCGACAATTCTAGTGATGATGGATTCATACAATATAACAATGTGCCCAACGGTTTCGAAATCTACAAGAATAAATTGTTTATCACTGTGCCGAGGAGAAGTTTTGGTACGTAAAATGGGTCCATAATAGTCCTACTAAAGGGTAGATATGTTTTAAATCCATGAGTAGGTATGTTAAATTGTTTTTTTTGTTTAACATTAAAAAGTTAAGTCTTAGGCTGGAATTGAACCATTGGTCGATAAGTCGGTCGTTACGCCGTATGCGGGGAACCGCCTGAAACGCCGAATATAATAAATATGTTAGGACAATTCACACAACGCCATCTAATCTCAAACTAAGCTGAGATTGTGATATGAGTACTAGATAAACTGATATCAATACTTACTTAGATATACATTTTTTTGTAAATACATACATATTATACATAGGAAACATCCAGACTTCGGTACAAACGTATCTGTCTTCACACAAAGTTTGTCCCGACCGGGAATCGAACCCGAGACCCCGGCCTCGAAACCGGCTGCACTACCGACCAGTCCACCGAAGCAGTCTATGGTTTACTGTCATTCTAACAACATGCGGGCGCTAACGACCAATGTCTGTTAGAGAGCGCTTCTTAGCGATGAGACCACCCTTCGTACATAAATTTTAAGGAATAAATATTTAGAATTTATGACGTTTGAGTAAAGGTTTTTGACCAAGCGAGTAAAGAGTTTTATAGATAGGTACAGAACCCGGGTCGCCGGGTCGCCGAGTCGCCGAGCTAGCGATCATACTTTTAATCTGATCTCCACGAAACTTGGCAGAAGTGTACTTTGGTTTAAAAATATTTTTTTATCGTGAGCTTTTTGATTTCAGGGGGGGGGGGGGAATGGAGGTAAAAATCTCGAATAGTGTTTGCCATGTTCGCGAGGTCGACCAAGCTTGAAACACACTGGTCCTTCACATACGACGTACGCTACGCGGCGTGGGAGACAGCGACACACTGGTCCTACGTCTTACGACGTCTGACGTTTACATTATCTACGCGCTATGACACTTTACACGTGTGTGACAGCGTCGTACGCGTGGGATTGCATGGGAACACGCGAGTCTAGCGCGGCGACGCGTGAGACAGCGTGGGGAGTGACAAGTGTGTTGGTTACCATACAAATTGTATAGGCCAGATCCTGTTCAGATGTCATAATGCGTGGTGTACGTCGCATGTGAAGGATGAGTTTGCTCGTTCCAATATTATGAAGTTATGAACGATTTTACTTTTAGGTGTACCCTCAACTTTGAACTACATAGAAACGTCGTGGCCGTGGTACCGTCTTAATAAAAGTCCTTTACTGAAACCGTACCCCAGCGTGGACCAAGTTTCCTCATTTGTGTCTGTATATCGGCCGACGATAGACGTCTGTGACCGTCTCTGGTTAGTTGATACTGGAGTTTTGGACATTCCTGGTAAGTTTAAATCTAATATGTAATAAAGAATAAAGAATGTAATAAAGAGGTATGTATATTTTTTAAATCTTAGTACATACATTTATTTACAACTAGCTTTTGCCCGCAGCTCCGCCTGCGTGTTATAGCTTTTTCTATCTTTAGATTAATCACCAGTTACTGATTTATTATGTAAGTATAGTTGTTGAGCGATATTGTATCTTACGATAAAATATTATAGTATCTTAGCCGTGTGCAGCGCCCCTTAGTGAACTCCACTGCGGGTGACGTAACCTACGACAAACTTATTATTTGCGGTTGGTACAGTAATCGGGTCTAAGGATCGAACCGCAAAATTCAGTTTATTTTTTATTGTATATACTTTTCCGGGATTAAAAGTAACCAGTGTGGTGCCCAGGATATTAAAGAATAATTATACCAAGTTTCATCGTAATCGAACCGGTAGTTTTTGCGTGATGCCTGAACAAACAGACAGACAGACAAAAAAATTTTTAATCAAATTTTTGGGTTCGGTGTCAGTCTAGTAACACCCCCTGCCATTTATTTTTTTGATATTTTCTATGTACAGAACTTTCACTTCTACAGATTTATTATAAGTATAGATATAGATATAGATAAGAATTACAATATTTTATACTCATTTATTCAAATTATTCTCTTAACATAATTTTTTTTACAATATTTATATGAAAAATTACATATAATATTAAAAAAAAATCCATGTCAGACCACCACCAGTAGCGGAGAAGGGCCCAAACTACCAGCGGTAGAGGTCACAGACTGAGAAACCTCCTAACGATGCGTGCCGTGTCGAGGACGACAGCCTTCTGTATCTGACCCTTGATCCAACAGTCTAGCGAGAGTCTCTTGAGATGTTGATCGAGACTCTTCCCTATTAGTCCATTTGCCGAAACGACTATCGGGACAATGATCGTCGAGTCTACGTCCCACATGGCGGTTATCTCGAAGGTCAGATCGAGGTACTTAGAAAGTTTGTCCTTCTCTGCCTTAACGAGATTCTCGTCATGTGGGACGGTGACATCGACGAGCACCGCCCGGCGCTGAGCCCGATCAACCAACACGATATCAGGCCTATTGGCAACAATAGTCCTGTCCGTGATGATTGATCGGTCCCAGTAGAGCAATGCACGACCATTCTCGAGAACTGGCTCTGGTGTGTACTTATAGTACGGTACCTCGGACTCAATAAGGCCGTATTGAAGAGCAAGTTGCTGGTGGATGATCCTGGCCACTTGATTGTGCCTATGCAAGTACTCGGTGTTAGCAAAATACGAACAACCGGAAATAATGTGGCGAAGTGATTCACCAGGACGGTGGCCTGCTCGACAAATGTCGACCGTACCGTCCTTAATGATATATTTCCTATAGTTGTTCGTCTTGATAACCTCATCTGCAATTGCACAGGCAAAACCTTCAGTATTCCCAAAGAGGTCACCGAAACGCAGCCAGTTCACCGAAGCGAGCAGGTCTACGTCGGGTCCTGTTAAGACCCGGTAGAACCGCCCGTGTAGCTCCTTACTCTTCCATACGTCCCTACGGGCTTCAGTACCTAGCACCTTTGGTTTACGCCAGTTCTCGTTAGCCAAGAAGAGAGGTGTCAGGCCCTTGTCAACCATCACAACATCGCAATGAATGCCACATTCTGTAGGAAGTAATTCCTCAGACTGCACACTTCACGGTTATGGAGGTTCTTGGCATTTAAAAATCCTCGACCCCCAACTTCCGTGGAATGTACAGTCTCATGACAGAAGATCGTGGGTGTAACATTCGATGCAATGTCAGTTGTTGACGGACTGACGGACGTCTAGTTCCGTTTGAGTCCACCTAAGTATGCCAAAGGAGTACAACAATAAAGGCATTACCCAACCGTTGAAAGCCCGCATTTTTTAGACAAAAAACTATTAAGAACTTTTGTCAGGCGGCCAAAAAAACGGTCTTTCACCGATTTCTTAATATCCTCTACCGCTATACCCAATGACTCTGACATACCTAGGTATTTGTATGTTTCGGTCTCGGTGAGAGATCTGAGAGTTATTATCTCAGAAAGTTGTAAATTCGGTGAATTTACAACCTTCCCCCGCTGTACATGCATGACCGCACACTTATCAACACCGAACTCCATCTTAATGGCATTACTAAAACCTTCCGTAGTTTTTAATAATGCCACCAAATCTTGGTGTTTCAGTGTAAATAGTTTGAGGTCATCCATATACATCAGGTGAGAAATAACCTCACCCCCTCTACGAAACCGATAGCCTAGCCCTGAATCCTTCAGCAATGTGCTAAGTGGATTCAGTGTTAAACAGAACCACAATGGACTCAAACTGTCGCCCTGGAATATACCACGCTCAATCCTAATCAAGTCACGCGGAGCAGAAGCGCACTCACCACTACCTGGTTGACGAAGGACTGTGGTCCACTGCCCCATACACGAGACTAAGAAGGATTTAAGAGTCGGATTAATTTTATACAACTCTAAAATCCTCCCCAGCCATGAATGAGGCACCGAATCATAGGCCTTCTTGTAGTCAATCCAGACAGTAGAGAGGGCGCCCCTACTCCGCTTAACCTGTTGGCTAATTGCCATGTCAATAAGGAGTAGCTCCTTAGTACCACGTGACCCAGCCCTACATCCATTCTGAGCACTATTTAAGATGTCATTTATTTTAGTTCTCAGATTAGATGTAAGGAGCTTGTAGATGGTAGGTAAGCAAGTGATAGGTCTGTAGTTCTTAGGTTCCGTGGTACTACCTGATTTATGGAGCAGGAAGGTGATGCCAGTGGTCATGAAAGCGGGTAAGGAACCAAACTCGAGGGCTTCTTGATACTGTGTTGCCAAGCGTTCATGCGAACTACGAACCCACTTTATCCAAAAGTTGTGCAATCCGTCCGGCCCAGGACTTTTCCAGTTCGGTGCCGTACGCATTGCACAACTGACGTCTTCGGAGTCTATTGTAATAGACTCCATGGGCTCGATGTTATCGCATTCTCGCTCAACAACACTGATCCAGTTACCCTCCGAATGTTCGACATGCACCGACCATATGTCACGCCAAAATTGATTCATGACGTGAGTATCTGGCAGTTGCCCGTCGCTCAAACGTTGCCTAGTTCCCTCCCACACTCGGTACACCTTCCTTTGATCGCTTTGAAAGATACGATTCTGCCAGTATCTATCCACACGCTCTCTATAACGACGAATACGACTTGCCCATGCATATACTTTCTGCTTCAGAAAGTCAATACGTTCCGTGACGTTGGTTAAGTATTGCTGGGAACTAATACCAGTCCCAGCAAATGCCTGAGCCACAAAACGCATGACCCGGGGACGATTATTTCCCCGGCTGAAGCAGATTAGCTTTGCAATGAGAGCCCTAAATGTGCCGATACGTCGCTCGATTCTCGCCTGCCATGCAGGAACACCATCCGGTCGTGGTGCACGGTTAACTTCGGGGAATTTAACGCGTGCAACACGACAAGCGGCAATAGCTCCACAGTAGAGGATCGAGTGAGTATCTAGCAAATCATTGCTAGTCTGTAGGTACGGAGCTAGCAATGCATTTAGGGCTCCCATTAACGCCAGATTTCGCCTATGAGTGGGCAAGCGTGGTAAACGTGGTCTAGATTGAGGTGTAAACCTATACTGTAAGATCACATCCTCCAAAGTACTCCTTAATTGCTCACTTACCTGAATAGATATATCACTTGTATCATCTTCTGTGTCAAGTGCAATCTCGACTGAAGTCGCACTAATCGAAACCGTTTGTGCTACAGGCGACGGTGCCATCGTTGACACAGGAGTTGGACGAGTAGATAATACATCCAGGCGCAGCCGATCAAGCACAGATTGATCCAACAATTTGCATCGTTGGATAGCCCGCACCTGATCCGAAAGTCGTTGAACGGAAACGGTAACTGTCGGTTGAAGAACCTGAAACAGAGGAAGCATCCTAGAACGATACGCTGTCAGGTTAGTTTCCCCGTCTGTGGCCTCATAGTACGCACGCATGACATGTTCATTTATTATTGGTGTCCACTTCATGCGACGCACTACACCACCGATAGCGGGAGCTACTGAGAGTGGGGCATGCCCCACTTGGGTCTCCAAGCTGGCCGGTGGTGGTCGACATCTCCGTCGCGCAGGTGTTGGTGGCGACGGCGTCGAGGGCCCAATCTCATCACTCGACGCACTGCTACATCTCGGAGTGACGTACTCGTCACTTTCAGAGGTACTGGAGGAGGCAGCCGACGGGGTTGAGACGGGCGCAGATCTTAGTTGTGCGTTGGTTGTTTCCGCTTTTCGTCTTTTTGATCTTAAATTGTAATTCATGTAAAAATTTTGTTCATATTTCTTGTTGTCGGAGTTGTCAAATTGTTCAAATTGTCATCATTGTTGTGTTGGTAATTTATTCTGTTTTTCTTGTTATTCCTTATAATTTTGAAGTGTGATATATATTAGCTATTTATAATGGTGTAAAATGATTCTGAAAACTGATCTATTGTAATAAATTGCACCAAAAAAATAAATTACAATATAAAACGATATGAAAGACGTCAGCCTGTCAGCGGTGTTTTTGTTTTTTTTATATTTTATACATTATTATATATATTAAAAATATTTACATTACAAAATATCGCTTAAAAAATCCTCCGCGGTATGTATACAGAGTGTCCCGAAACTCGACGTCAACCCGGGACCGGGTGAAAAGGCAAGTCATGCTGGTTGCCAGAAAAATATAAAAAAAATCTAAGTTGCATGATTTTAAAATTACAGGCATTTTAAGAAAAACTGCAAAATTACACACCCTGTGGCAGTCTTTTTACTCCTGTTGCCACAAATCTTAACTTTTTCCAACAATTTTTTTTGCTTTGTAACCCTGAAAAATGCGTCTCTAAACTGTAATACAAATTTGGAAATCAGCTGCTCTATCTTTCATAACAATAGGACTTATTTCTTAGAAAACAACTAAAATAACAACATTACCTAGTTTTTATTAGTTTTTATTGAAAAAAAAGTGCACCACGCGAGCTTGGTATAATGTCAAATGGTATAATACTTGTTAAGTTGTTGCTGATATCGTGGACAAAAAAAATTTTTTAGTAAATTTGAAGGGCCGATTCCAATACTGAATAAATTTAACTCACTGGCAGCTGTTTATTCATAGTTTTTATGATAGACAAGCACAGGTGCCAGTGAGTTAAATTTATTCAGTATTGGAATCGGCCCTTCAAATTTACTAAAAAATTTTTCTTAAAATGCCTGTAATTTTAAAATCATGCAACTTAGATTTTTTTTTATATTTTTCTGGCAACCAGCATGACTTGCCTTTTCACCCGGTCCCGGGTTGACGTCGAGTTTCGGGACATCCTGTATATCTCAATAATCGCATAAAAGACCCATCTGTCTTAAGTTTATTGCAATGATTTTGCACATTCTTTTACTACTTATATGTATAATTATGATATGAATACTAGATAAACTGATATTAATACTTAGATAATTTTTGTTTTTGTAAGTACTTACATATTATACACTAGCTGTTGCCCGCAGCTCCGCCTGCGTGTTATAGTTTTCTTGATCACCAGTTACTGATTTATTATGTATAGCTGTTGCCCGCAGCTCCGCTTGTGTGTAAAGTAACACACAGGCGGAGCTGCGTTTTATTTTAATCGGTTCATAAATAAAAAAGTTATAGCAATGGTAAGTAAAACATTTAAAAAAAAATGTTTTAAACTTATTTTAAATTTTTTAATAGCACTATTTTTCGCAGGATTAAAAAGACAACATAACGTCGACAATTGTTTCGCCTCTAAACGAAGCATTATCAAGACTGTCTCAGAGAGAACAGCAAAATTTGCTATTAAAAAATTTAAAATAAGTTTAAAAAAATTTTTAAAAATGTTTTACTTACCATTGCTTTGTCATGGATTTTCGCCAAGTAACGCCTGGTTCCATCCAATATTTAAAAAAGTTATGGCGATCTAAAGTAAGATCGCCATAACTTTTTTATTTATGAACCGATTGAAATAAAACAAACTTTAAATGTTAAGTTGAATAAACCACAACGCATTACTAAAACCGCATTCAAATCGGTTAAGCCGTTTCTGAGATTAGCGTGTTCAAACATTCAGACAAACAGACAAAAATTCTAAAAACCATTGTTTTGGGTACTATTGCGTTCATAACAGTTTCTCTATTATATCTTCGATGTACAGACATCGACCACTTACAATTTTATTACATGTATTGTTAGGAAACATCCCGACTTCGTTCGGTACAAATGTATGTCTCATCAAAGAGCAAACATTTGACTGTTTGTACTGTTTGAAACTACTGGATTTATTTGACAAATTCTTTCACACACATCACGTCTATATCCCCGAAGGGGGAGGCAGAGGTGCATTACACACCCACAATTTGCCAGTATTTTTAGTCCAACGTAATAGGGGGCAAGCCTATTGCCGTCACCGGGCACATTTATGATGGGTTATGTCCAAAAAGGCCGAATTAATTTAATAAAAAGAAGTAGCTATATTGTAATTTTGAAAAACTAATTTTAAACCCGTTGCCTTCCGATGAAATGTTAATGAAAGGCAACAAAATCTTTCGTGCCAGCCGCTATGGCACAGCCAATTAGAGTCCTGGGCATCTCGGACAAATTCTTTCACCTATTTTAATCCACATTGTTAGCGAGTTACATATGCTATACAACATCACGCTTTGATCAATAGGAGCGGAGTAGTGATGAGAAATGTTGCAAATGCGACATTAAGTTGCGAGCGTCTACTAATATGGATATACAAGACGTTACATAAAGGTTATATCAACCTGGAGACACTCCCATCAGCTGGTCGTCCAGAACGCCTTTCAATATGTGTCGAACTTTGTTTTTTCTTGTTAGATACATATCGAAAGGCGTTCTGGACGACCAGCTGATGGGAGTGTCTCCAGGTTGATATAACCTTTATGTAACGTCTTGTATATCCATATTAGTAGACGCTCGCAACTTAACGTCGTATTTGCAACATTTTTCATCACTACTCCGCTCCTAATGATCGTAGCGTGATGTTATATAGCATATGTAACATCCTGTATTACCAGGTTTATTATAGAATATGTTGCATTTTTATAGGTAATCGCAAACAGGTGAAGCCAGCGGAAATTATAGTATTTGACTTGAAGACTGATAAAGAAATACTCAGATATCAACTGAAACCAAGCGATTTGTTTAACGGAACTGCTAGAGGTAAACTGGGCAAACTGTTTGTGGCAAACAACATGCCACAAAAGACAACGAATTATAGGTTTCCGGACTTTCAAAGTGGTTTGTTGGTCGGTTGGTAGAACGTACCTTTTGGAGAGGGAAATAGTCGCAGTTTCAAGTCCAGCCCAAGACTTAATTTTTTCTATTCATATTACAAAATGATTTCTTTTATTTTTACCCACTTGACTCTTTCAGTAAATAACGATCCGTATAATATTTTATACTATTCTCTTTTATTATCTGTTACAAATTTTATGCCGCAAACTATTTGCAGCAAACAGTTTGCCACAAACTATCTGCAGCAAACTGTTTGCCACAAACTATCTGCCACAAACTTTTTGCCACTTAAACCCACATTTTCAGGGCTCACATCAATAACAGTGGATGTGACTAGAACATCGTGTGCGCACGCTTACGCGTATATTAACGACTTGATTGGAACTGGAGGCATGATAGTGTTCTCTATGTGGGACAGAGACAGCTGGAGGTTCACGCATCCGTCTTTCAATTATGATCCTACAGCTCAGTTTCAGTGGGCAGGTATATTATATGGCTCATTTACATTGGACGTTAACACTCCCATTCAGGGCGGAAGCTTCCAGAAAAACTTGTCATATAGTACGGGAGACGTAGAAGAACGACCTTCACCCAGTGGGGTGAAGGTCGTTCTTCTACGTCTCCCGTAACCGGTACCGGTAACCGGATGTGACACATTTCTGATCAAATGTTATACATTGGCAAACATGTCTATGACTGCTTCGGTGGCGTGGTCGGTAGTGCATCGGCTTTCGACTCCGGAGCCTCGGGTTCGATTCCCGGGTCGAATCCAATATTTGTGTGATCCACAAATTTTTGTTTCGGAGTTTGGGTGTTTTTTATGTATGTATTTAGAAATATATAAGTGTGTTTATCAATTGTCTAGATCCCATAGCACAAGATTATAGCTTAGTTTGGGCTAGATGACGTTGTGTGAGAATGTCCAACAATATTTATTTATTTACTAGTGGTCCCGGCGAACTTCGTACCGCCTGAAATTTTGCTTATAAATCTTCCCTGAACCTCCATGAATATTTTAAGACCCAAATTATCCAAATCGGTTCTGCCGTTCACGCGTGATGTCGTGACCAAGGGAAATAGGGATTAATTTTTAAATATACTCGTAGAGATTGCTAAAAATTTTAATTGAACTTTTTTGAATCATTTTTTTTCACCACTAATATTTTATCTCAACTGATAGTTTTAACCACGCAGAATAGGTAGGTAGGCTATCTACCTATTTCTTTTCATAGCTATCTGGAAATTAGATGAACAGGTAAGTCAATATAGGTACGACCTACGCCGATTTGGTAACTTAGTCGATGGTCTAGGGCTCCTAACCTTATAGCGCCAAAGAGTATATAACCACTACGTTGCTACTGCGACCAAACTATTATATGTCGCGAGGCTTTAAGCTGAGTTTTGCATTTGTGTGAGTGCAGTGTACGTGAACGTATAATGTGACTTATTTTACACACACATGTGTTGTACACACAGAGTTTTTACTCTATTTTTCGTGATCACTCACCCAAATGCAAAGCTCAACTTAGGCCTCGCGAACTATACCTACCTATGTCAGTAGTCATTACAATACGTGCGCGCGATGGTCCGCCATCGTCAAAAGATTCCGTTCAAAATGGGTCTGTCAAATGTGATAAGAGAGTGCATAAACACTCGTCTGTCAAAGATACTGATCTAAAAATCTGCCATGCTTTTCGTATCTGCAGTCATTTTTTTTTGTAAAAACGGTCTCTCAATGGGTTATTCTATAGGAAAGAAAATTATTAAAATTTTTTTTTTTACCAGAAACGTTTTTTACTTAATGAAATACGCCGTACTTGCACCAAAATGCTTCAATTGATACCAAGTTACGGAGTAACCAGCATATACTAGACGCTTATGCAGTACTTGCTAGAAATTCATTTGGCAAATCATTATTTATACGTATACATACTAAAGCCAAACAAAGCTCTACTTGACTACTTTTGGATGTAGCAAGTTCAACAAAAGATGTTCGCTCATGCTAAGGCCAAATGTAAAGTACTCTTCTATACTGCGTTAGACTGTATCAAATACAACATAACACATACTAGACTCACACATCACTCACACACTCAGATATAATAGACTCCAAATTGCAATGGGGGCCTCATATCGGGAAAATTTCGGCCAGGCTTAGTTCAGCAGCCTATGCTGTCAAAAAGATCCGACAACTTACAGACATTAAAACGGCGCGTCTTGTCTACTTCAGCTACTTCCACAGTATCATGACATATGGCATACTACTGTGGGGTAACGCTGCCGATATTGAATGCATCTTTGTGTTGCAGAAGAGGGCTATCCGGACTATCTATGGAATGGGGTCTCGGGAGTCATTAAGAGATAAGTTTAAGCATATTAACATCCTTACAGTGTATTCACAGTATATTTATGAAATTTTATTGTATACCCACAAGAACAAAAGTAAATTTGTAAAAAATAGTGATAATCATAATCTAAACTTAAGAAATAAGGATAAACTGGCTGTTCCTAAATTTAGGCTTCATAAAGTGAGTAATTCTTTTGCGGGGAACTTTATTCGAATGTACAATACATTGCCAACCGAAATAGCAAATTTATCTGTCAATAAATTTAAAAAACTAATAAAAAGTAAATTGTGCCATAAAGCTTATTATAGTATTAATGATTTCTTAGATGACAAGGCTGCCTGGTTGTAACAACGTAACGAATTGCTCCTTTCTAAATAACTCTGTATTAGATTTAAGATGAAATATTTTGAAAAAAGCCGTGCTGAGTTTCTTGAGGGCTCTTCTCAGTCTCGTTGCATTTTGGAACCCTCGGTAGAGTCACACCAACTTCTGACGAATCTAAATAATTTTCTGAAAATTTCAAAGATAAAAAAAAAAAAATACTAATGTCAAACGTAGCATTGTACTATATTACGTTCCATATTAACACTTTTAACTATCACCCGACATAAAAATATTACACGATTGCTAACAAGAAACGTAGTATTCCATACGTGCTAGGCAATCATGCAGTAATGAGCACAAGTACTGCATTTGCCCATAGCAATACTGTGGTGATCCTAAGCTAAAATGGTAGATGAAAATGCAGTAATGCGCATTATGTCCAAACTATACAACAAAGGAAATAAAAAACTACATCAGTAGAAAGCTAGATTCTTTTTTGCTAATCTTAGGTCAACTTCAAATGTTATATAATAACGACTTGTAGTTCAGATATCAAAATATAATATGTTTTTCGCGCTTATCTCGAAACCGCGTTTATGCAAGTACTGCATAAGCAATAAGCAGGGCAGAAATGTCAAGCCGTCCTTCCAAAGATCGTTTGGACATAAGGATTTATCATATCAGATCGTTTATTGACAAAAAAGTCTGAATTGGATTAAATTATCAATCCCTGGTAGCAAAGATTCAATATTAGATGCGGCCGGGTGCATTACAAGTTACGATCTATTTTTGGCACAATGTAAATGAGCCCTTTATCTCGCCTAGGTATAATTATAAAAAAACATTTTAAACATTACGTACCTCAATGTAAGTATATACTTAGACAGGTGCTGAGCGTTGTGTTTGAAGACCGGCCAGTCTAAACTAAGTAACATTTATTGGAAATTTTTAATTAAATAACTGTCTTGAGAAAAAAAAATCCGTAATGTACCTACATGTAACGCACCGTTTTTTACTAAGAGAAACGGGGCATCTGTGATACTAGTTTAGTAGTTTTTTAAACGATCTACTTCTAAACAAAAGTAGGATAAGCGCCATCTAGTATCTAATAGAATTACTAATATTCCAGGTTTGAACATAACTTGGACTGATGGTATATTCAGTATTGCCATCTCAGATCCAGACTGGAACGGCAATAGAACAGCGTATTACCATCCATCGATATCCACTCAGGAGTTCTCTGTGACCACTGATGTGTTGAAGAACAAAAATAGTGACTTAAACCTGCATGTCAAGGTAATTTACCGCAAGAACCATATAATTGTAACCGCTGTGAGACTTGCTATGAATGGTTGGCTTTTTTTATTCCGCAGTCGTCCCTACCTCCATTGCCGGGCGCTACAGATACAAACTCGAAATCATCTCTTAGGCTTAATCTAATAGTGGCTGAATGGACGCCTCTCCTAAGATACAGACAGGTTTGGGGACTAGTTTGTGTGATGGGGGAGTTCTATCATGACATAAACGATTGTGACGGAACCGGAGGCCTGTCCCTAACAAGAGAAACTGATCTAACCACTAAGCTACGAGCGACCGTGCCGATAACTTGTAATTTTCGCGTCTTTTATTTTTTATAACCCGTGAAACGTGTTTAAAACTTACAAAAAGCTCATGAAATTATTTACAGCATTTAGGAGACCGCGGTCCTTTATCGCAAAGTGGCACACACGTGTATTACAGCCCAACAAGGACTTTACTCTTTGCCAATATTGCTCAAGACGGAATACTTTGCTGGAATGTGGATAAGCCCCTTAACAGATACAATGTGCCTTTAGTGGCGCAGGATCATCGTTTACTGGCATATATTTCATGTATGTAAGCTTTTATTGCTAAAAATTACTTTTGATATATTAGTTTTGTTTTTCACCGCTAGATTGCGCTAACTCAACATGCGTTTCGTGTCGCTACATTTGTTTTATTATTTGATATTTTGTAAATAGAAAAATGACGAGGTATATTTGGTTTCAGATCTTAAAGTGCAAGACCGTCATATGTATCTGTTAGTTAACCAAATGCCAAAGTTCGTATTCTCATCGTTGGATCCGAAAGAATTAAATTTCTATTTCTTAAAGTAAGTTAATTTTGCGCCATCTTTCGTCGAATAGGAATACTCTTCTTAAGGAAGTTGCCTTCAAAATACCATAGATGTTTTTTTACATACACCGACAGAGAAAACACAACATAACTCCGTAATGGTAGACAGAGGTATTTATTACGCCCACGTTTCGCTTTTTGGGCACAAAATTAAGATAACTACCTACTATCTTTTTGCCAGAGCCTCGTCAGTCTCTACAAATATTTGCAATAAAATTTTAATTACCACCGAAAAAAAAAACAAGACAACTATTTTGCCAAACTAAGAACATATAACAGTAGGTACATAGTAGGTGGATATGGACACAACTAATTAAACCACCCCACGGTGTGCAAACCAAGGCCAACGAGCTGCAAACTGACATAACCTTGCCAATTAAAGTTGGCGTGTGGCAAAAAATGGAACTACGAGTACTTAATTTAATTGTATGTAGTTTTTGTTCTGAAATCTTGTTTTTGACGTTTTTCAATGTAATGTGGCGCCATTGTATCGTCAACTTATATTTGGCATCTTAACAGCCAGCCTACCTTGATACTTCGCGTCATTTCGAAATGTCAGCGACGCTTGTCATATTTTTTTTTTTTTTTCAGGATCAAGGTTACAGATCTCCTCAAAAACACGGCTTGTTTGTAGACGCGTTCAGATACCTACTATAATTATTATTATAAAGTTAAATAATTATGTAGCTTTTACTGCTTTGAAATATATCAGTTAGGTAGGTACCTATGTATACTTACCTACCAATCATCTAGATTTCTATTCTAGTTCCTACCTCTGCAGATTTTTTGTGACTCGATTTTATTTTATTAATAGGACTTGTT
Source organism: Nudaria mundana (assembly GCA_963556515.1). Classification (NCBI taxonomy): domain Eukaryota; kingdom Metazoa; phylum Arthropoda; class Insecta; order Lepidoptera; family Erebidae; genus Nudaria; species Nudaria mundana. Next base: position 3,202,148 of record OY748314.1, read on the forward strand.
TATTTAGGTTTATATTTTATACAATTTTTTAATTTATTAAATTATTATATTATTTAAATATCTTGTGTTATTTATATACGCATAAAACTACCAGCGCCCACTTTAATCTCAACCAATGATATGTACCTATTATTACCTACCTATAGCAGAAAATTACCAAAATAAGTTACAATGGGTACCTACGTCACTGTTTCTACTATAGAAATACGATGTACAACAAGAACAGAGACACTTAAAGGTGTTTTTATTTTTATTAAGTATTTTTATTTTTCTTTATTGGGACATTTAACAGTTACACGTGATGACTTAATATATCTTAATACAATGTTAAACACTTATGTAAACGTATAACCCACACCAATGTCCACGGATGTGGCAGAAAAAAAAAACAATTGTGAGTGAGAAACATAGGTAAGTGCAAGAAACAAGAACAAAAGTATAAATGTGTATGTATGTATCTTATAAGTGTAATTTTGTGAATCTAATTATTTGCCAAAATATCGCGTGTTAATCTTTTAAAACTAAACAGGGAAACGGAGAAAATGTCGATTTCAATGAAATGTGTGTTATACCACTGGTAGTCTATCAGGAACAATTTTTTTGGGCTTGTCGTGTTAGTTGAATTATTTTAAACTAGGTGGCGTTTCGGGTAATGGTTCATAATATTTAAACAATATCTTTCGTTTTAGTCAGGAATTCCATTCTAGGATAATATATCTATATTTTAAAAGTTTTTCTACGATTAAATAAATAGTTTTCGGGTCTTTAAAACTCCAATTTAAGTTTTTGTAATAAAATGTCATCACAGCGCTACGGTACACGTGTCGGCTAGAATAGGTACTGCTATAAATTTGGCTGGCGATGGTTTGTCATCCATAACTCTTGCTAAAGCACAGATAGATGTCGCTGATATTAAAATTGAATAAGCGAATAATTGAATAAATTGAATAATAATAATAACAAGAAAAAACTGGCCAAAAAAAGAACAAAAAACTATATAGTCAAATTTAAAACCTCCTCCTTTTTAGAAGTCAGTTGAGAATATAAAGAATTTGTTAACAAAAACAAAAACTAATTTCCTAGGATTTGAACCCGAATCATCTTTAATGTTTGCAGTATGTTAAATATTATATCCAGTGTCATGCACCTACGCTATTTATGGAAATTAATCTAATGGTGAAATACTGTAATACAACACAAACGGGGAAATGATTCGGTAATAATATAAAATTTTATAGTGAATGTTTCTTGTAGTTTTAGCCCTAAAAAGGCCTCTTTCATCGCTCCAGTGTGACTGCTATATTATTATAATGATATAGAGGTAGCCTGTTTTCAACCGACTTCCAAAAAAGGAGGAGTTAAGGTGTTTGATACCTCATATCTTTGGACTGGGTGAACGGATTTTGAAATTTATTTTTTTAATAGAAAGGGACTAATTCCCGAATGGTCCTATTTCAATTTGGTCTCATTCTGACAATTATTTGGTCCCATTTCGGTAATTTGAAGTCGGTCGAGTTGTTGAGTAAATTTTTGACGTGCTTTATTTTTCCAAGGGCGTAAGCAGAGATATATTTGCCCAGTTTTCGCCACATACTACACCGATTTTGAAGGTTTACAAATATGTAACTACTTAGCCTAGGTAGGTTAGGTAGCTAAAGTAAAAGTATCTAGGGGTAGCTCTCAGGGAAAGTACCTACTTTCCAAACCAACCTCATCTGCCGCACGACCGATCAACAGACGTGGCTGTTCTGACAAACATAAAAGTTCGTGGAAATTACTGGCTAGGTAGGTAGCTACCTATATTGTCCGTGTCGGTGTCGACCGTGTCGAGCGCGTGCCACTGCCGAGTGCCTAGATGCCGAGTTTGAGTTTTTTTTTTTTTTTTTTTATATTTAGGTCGACAAATTGACGCCACCCGCCTGATGGTAAGCTGAGGCGACGTCTGGCAATTGAGGGCGACTCTCACAGTACACAGGAATACTATAGAGAGTGGCCCTCAACTTGACGACCCAGTGATGTGCCTCTTCACGCTTCGCTTAAAGAGCCCAGGGTTATATGTTGGAGGAAACACGTGCGCAGGCAGGGCGTTCCAAGCCACCATCGTTCGGCAGAGAAACGATCGTTTAAAACGCTCGGTTCTCGCGAAGACGGTTTCCACGGTATGAGGGTGACATCTCTGGCCGGCACGCGTTGTTCGGGATCGGAAGGGAGAGGGTGGGATCAGGTTGAAGAGCTCTTCAGAACACTCACCGTGGTAAATACGGTAGAACGCGGCCAAGGAAGCAATTGTTCGGCGCTGGGCTAGCGGCTCAAGGCTTCCCGTTACCTCCGGACAGTCTATAATGCGAACAGCGCGTCGCTGCATAGCGTCGAGTGCGTCCAGCAAATACTTCGCGGAGCCGTCCCAGAGGTGAGAGCAGTATTCAACGCAGGGTCTAATCTGCGTTTTGTACAGCAGACACCTCTGGTGCGGTGTAAAGAATCGCCTTACCTTGTTCAGTATTCCTAGTTTCCGCGAAGCTAGCCCAATACATCTCTCAATGTATTTTGTGTTATTGAGCTCTCGACGAACGTCTATGCCAAGGATGTCTAGATTGTCCTTCATTGGTAATATTGCATTCTGAAGAGTGGGTAGGGGAAGGAAAGGGGATTTTTTCGCTGTAAATGCACACGCCTGTGTTTTGTGGGCATTGAACTCGACCAAGTTCTCGGCACCCCATTGGGAGATACTGTCGAGGTTTCGGTCGAGATCACCCACGAGATGTCGTCTCTCCTCCTCTATCACAGATCGCCCCGCCGTCGGACGAACCGAGTAACTCCCGTGCAATGTACTGTCATCTGCATAGCAATGAATGTTCCCGAGGGAAAGCATATCATTGATATGCAGAAGAAAGAGAGTTGGTGACAGTACGGACCCCTGCGGTACCCCGGCATTCACTTGCAAGAAGCGAGAAGCCTGGCCATCGCAGAGGACCCGCACTCGGCGCTCGTTTAAAAAACTGGCAATCCAGCTGCACAGTTGAGGAGGTAGACCATATGCAGGAAGCTTGGAAAGGAGCGAAGCATGCCAGACCCTATCGAAAGCTTTGGCGATGTCCAGGCTAATAGCCAAGGACTCGCCGAACTTTTCCATAGCCTCACCCCATACATGCGTGACGAATGCCAGGAGGTCACCCGTTGATCGTTTTGGCCTGAAGCCATATTGCCGATCATTGATTAGCGAGTGATCCTCCAGGTATCTCATGAGCTGCTTATTAATAAGAAGCTCGAGCACCTTGCAAATGACTGAGGTGACAGCTATGGGTCGATAGTTGCCTGGATCGGATCGATCCCCTTTCTTGGGGATCGGTTGTACGTTCGCCTCCTTCCAGGCCTCCGGCACGAGGCCTGTAGAGTATGACAGGCGGTACAGACGCGTTAATACTGGAGACAACTCAGCAGCACATTTTCGTAGCACCACCGCCGGAATGCCGTCAGTGCCACTGGCTTTCCGCGTGTCGAGTGACCGCAGCACTGCCCGTACATCACATTGCCTGATAACAATATCAGGCATAGTGTGGCCACAGTTGGCGATGGCGGGGGGCTGCAGGCCACGGTCATCGACCCGGGAATTAGCCGCAAAGAGGTCTGCGAGCATGTCCGCCTTCTCTTGGGCTTTGTGAGCCAGTGATCCGTCAGGAAAACGCAGTGGTGGCAGCGAGGGTTGACAAAAATTTGACTGTACGGCTTTGGCCAGTTGCCAGTATCCACGGCTGCCCGTGGGATGGGATGTGAGCTCTTGACCAAGCCGCGCGACGCGCTGGGCATCCGCTCTCTTGAAGGCCCTCTTGCTGAACCTAGTGGCCCGATTGTACGCTGCTTTGAGGCGGTTCACGTTCGGGTCACGTGCCGCCCGAGCCCTGACCCAGGCGCGATATGCCGACTGTTTTTTCTGGACAGCCTCGGCACATTCACGCCCGAACCAGGGGCGAGCTTTGCGGATGCTGGCGACATCAGTGAAAGGGATATAATATTCTATCCCTAGACTGATCTCGCCAGCAATGGCAGCAGCGCTATCCGAAGGCGCCTTCCCTACAAAGCAGCGCTGGCTCCACGGGACGGACGCAAAGTAATCGCGGAGACCGTCCCAGTCTGCCGACGAGTAGTGCCATAGTCGTCGAGTCATTTGTTCAGCACGAGCAGGTGGTGGCACTTGGAAGCTGGCGTGCACCACACAGTGGTCGGAAGTGCCCAGTGGGGCGCGTACCGACACACTGTACTCGGCTGGGCGACTCGTCAGCAGTAGATCCAGCAAGGCGGGCGTGTGGTCTGACCTGTCAGGTATCCGGGTGATCCCCCGTACCATCTGGGTCAGCCCGTGGGAGAGAGCGAATGCATGGGCGGTTCGTCCCGCATGATCGGTCCTAAGGGACCCCAGCCACTCAACGTGATGACCGTTAAAGTCCCCCAAGAAAACCAGGTCAGCGTTCGGGAACCGCACCTGCGCATCGTCAGCCATCTCGCTGAGGTATTCGAAAAGCCTTGTTGTCCCAGTGTCCCCTGTGTGGGAGCGGTAGACGCACACGTAGATCTGGCTCATGGAGCCATGATCCACGTGCAGCCAAAGGACGGAGTAGGAGGGGTTCTCCAGACAGCGCAACCGGCGGCAGCAAACATCCGCCCTAACGAACACGCACACCCCGGCTTTATCGCGGAATTGTTCCTCAATGATATAGCCCGGGTAACAGAGGTACGACGTGTCGTCAGGGCGGCGTATCTGTGTCTCCGTTAGGAACATCACAGAAGGCCGTGCCGACTCCAGGTGATGGTGGACGGTATCGAGGTTTGCATGGAGTCCGCGGATATTCGCGAACTCCACCTCAAACGAAGTCAACTTTGTGGGGTTTCTAGGGGCCGCTGTGTACCGTCTATTATATTGTTGCACTGTCATTTAAAGTATATTTGTAAGTTGTTCGCGCGTTGTGCGTTTCGTTCATGTACTTTTTTGGTTGACTTACATACTAAGTGACGCTCTCGGCTCTGACCGCGTGGAATGACTTATTGATTGACGATGTTCTTTTCGTTTTAGCCGATTTAGAGGAAACAAAGTCAATTTGCACACATACATACAAACAGGGTAAGCAGAGGTGCATTATACACCCACAAATTGCCAGTAATTTGTTGATCCCACGTACCTAATATGGGCAAGCCTATTGTCGTTGCCGGGTACTATAGAAAATCCATAACTACTCTGTAATTTAAACCATATATCCAAAGCCAGGACAGATGTTATATACATACATACATACCTGCAACTAATAATAATCTTAGCAGTTCGAGCTTAGTGTCCTTATTCTGTCTGTAAAAACTGCAAGAATAGACTAGTATAGACAGATAAAAAGGCAGACAAAAGTAATAAATAAAAATACATTGCCCTGTTATATTAATTATTAATTTTATTTATCGCCTACTCTTAATTTTACCTCGCTGCGTCATTCATTCCTAATTAGTCTCATCACTTACCGGCTTAATTTGCTTAAATTAATTATTATTATAATATAATATATATATATATATATATAATATAATATATATAATATTAATTACACGATTTGTACTTAACATTTTATTAATTACTAGTGGTCGCCCGTGACTTCGTCCGCGTGGTGATTTGGATTTTTTCCCTTTCCCGTCGCGTCGCGTCATATTTTGAACAATTCACACAATATCTTTATAAATTGTAGCCTATGTGTTATTCTGATGTATAAGCTATATTATTGTAAAGTTTCATCAAAATCCGTTCAGTAGTTTTTACGTGAAAGAGTAACAACATCCATACATACAAACTTTCGCATTTGTAATATTAGTAGGATATAGAGGTTTTTTTTTTAAATTCCGCAGTCCAAGGCCACGGCCGCTCTAACGTCCGTTGCCGGGCGTCTCTGGTTACCAGCAGAACGTATTTCCAGTGGCGCCCGGCGGAAGGATATAGAAGTAGCCTATTTTCAACCGAATTCCAAAAAAGGAGGAGTTAAGGTGTTTGTTACCTCATATCTTTTGACTGGGAGAACAGATTTAGAAAATAATTTTTTTAATTAAAAGGGTCTAATTCCCAAGTGGTCCTATTTCATTTTGGTCCCATTTCGGTAATTTGAAGTCGGTCGGGTTGTTGAGTCAATTTTTTGACGTGCTTTAGTTTTTGTTTAGTGCTTTTTTCCAAGGGCGTGAGCAGAGATATTTTATATGCACAGTTTTCGCCACATACTGTACCTATCTTCTATACTTATAATAAATCTGTAGAAGTGAAAATTCTGTACATTGAAAATATCAAAAAAATTAATGGCAGGGGGTGTTACTAGACCGACACCGAAACCAAAAATGTGATTTATAAAATTTGTGTCTGTCTGTCTGTTTGTTCAGGCATCACGCAAAAACAACCGGTTCGATTACGATGAAACTTGGTATAATTATTCTTTAATATCCTGGGCACCTTGCTGGGTACTTATTATCCCGGAAAAGTATATACAATAAAAAAACAAACTTAATTTTGCGGTTCGATCCCTAGACCCGATTACTGTAATAACTTTGTCGTAGGTTACGTCACCCGCAGTGGAGTTCACTTAGGGGCGCTGCACACGGCTAAAAGACTATTTTATTTTAAGATACAATATCGCTCAACAGCTATCTATACTTATAATAAATCTGTAGAAGTGAAAATTCTGTACATTGAAAATATCAAAAAAATAAATGGCAGGGGGTGTTACTAGACCGACACCGAACCCAAAAATGTGATTAAAATCAATTTTTGTCTGTCTGTCTGTTTGTTCAGGCATCACGCAAAAGCCACCGGTTCGATTACAATGAAACTTGGTATAATTATTCTTTATTACCTTGGGCACCACGCTGGGTACTTTTTATCCCGGAAAAGTATATACAATAAAAAACAAACTTAATTTTGCGGTTCGATCCCTAGACCCGATTACTGTAATAAGTTTATCGTAGGTTACGTCACCCGCAGTGGAGTTCACTAAGGGGCGCTGCACACGGCTAAGATACTACTAGGTATGCAATGCATGCTGCTGCTGCAAAAAACTGAGCGAAGTGTTAAATTTTCGAACGACAACGATTTATGAGATTTTTTTTGTTATGTCCGATTTTCAATTATTATGTTCTAAACCACCATCACACACGTTATCACTGTGGTAAGTTTGAAGGAGATCGGTTCAGGTGTTTAGGAGGAGTATGCGGAGATACGAAATACATGAGTCGCCTAAGATTGAGCTTCGCTCAATATTATTTTATCTTAAGATACAATATCGCTCAACAGCTATACGTAACAAATCAGTTACTGGTGATCAAGAAAGCTGTAACACGTAGGCGGAGCTGCGGGCAACAGCTAGTATACAATAAATCAGTAACTGGTGATCAAGAAAGCTATAACACGCAGGCGGAGCTGCGGGCAACAGCTAGTTATTAAATAAGATTTTAATGAATGATGATGATATTATTATGCTAAGCGAATACTGATACGGGAATACACAACCGTAGTGTACCTAGCTACTTACAACATATTTATAGGTAAGTACCTACTTATATGTTTAAATAAGAAAATCAACAAGCTCAGACACGATGGGTTTATCATAAAATTATTGAATCTCCTCCACCTTTTATTATGTAAGTAGGTACTTATTACCATTTTATTTTATCAAGACAAATGAAAAGTCCAAATGTGGGTAATAATAACTAATAATAATCTCCTCTCCAATGAACTCTGATAAGAAGTTAAAATACTGCCATCTATTAGGAAATAATCGGGACAATAGAAACTGTTCATTCATGGGGGATTATAACGTAAAATACTGCCATCTATTATATATTTTTCGCACACATAATATACCGCCATCTATTACGTATTTTTCGCACACAATACACTGCCATCTATAAGAAATTTATCGAAAATTATTTAGCTAGCCCTAAAGACGCCTTTAAAACGTCGCCAATTCCTTCTATGAGATGGTTCATCTGTACTAGTATAGTATTCTTATATCTGTGGTTATACGCTTCCAAAATTCGTCGCACAGACGCGCAGCAGGCCATCGCTCGTTTTACACCTTGCGGTATTGAAACAGTCAACCGGTACGCACCCCGCGATAAGCCGTTCTAGGTACAATATAAGAAAGGTTGGTTAAATCCTACAGATAGGTGATACTACAGATTAGGCAATACCTTCGGATCATACTATACGAAATTAAATGTGTAGGTGAAATAGTCCTGTGTATCTATGGAATTCGCAAAATATCGATAAAGTATTTAATTTCTGTATTTTGAAAGTAATGAGTTTACTTCAAATAAAAACCATAAACCACAAAAACTAATGTCATCTATTTGTAATTTGCGCGCATTTTTCACGCATATAATGTAATAAAAACATTTGCTCCGCTCAACATTTGCAATTAGCATCATGCATTGCATACCTAGTTTTAATCTGTGAATGCAGTTTTTTTACTAAAATCAATGACATGGTTCCTAAGAACAGACCTTCTTACAGACTTTACTCATAGACCTTTCCCTTTATAGACCCATTTGAATGTTACACCCTGTATAGCTTTGTTAGTTCACGAGTGCTAATATGGGTGACTTCAGAATCCTTTTCTATGCTGGCCCGAAACGCACTTGGCTGGATTATAACTTTAATCGCATTTCGGATTGCAGAGGGAGTGCACTGCACTCTGAAAACTATTGCAAATGTACCGATATTAACTTACTTGTATTAAGTACTAGCTGTTGCCTGCAGCTCCGCCTGTGCATTATAGTTTTCTTGATCACCAGTTACTGATTTATTATGTACTAGTTTTCTTATGTAGGTTTTCTTATTAATCTCTTTATAAATGGTAGCATTCTGATGTATAAGCTATATTATTGTAAAGTTTCATTAAAATCCATTCAGTAGTTTTTACGTGAAAGAGTAACAAACATCCATCCATCCATACACACATACATACTCACAAACTTTCGCGTTTATAATATTAGTAGGATAGGATAACTGTTGGCCGCTGCTCCGCCTGTGTGTTACTTTAGATCGACATAACTTTTTTATTTGTGAACCGATTGAAATAAAACAGCCTCAAATGTTAAGTTGAATAAATCACAACGCATTACTGAAAACCGCATTCAAATCGGTTAATCCGTTTCTGAGATTAGCGTGTTCTCTCAGACCAACAGACAAAAATTCTAAAAACCATTGTTTTGAGTTTCTTTTTCGTTCGCAAAGTCCTACAACAGTTTCTCTATTATATCGTCGATGTACAGAGATCGAGTCAAATTATAATTTTATTATATGTATTGATGTACATTATATTAGCTAGGTATGTCCCCTGAGAATGGCTAAAACATGCAAATGGATACCTATATAATCCGGTCCAAATCCGGTCGGTTTCAGATTGGCCGTATTTACAAAGTCCTAGTAAATGTTAAAAAAACTTGTCACATTTATGTACATGAACAAAACCTTAAGTACTGTACATTAATACACCTTATTACTGCAATTAATTTAAATTAATGTACATTATTTGCTATAAGATTGATGGTTTCCTTGTTTACCAAGTCCTATTATAAAACAGGCCAAGTACGTGTACGGCCACGCATATAATAAGGTTCCGTAGTTACCCATTAATAGCCTGTAATGTAACTCCTGAACTAACAGACTTATCTAATCTAATATTATTATTCCTTCAAAGTTCATCACATGGAATTTTTGCAGAAATTTTGACCCAAACTTTTAGACGAAGGGACGCCCTGTGTTAACAAAAAAATGCACTATAAAGTTTAAAAATCTCGCAAATGGATTCCTAAATCAAAAAATTATATTAGACACCTTTAATGTTTTTAAAGGCACGTTAAGTTACTAAAAATTCCCACTTTACGTGAAAACAATAAATATTTTTTCAACATTTTATTTGAGCACTTGTCGGCGTAGTAGGTAATTACACATATCCCTTTTTTTTTTTTTTTTTTTTTTAATTCCGCGACCCAAGGCCGCGGCCGCTCTAACGTCCGTTGCCGGGCGTCTCTGGTTACTAGTAGAGGGTATGTCCAGTGGCGCCCGGCGGACTTTGACCACCTCTGTGGTCTCTGCGGGTGTTTGGTCGGGACGAGAATCCCGCGTCATTGGGGTCGGGTTTTATCCCGCGTCAGTGAGTGAATCTGGTTGCGTGCTATGGGGCAAAGGCTCCGCAGCACGCAACCCTTCTAGCCTGCTTCTGTAAGGACGGTGGGTGGCGATCCCGCCGTCCTCAGGCCCCGATCATGGAGGACGATAGTCTTGGGCGTAGTCGCGTAGTCTGGGGCGGCCTGGCCGCCGACTACGGAACTCGGCGGGGAGGGTACGCTCCCTCTCCCTCCCGGCCGCCTCCTTCGCGAGCATGACTTGCTCGCAGAAGGACACGGCCGCGTTCCACCTACTCCCGCTGGATACCATGGCTTGAAGCATGGTCCCCAGCGAGAGGGTATCCACGCCCAGACCCACTACGAGGTCCCGGCGCTGACTCGCCCACGCTGAGCACTCCACCAACGTGTGGAGTGCGGTGTCGTCGTCGGAAACCTCGCAGTGTTGACACCGGGGTGTGACCTCACGATGCATGCGAAACAGATAGCTACCGAAGCATCCATGCCCGGCAACGATCTGCGTCGCACGGTACGTGAGGTCACCATGCTGCCTCTGCAGCCAATCGTCCATGATCGGTCTCACCGCCGCGATGATGGTGGTACCCCACTTGGGTTGCTCAAGTCGCACCCTCCATGACTCCATGAGATCCTGGCGGAGTTGGGACCGCTGGTCCTCGAATTCTCGAGACGCAGGCCTGTGGTCCCGCTCCAGCGCCTCCTTGCGCCATTGGAACAATGACGCAAGGGCTCTCGCTTCCAGGTCCCATGGAGGGGTCCCGGCTAGGAGATATGCAGCCTCTCCGGAGATCGTGCGGGACCCCCGTATGGTTCTGACGGCCAAGGTTCGAAGTGGTCTGTTTAACAGAGTCACGTTCCCCTTGACCGCCAACCTATCCGCCCATACGGGAGCCCCGTATAGGGCCATACTCCGCACGATCCCCAGGTACAGTCTCCTGCAGGAAGCGTTGGGTCCCTTTAGGTTGGGTATCAGTCGCGAAAGCGCGGCCGATGCCTGCGTCACCTTGGGGACCAAACTTCGGAAATGTGGTCCGAAGTTCCATCGGCTATCAAGTACGATCCCTAGGTACTTCATCGAGGGCTTGATGCCGATGCTAACGCCCCCCACATTTATGCTGGAACCTTCGGGTGGACCGTTCCGAGGTCTGTGAAAACACAGAACCTCGGACTTGTGCAAGGCCACCTCCAGTCCCAGCTGCCGTATCCGACCCACGACTCGAGCAACACCCGTCGTGACCTTGAGTGCTGCCTCCTGGTACGTTGCACCCCGAGCAGTGACGAGGGTATCGTCGGCGTAGCACGTTACGCCGACTAGCCTAGGCAACGCACCCCGCAGCACCCAGTCGTAGCCGATGTTCCACAGAAGCGGCCCCAGGACCGACCCCTGTGGAACACCGCACGACACATCTCGCCGAGCTGGCCCGAGCCAGCTGGGGAAAGCTATGGCCCTCTCCGAGAGATAGGCCCCGACAATACGACGGAGGTAGAGAGGCGTTTCGTGATACACGAGCGCCTCCCTAACGCAGCTCCATGGCAAGGTGTTGAACGCGTTGGCGATGTCAAGAGACACCGCCACCACCACCTTGCCCTGCGAGACTGCTTCCTCCGTCAGGCTCTTCACGCGCATGATCGCGCTCACGGTGGAGCGTCCCCGACGGAAACCGAACTGGTTATCCGCCAGGTCTGGCCCCACACTCGTGAGATGCTCGACGAGGCGTTCCACGATAATTCGCTCAAAGAGCTTACACACCTCGTCGAGCAACACGATCGGCCGGTATCCGGACGGTGAGTCCACCGGCCGCCCCGCCTTACGGATCAGGACCAGTTTCCCCGTCCTCCACACCTTGGGAAACTGGCCCCTTTCGAGGCATGCGCTAAAGAGCCCCATCAGTCGAGGCCCGAGTTCTTCGAGGGCCAGGACCCATGCACGGCCAGGAATGCCGTCGGGTCCGGGGGCAGTGATTTTCCGGCGTTTAAGCCGGAGTACTGCCGCACCTAGCTCCCCCACGCTGACTTCGGGTACGTCGTCTTCGCTGGTGCTATCCGCGTCGGGCAGAGACGGAACCATGCGCGGAGGGACGTGCTCCTCCGCGTTCGTCGGAAACAGGGAGCCCATGACCCGCTCCAGCTGCTGCGGCTGGAGACTCTGGGTCAGTGGGGGCGCCCTAGGTCCGAGTTTCTCCCTGACCTGTAGGTACGGGCGCCCCCATGGGTTCTGCTGCAGGGTCTCCAGGAGCTCCTCGCGGGCCGCCGTCTTAGCCCGCTTTATCGTCTCCTGGAGCTTACCTTTAGCCTCCCTGTATGCCTGAAAAAGCTCCGCCTCTCGGGCTGCCGCGTCGTCTGGGCGGCGACGCCTCCGGCGAAACCTGGTGTACCGGCGGCGGGCGGAGATGCATGCTGCGCGCAGCTCTGCAATCTCCGGCGACCACCAGTACACCTGCTTCCTGGCCGGTCTGGGTGTAACCCTAGGCATCGCCGCATCGCAGATTTGCGACATGTCTCTCCTGAACCACTCCGCCTCGGCATCCACATCGGCAGGCCGGTCCGGCGCCGGAATCTAGGCCTGCACGATGGATGCCTCCAGGAGAGCCTCCCGATCCAGATGGTGAAGTGCCCAACGCGGATCCGGGGGATTTGCAACCGGCTGTGGGAGGTCAGGTGGGGGGACGACATCGAACCGGATGTACCGATGATCCGAGTGCGTCTCCTCACCCTCCTCCACGCGCCAGCCTGTAATACGGCAAGCGAGGTCAGGGGAAGCGAACGTTACGTCTACGATCGATTCCCCCCCCCCCCCCCCCCCGCCGCCAACAGGTGGCGATATTCCCCCGGTTGAGGACCTCCAGACCACGTGTCCTGGTGAAGTCCTCCAAAAGCCTCCCCTTGCCCCTAGTTTCCCGGGAGCCCCACGCAGTACTCCAGGCGTTGAAGTCTCCCAGGAGCAGGACAGGGCGAGGACGGCACGCAGCGAAGACGACGTCGAGCTCAGTGAGCCATAGCTCAAACTGAGACTCGTCAATGTTCGGCGAGATGTAGGCCGACACGACCGCAAACCCTTCAAATTCCGCTGCAACACACCCCCGGCCGCTTGCAATCAATGCAAGGCGCGAGGTGTCCACGGCGGAACCCCCAAAAATGCAACAGGCCGAGCCGTCCTGGTCCACCGGGCTTCCCGGGTGGACATAATACGGCTCGGCGACCACGGCCAAGTTAATGGACCACTGCGCGATGCTCTGGTACAGAAGATCCTGAGCAGCGCGGCAGTGGTTCAAGTTCACCTGCAGGATGCGGACATGGGCGCACATTAATGTACGTCCATGTCAGCATCCCGCTGCGAACCTGGCCGCGCAGAAGCGGCTCCCCCGCTGCCTACAGCGGACGGACGAGGTTTAGGCCTCGAGGCGGCGCAGGTACGGCTGCCGACCCGGTGGTCCGCCGTTTTGCCCTCCGCCTCGCATCTATAACAGCGAGGCGGGGCCTCACAGCCATTGGCCTTATGACCGGGCCGGCTGCAGCGGAAGCACCGATCGCCCACGGTGTCTTCCGCTGTGCACTGCACTCCGACGTGCCCCACCACCATGCACCGGAAACACCTGGTTTCCCGGGCACGAAGGAGGTGCACCTGCGCCTTTAGGAAGCCCCCTACAAGGAGGCTTCGTCCGTCCGCCAATTTAAGTGCCGCCGCGACGGGGCACTGGACGACTGTCATCCCATGACCGGTGGAGCCGAAGGAGATATCTCCAGCTTTCACCTGGTCATGGGGGCAGCCGCCCGCCTCCACGACGGCGGAGATTACTTCCTCCCTCGTGGCCGCGTCATCCAGACCCGTGATGCGCAATGCGGCGCATTTGGTAGGTCTGGTGACGCGGACGGCTTCTGCTCCAGCGCGACCCTAAGTTGAGCCGCTAGGGCGTCCGCTTTGGGACCGCTGGAGGCGCCGGAGACCTCGAGGAGGCGAGCACCGGTGCGGGTGTTTTTACACCGGATCCCCCCCTGAATATCGAGGGCCGAGAGGTTCACTGAGGCTTTAACCTGCCTCAGGACATCGGCGTACCCCACACCCTTCTCCACACCTGCCGGCGTCACGGTGAGGACGACGGCGGTGGAGCGAGGAGGGCGGGGCCTCTTCGGCGCCTTCGCCGCGGCGGCTCTGGCCGCTTTCTTTTTGGCCCTCTTGCGCTGCTTTTTGGCACCCACTACTTCCCATCCCTCCCGTCTGGAGGGATGTAAAGAGGCAGCAGGAGCAGCAGCGGGAGTGGCCCTGAAGGCAGCGGGGGTGGCACTTCTCTTGCCCTTCCCCTTGCCCTTCCGCGAAATGGCCGCAGCCTCGGCTGGCGTCCGCCTCGCTGGGACAGCGGACGGGGGCAGGGTGGGGCGGCGGCTAGGAGGCCGGCCTCTCGGACGGGGCGCAACGCCAGCGCCAGCAACAGCCGCGTAGGATAACGCGGGCTGCGTCAGCGCAGGGCGGTACGCCCGGTCCTCAAGGACGCCAAGGCGCCTCTCGATCGCCGCCATGAGCTCAGTAAGAGTAGGCGGCACCGGCTGTGGCGGCGATATGGGCGCCGCATTGGGCGCGGTCCTGGGTGCCGTCCTTGATGACCCAGCCTTCGGGGAAGGCGGCGTGGGTTGCTCCGTCTGGGTCCCGGTAGGCCCCTTGACCAGCTTGGTCAGGTTCGCGACGTCCTATCGCAGGGCCTCCATCTGTAGCCGGGACGCGGCAAGTTCCGCCTCCAGGCTGGCCACCTGGCCCCGGAGCTTCTGCTCCTCTGCGGGGACGCTCCGCGCTAGGAGCTCATCCAGGGAAGACTGGGCGTGAGTCACTGCCGTCTTCACCACCTGCCTCTTACCCTGCAGATTTTTGGTGCCACCCTTCATGGCTTCTGCAATTCGGGTAAGAGCCAGCATGAGCTCCCGCGCGGCTGGCACCTCCTTGTCCCTGCCACTGGGCAGGAACGGCACTGTAGGGCCGGGGGCTTTAAATACCGGCGACTTTCGGTATTTACCGGACGTCGTAATCGCCAGGTACTTCGTCGGAACCCCCTCCTCGGTCTCGCTGGATGCGGTCCCCCCAGAGCAACTGGTGCTCCTGTCACGCGACGACCCCGCCTTCGGGACCACCTTCTCCCGAGTCCTACACATATCCCTGCAAAATTTCATCTTTATAGCAACGAACCGTTTGGGAGGAAATATCTTTATTTATTTATTATAATGTAAAACACATATAGAAAAAGAACACAAAAAGAGTAGTACAAACAATACAGTGAGCATAGTACAAGGGCACTACATATTCCTAAAGGAATCTCTTACAGCAGGCCTGAACGGAGATGTAAGGATCAGAGGGTGACGTGTGTGCAGGCAAAGTAAATAAACTTACATAAACCTTACAAATAACCTTAAAAATTACTTTTCTTTAACGTAAGTACATTACATGTCCAGCGGGACAGGTATGTACTTCTAAACTGGTTTCACTAATTATACGAGTAAAGCAACCTGCTTGTTTATCTTTGTGTCATCATGCCAAGTATAAGTTGGCGAGTGGCAAAAATAGGAACTAATATCAGCTTCTGGTGATCCTTGCGCACTTGCGCAGGCAGCTTTTTCCCACAAGACTCATTGGCAATCCAGCGCGGGAATGCTGCCTGTGTTATGGGCACTCTGCCTAAGACTCCCTGTTTTACATATTTATTTTAATTTTTAGTTTTAGATAGTATAGTTTGTTTAAGTTTTTCTTATTTTCCTGTTCCTTGTACATATTAATTTGTAAAATAATAAATACCAGTAAATATCAGCATGTAGTTATTGTTCTGAAATCTCGTTTTTGACGTTTTACAATGTAACGTTGCGTCCTCATTGGAAATCCAACTTATACTTGAAATCCTTTATGAAACTAGTTTCTTAAAAAGTGGAAGCACCGCAGACTAATTTATGGTGCCTACTTTTTTGTTTATGGGCCAGACTAGACTAGACCTAGCCAGGCCGGTTTTGGAATGAGTGAACATTCCTTAAAAAATCGGTTGTCTGTAAAGTCGGTTTACTGACGATAGTTGAACGTGACAACGTCATAACTGCCGAACGCGGAGGCCGGTTGTGCCTCTTTGTCGCTCGTACCGCGCTCTCGCATGCACTTCAAGCCTTAAATGGAACGCCTCAGAGCGAGGTAACACCGCATGACATCATGTTTTTTCGTGCGTGCAGCCGGCTCCATCGAATTATAAGACGTTGTCACGTCAAAAAATTTAGAGCCCTCCGTGCCTCGGAGAGCACGTCAAGCTGTCAGTCCCGGTTGTCGTACGAACTGATATCGTCCGATTCGTTGTTACGGATAGTTGAAGCCCTTTTTAGGGTTCCTAAGTGAAAGTTGCGGAACCCATATAGTTTCGTCATGTCCGTCTATCCTCCGCTTTCCTCCCAAACGGTTAGTTATAGAAACATGAATATGTATATTTACAACGCCGACAAAGTGTTAAAATAAAATTGTGAAAAATATTTTTTCTTGGGGTACTCCCGTACACGTAAAGTGGGGAAAATATTTTATTCTCGCGTCTACTCCATCGTGTGGGGTATCATTAGATAGGTCTTTAAAAAACATTGAGAGATTGCTAAGATGACGTTTTGATTTAAGTATCCATTTACGAGATATTTAGCTTTGAAGAGCATATTTTTGCGTAAACAGGGCGTCCCTCCTCTCTAAAATCTAAACGGCTGGCGTGTATAACCTGAAAGAATTCATGATGGTTGTCCATGTACTAAACTTTAAAGGAAAACTATAACGGATGGTATGACTTTGTTTGTTCCGTATTTATAGAGGCTTTTATGGATAACTACGGCACCCGTGGCCCGACACGCACTTGGCTGGTTTTTTTTGTTCCGCGGCCTAAGGCTGGGGCCGCCCCTATGTTCATTGCTGGACGCCCTAGGAATGCATTAGGAAGAATCCCCCTTTGCTCGCGACCACATCTGGGTTGGGAAAGAAAAGGCACTGTGGATGATTTTTTATTTTTTATTTAAGTACCAACACATTATTGCAGTAATTATAATGTTAGGAAAATGAACACAAGGCCATCTTGTCTCAAACTAAGCAGAATTTTTACTCATTTTTAAGTACTCGAGGGGGTAAAGTCAGGGTAAATTCGATTTTATTTTTTCTCTTTTTTTTATTTTTGAATGGCGGCCCAGTTTTTCCTTATAGGAAAGATGTCTGTTTACGTGATGTATATGCAGGCGCAAATCCACGCCAGTCCTTCGTATCACCTCAAATTAAACAAAAAAACCTTTTGAATGTTTCCACGAATATTTTAAGACTAAAACTAGCCAAATCCCCAAACCGGAGCCAAACCGGAGTTATAGCGAAACAAGCTCACGATAGTGTTTAAATAGATGTACCTGTGTGTTTAAGGACATAAAGAACTATTTGTAATTGCATTTACCTGTTATTCAACAATTCACATGGGCGTTTTCACATTGCACGACAACGACACACGATCATCATTCACCGAGCCTTTTCCCAACTCAGTTAGAGTCGCCTTTCCGTGACTGTGAACTGTGATTCCCAACTTCAATATTTTCGTGAAGCGACTGCCATCTGAGCTCCACAACTCATGGGCGATATCGAAGTTCTGTAGTTAGACCAGTCGGATTTTTCATTTAGGGCTCCAACTATCCCTAACGACTGCCATAGATGTTCGTATAACAACCGGGACCGACGGCTTAACGTGCTCTCCGAGACACGGAGGGGTCTCAGTGTCTTAAGAAATGGTCACACATCCTAAGACCGGCCTGACTAGATGTAGCTTAACCTTTGCAATGTGTAAATATAGTCGGTTACCATACCACTATACCACGAGCCCCAACGACACACGATATCGTCTATAATATCGTGACGATATCGTAAGTAGCAGCAGTAACTTTAAGGTAAGAATGTAAATTTAACGTTAACGACACGATATCGTGCAGTGTGAAAACGTCCATTCGATGGGCCTGAACAGTCATTCATAACAAGCGAGTAAACAAGAACATGATTTTAAATCGCGTGATAACCCGAACGACACTAGTCGATATTGCTAGGAACGATAGTGATTTACCAAACCTATAGTGATGTGCTTTTCGCTGGTCCAACTATCGATATTTACATACTAGCTGACGCCTGTGTGGAATAGCTTTATATTTCCTACTAGCTGTTGCCTGCAGCTCCGCCTGCGTGTTATTTTAGATCGACATAATTTTTTTATTCATGAACCGATTGAAATAAAACAAACCTTAACTGTTAAGTTGAATAAACCACAACGCATTGCTGAAACCCGCATTCAAGTTTGTAAAGCCGTTTCTGAGATTACCGTGTTGAATCATTCGGACAACCAGACAAAAATTCTAAAAACCATTGTTTTCGGTTCTTTTGTGTTCATAAATCCCCCTGCAACAGTTTCTCTATTATATCTTCTATGTACAGACATCGACCACTTACAATTTTATTATATGTATTGATTGATTAGCCACAGGAATAAAATACTGGTCTAAGTTACTTATTACATAATATAAAACAAGGTATGCAATGCATGCTGCTAATTGCAAATGTTGAGCGGAGCAAATGTTTTTATTACATATCAGAATCAGAATCGAACACTTAAATTAATTAATCGAATGAAAAAAAAACTATTTTCATTGTTGACGCACGTGTTTCCATGGCAACCATTTAATCATCTGGGTTTTCGGTGATGTCCAGGACACTTTCAGTGATTATTCCTCCGTGGTCAGCTTTATTTTCATGATTTCAGAGATATGCACTCCCTGGTATGATGTCGACCAGCATGCCAAATTTGGTCAAAATCGGTCGAGCCGTTTCGGAGGAGTTGGCACACAAACGATTTACACTTGTCGTCTAAGATAGAGCTTCGCTTCGCTCCGCTCAATAAATAAATAAACATCTAGTTATGTATACTAATATTTTTTTACTGATTGATATTATAGATTGTTTGTTTATGGGATTGGAGTGAATAAGCTCCGTAGCTACTGATCGGATTTTGAAAATTCTTTCACTGATATGTAGTTACATTATCCCTGAATGACATAGGCTACTCTTCATCCCGGTAATATGTTCCCACGGACGAACCGGGAACGAAAAAACTATATATTTTCCAATAGACAAAAGAATAAAAACTGGGCTAAGTTACTTATGACATCTAGTTACCTGCTATCCTTAGTTATTATATAGTCCTTAGTCCTTATTATATATCGTTAGTCACTATAGACTATAGACTATAGATATTATAATGTTCAAGTATTTTAGTTTTTAATTTAATATAACATCTTAAGAAGTGGGCGGCAATAACTGTGACACAGTTACTAATACGCTTATTGTCGTCCACAATAGCATTGTCTGTCGCTTTTAGCGATAGACCGCCATTTACTCCATGTTTAAATGTTATTTAGCTGGCCAAAGTCCGCCGGGTGCCACTGGAAATATCTTCTGGGGTCACCGGAGACGCTTGCAGCAAAGGACGTGGGAGCGGCCGCGATCTCGCGGTATTAAAAAAAAGTAGTCTATACTAATATTATAAAGAGGAAAGATTTGAATGTGTATTTGTATGTTTTATTGATTTAATTGATTGAAATTTGGACCAGAGATAGTCTAGTAACTGAGAAACTGGGTTACTTTTAATTCTGGCAATAAATATGAACCCGTGAGAATTGGTTACGAGAAAACGATTTCAAGCTTTGAATTTGAAATATTGATTAGAAGCTGATGCCTACCGCTCCAGGCTGCATCATCAACGACCGGAAAAATAATAACGACACAACAGGAAACATGAGTCTGGGGTTTTCCAATGTTTTGAATCCAAGCTCAGCATCTTATAGAATCGTAAACACGTTGGTACATTAAAGCTTCGACTAATGCTGGCGACTTAATACATGATTCAGAGACAGTGACCATGCGGTCTCTTCACCTTGTGTGTTTGTCTGGCTATTACGTTAAAAGCGCTTAACCGATTGAGGTTTGGTATGGAGATACATAGTTACATAGACCTCACAATAGAATTTAGACTACCTACTTTCATCCTGAGGACTGGAGTTATGGGTCAACACAGCAAATTACTGGAGCTTATTATCTGCCCTAAATTAAAGACCCTACAAAGTTTCATCTAAATTCGAAATCAGTTTTCATTTACCACTACTTTCATCCCAGTGTCGTCAGTGGTTTTTTTTCTAGTAATAAATATACCCTTAATTACTCAAGGATAGTGTTACAATTCTAAGAGAAACACTTTTTGAAATTTGAGGTCTAAATCATTAGCTACGCGGGTGAAGTCATGGACAAATGCTAGTATTAATATCCACAGAAGTTGCTGACGTCAATCTCTAAAATCTTGTCCATGATTCATCGATGTTGTTCTATCGACATCGTAACATCACTACTTAATACACCGGCGAGTTTTATCATTCACACGACAGCCTCTGAGAGGCGTGTGCTTCTCATGTGATTCATTTAGTTTATTTTTATTTTTGACTAGTTGACTGTGATTATTTTATTTAAAAAATATTTTGACGTCTGTTTTATTGTCTTTGATTATTTTTTTGGCGGGTAAGTTGTTTATTATTTGTTTCTCTGATAGATATCCGCTTTGTACATATTATTAAATTTAAAAAAACTTGTCTTCTTTTTAACTGGTTTGACAAGGTTCGCAGTTCGAATGTTTTGTTTTTTTTTACTTAATCAGAAAAGATCAGAAATAAATTTAGTTCCCTGTAACATCGAGTTTCCCGCCTGATTCTACTTAGGTACATTAAAAAACTTGCAATCATCTCGGCTCGATGGATCGAGCCTTTTCCCAACGCATTTGGGGCCGGCTTTCCAGTCTAACTGCGATTCGGCTGAACTTCGATATTTTCCGTGAAGCGACTGCCATCTTGACCTCCAGAACCCATGGGCGATATCGAAGTTCTGTAGTCCGATCGGATTTTTGATTTAGGGCTCCAAGTACCCCTAACGACTGCCATAGATGTTAGGCTTAACGTGCTAACGTGCTAAAAATGGTCACTCATTCTAACACCGGCACGGCTAGATGTTGCTTAAACTTTGCAATGTGTTAACATTGTCGGTTACCACTAGACCACGAGCCCCCCTCTTTTATTTATTAAAAAACTTGCAAATGGAAAATAAATTGGTATGTACTTTTCTTTTATTTCTACGAATTTCACTTAAAGTCAAACTCTAATTGTCAAAGTCATACATAACTGAGGGACATAAATGACGCATGAAACGTATGGAGGAATCGCGCGATTAAGTTCCAATTTAGATGTCAATATAAAAAAGGGAGTTTCACCGCTTCTGTTTTTAAATATGTGCGAAAAGAACTAAGAAGTATTTTTTTTTATTCGTTCTCTATAAATCGAGGTCTGTGAACATGTTACGATATCCTAAGGGCCATAGCCAACAGATAATATTATGTTACATACCACTAAATAACATCTCTGCAGTCCTAGATGGAATGAATAGCTTGTAATAATTGGGATATAGAGGGTACTTTTTGAAAATAAAAATATTACTTAATTTTGAGGGTTTCGTACCCAAAGGGTAATACGGAACCATATTATTAAGACTGTACGTTCGTCCGTAATTTACCAGGCTGTACTAAAAAATGTTGAGCGGAGCAAATGTTTTTATTACATATCAGAATCAGACTCGAACACTTAAATTAATTAATCGAATGAAAAAAAATATATTTTCATTGTTGACGCACGTGTTTCTATGGCAACCATTTAATCATCTGGTTTTTCGGTGATGTCCAGGACATTTTCGGTGATAATTCCTCCGTGGTCAGCTCTATTTTCATGATTTCAGAGATATGCACTCCCGGGTATGGTGTCGACCAGCATGCCAAATTTGGTCAAAATCGGTCGAGCGTTTCGGAGGAGTAGGCACCACAAACGATTTACACTTGTCGTCTAAGATTGAGCTCCGCTTCACTCCGCTCAATTAGTATTTAAGAGGACTCTCATCTCCTATACAGTATAATTGACCGACCGAGTGAAGCGTCTACATTATTTTCGAGATTGGTTAATTTTGCTTTCGTCCGTCTGTCTGTCTGTCTGTGTGTTTGGGCTACAATTTTTATTCGATCTCCTTGACACTTGGCACAAGCATTCCTTTACTTAAAACAATTATTTTATCCTTATTTTCTTTTGATTGGGGAAAAAACAGAATTTTTCAAACGACTTCCAAAAGAAAAAAAACATTTATATATTACAACATGAACTAACAAAAACAACTAAAACAACAACAGCTTAGAAAAAATAGGAAAATAAATAACAAAAATTAAGGAAATAATAATAATATGTGGAGTAAACGGCCGTCTCACAGCGTTATGCTATCTGCGTGGTGCAAGGCAGACAGCGCTGGTTTTGCTGAGACCGGCCTGATGGTAGAAACAATGACAAAAAAGAAAGAGGTTCTCAATTCAACTGTACGTTTTTTTTAATGTTCGCGAGGCCTACTGTTCTACCACTAGTAATATATACTAGTTATCCCGACGAACTTTGTATCGCCTCAAATAAAATAGAAAAATAAAAAAATAAAAAATAAATATTTATATATACCTATCTATACTTATAATAAATCTGTAGAAGTGAAAATTCTGTACATTGAATATATCAAAAAAATAAATGGCAGGGGGTGTTACTAGACCGACACCGAACCCAAAAATGTGATTAAAAAAATTTTTGCCTGTCTGTCTGTCTGTTCAGGCATCACGCAAAAACTACCGGTTCGATTACGATGAAACTTGGTATAATTATTCTTTAATATCCTGGGCACCACGCTGGGTACTTTTTATCCCGGAAAAGTATATACACTAAATAACAAACTTAATTTTGCGGTTCGATCCCTAGACCCGAGTACTGTACCAACCGCAAATAATAAGTTTGTCGTATTTTTCTCTTTTTATATTGGTTTCGCCAAATTGACGCCGCCCGCCTGGAGGTAAGTCGTGACGACGTCTAGCGATGGTGGGCCACTCCCACAGCACACAATACTATAGAGAGTGGCCCTCAACTTGACGACCTACTGATGTGCCTCTTCACGCTCCGCTTAAAGAACCCAGGGTTATGTGTGGGAAGAAACACGTGCACAGGCAGGGCGTTCCAGGCCACTATCGTTCGGCAGAGAAACGAACGTTTAAAACGTTCGGTTCTCGCGAACATGCTATCCACTGTGTGGAAGTAGCATCTCTGCGTTGTTCACGCGTTGTCCGGGATCGGCAGGAAGAGGGTGGGATCAGATTGAAGAGCTCTTCAGTACGGGTTACGTCACTCGCAGTGGAGTTCACTAAGGGGCGCTCCACACAGCTAAGATACTATAATATTTTAACTTAAGATACAATATCGCTCGCCATACAATTCAAAAGACTATCACACACGACGTAGATAATAAATAATATTTCATATTTTCGTATCTTAAGATGAATTTTTATGGTCTAATAGAAGATATAATAGATAAACTGGTGTGGGAAGGCTTTACGAACGCAATAAAACCCAAAACAATGGTTTTTAGAACTTTTGTCTGTGTGTCTGAATGTTTGAACACGCTAATCTCAGAAACGATTTGATTTTTTGATTTGAATTTGCGGTTTGGTTTTCAATCGCTTCATAAATAAAAAGTTATGTAGATCTAAAGTAACACGCAGGCGGAGCTGCGGGCAACAGCTAGTATAAAAAAAAATAAAAAAAATATATTTCATGCAAATGTATGTAAATTGAAAAACGCGACGGACGGACAGACGGACGGACAGACAAATTGTCGTATTAAATATATAGATGTATCTATATTAATTGAGCGAAGCTCAATCTTAGGCGACTCATGTATTTCGTTTGTCCGCATACTCCTCCTAAACGCCTAACCGATCTCCTTCAAATTTACCACAGTGATAACGTGTGGCGTGAGGGTGGTTTAGAACAAAAAAAAATTAAAATCGGACATAGATTCCGATCCCGAACAACGCGTGTCGGGCAGATATCCACACAGTGGATAGCATGTTCGCGAGAACCGAGCGTTTTAAACGTTCGTTTTTCTGCCGAACTATAGTGGCCTGGAACGCCCTGCCTGTGCACGTGTTTCCTCCCACATATAACCCTGGGTTCTTTAAGCGGAGCGTGGAGAGGCACATCAGTAGGTCGTCAAGTTGAGGGCCACTCTCTATAGTATTGTGTGCTGTGAGAGTGGCCCACAATCGCTAGGCGTCGTCACGACTTACCACCAGGCGGGCGGCGTCAATTTGGCAGAGCAATTATAAAAAAAAAAACCATCGAGGAATAATCACCGAAAAACACTTCGCTCAGTTTTTTGCAACAGCAGCATTGCATACCTAGTTACTGTTATCTTTTATTTACTTTTTAAGTGACCCTTGACTTTAACACAGTTTCACAATAAAAATAAGTTAAACAAACTTCTTTTATCTAATCCCACGGCTCCATTTGCGTTGTAAGGCACCTACCTACCTATAGTTAGTCAATATGTGTCAAATTTTTTTAATAATCTATTCTATATCCTATAATAGATAAATCAGTAAAAGTGAAAATACTGTACATTGAAAATATCAAAAAATTAATGGCAGGGGGTGTTACTAGACCGACACCAAACCCAAAAATGTGATAAAAATAAATTTTGTCTGTCTGTCTGTTTGTTCAGGAATCACGCAATAACTACCGGTTCAATTACGATGAAACTTGGTACTTTTTATCCCGAAAAAGTATATACCTACAATAAAAAACAAACTTAATTTTGCAGTTCGATCCCTAGACCCGATTACTGTACCAACCGCAAATAATAAGTTTGTCAAAGTTATGTAGATCTAAAGTAACACGCAGGCTGTGCTGCGGGCAACAGCTAGTGAATAATATGTTTGGCTTGTGCTATGGGATCTAGACAACTGATAAACATACTTATATATTTCTAAACAAGCTGTCCCGGCGAACTTCGTACAGCATATTTTTTTCTAATGTGGCGCACATTAGAAAAAATTATGCTGTACAACAATTTTTTTCTTGCAAAAGATACTTCCCCTGATAAATACAAACACAACAATAAAATAATTAGCGAAATCGGTCCAGCCGTTCTCGAGCCATTAATCTCTTAACCAACACGACTTTATTTTTACTAGCTGTTGCCCGCAGCTCCGCCTGCGTGTTACTTTAGATCTACATAACTTTAATATTTATGAAGCGATTGAAAACCAAACCGAAAATTCAAATCGGTTAAGCCGTTTCTGAGATTAGCGTGTTCAAACATTCAGACAAACAGCCAAAAAACAGATCATCTTCGTCGTGTGAAGTTCGTTTGTTGTAGATTAAACAAGAGTAGTAATTTTGCTTGCATTAAATTTTCGCAGCATATATTTGTCGAGTTATCCTCGAAAAGTGGGACTGAGCCTGTCCCGCGTGGGACATGTACTTAATTTTGCTTTAAAATCGGGACCGTCCCGCCAAAATCGGGACGTCTGGCAACGTCCAAGTCGAGAAAAATACACGGTTTAAAACCAACAGCGTGCCATAAACGTCGTGCGGGTACATATGACGTAATTTGGTTTAAACACACACGATTTTAAATTTCTGTTTCAGACAGCCGTTTTAAACCGTGTATAGACAGGATGACACTTTTGTCCTTCAAGTTTATACCTACATACTAATAGGTTTTCTCCGTGCCCAGATTCAACATGAAGTTTTTACTTGGACTACTGCTATGCGTGTTCCTGGCCGTACCTTCGCAGTTCCAGAATGTTCGAGGAGTTGGCAAATTCGAGGAGGTATTCGCATGGAATCAGATGACATATGACATTGGCGGAGTGACATGTAAGTTTTTTTTTTGAGGATAATTCTCCTATGCAATTATTTTTTTACCCTTTTATACATTTACAACTAGCTGTCTCGGCGAACTTCGTAACTCATAATTTTTTTCTAATGGTCCGCTAAACTTTTTTTCCTCCATAAAAACCTTCTCCTGATAGTAACGATCACAACAAAGAAAGAATTAGCGAAATCGGTTCAGCTGCTCTCGAGATTGGCGCTTAGCAACACATTTAGCGATTCATTTTTATTTTATAAGAAGATAAGAATAACAATTTGGTAGGTTATTACATATTTGAGCCGTTTGGGGTTGAAACACTGGGGTCATAGGGTTCGAGCGCTCGCCGCCGCGTATAGAGACATTGTCGACGCTTCTCAGGACCAGAAGGCCGGCTATTTACTGACCCAAAGAATAAATATCGTCATCCAACGTGGTAACGCAGACAGCATTCTGGGAACCTTCTTAGTCAGCAATGACACGAAGGATTTTTAAACGACATTTTGTAGTGTAAATATTTTTATTGCATCAATTTTGTTTAATATTTTATAGGTCAGTGGCAAAAGCGTGTAATAAACACTTTAGAACGGACCATTGTAATGTAATACTAGCTGATATCCCAGCATATCCCAGCATTGCACCTATTACTCCACTCGAGGGTTTTCACTTGACGGAATACTCCTCCTGAACGGCTGAACCGATCTTCCTCAAACTTTGCATGGTGGCAGTGACCATCCTCGTGAGTGCATGTATCTGAAATCAGAAACATCTAAGTGAACACAGAAGAATAATCACCGAAAAACCTGTGCCAGGAGGACTTAAATAGTTATACCGAGACAATTACTTACACATAATGCGCGCGCCATGCATATGACCTTAAAAGAGGTCAAATAGACCATCAGTTAAAAAAAAAAATAAGAAATTAAAAAAAAAAAAAAAAATTATAAGAAAATTCAGAAATTGACCGCGATAGAAAGTCTCGTTTCAGCTCAATTTTGCACCGCGACCCGCCGTGCACACCTGGTAATAGCCTTAGCCTTCCTCAGAGAAAATCGACTTTTCGACACCAAAATATTGGTTCATTTCGAATCTGTGCCTTTATAATAAGTAGGAACCTATTTAGGTATAATTTATATACACACACACACATATCACGCCTATAGAAGGGGTAGGCAGAGGTGCATTACATACCCACAGTTTGCCAGTATTTTGAGTCCCACGTAATTGGCATCATCAGGCACGCATATAAAGGGTTCACAATGGCCGAGTAAATTTAAAAAATGTACTTAATTTTGAAAAAATATTGAAACCTGTTGCATTGCAATGAAATGTTGATGAAATGCAATAAAATCTTACGTGCCAGCCGCTGTGGCACAGCCAATTAAAGTCCTGGGCGTTTCGGCCTATTATAATTTATAACTAGTACTCGTAAGTATAGATAGGTACCTACTTAATTTTATCCTTATAAAATTTTAGTAACTGAATTTCCTCATCATATACTCGTAGGTTTAAGATGTAATTAAAATTAAATAATAAATAAAAAATATTTATTCGTATATTTTATAAAGATATCACACATGCAATGGCGGGTTTTTCTCAGTTTTTTTTTAAATTAAATATGTAGGAAATATGTAGAAATAACTGGGAATCCAACTAGGTGCTTATTGTTTTTTTTTCGTCCATTGCCGAGCGTCTCTGGTACTTAGGGATTGAATAATATTAATTAAACTTTTTTTTTAATTAATTAAACTACATAAGGAAGAGCCATTAGCTACAATAAACTCCTCTCGGCGTTTACTATTAATTATTATGAACCGTGCATGAAGATAGTTATGAATGTGGAAGAAGCGAAAGAAGTATGCCAGGATCGTAGCAAGTGGAATTCCATAGTCTGTGCCTACCCTCATGGGAAAGAGGTGACCATATGTATGCATGTAGTATAAAGTCACTTGTACTAGACTAGTAGTTCTGCGAACAGTAGACCTCGCGTTATTTTCGGGTCCCTAACATCCTTTTGGGACATTTCTCCCCTATTTTGCCCCCAATCGAAAAATCCCTTCGACAAAAGTTGCACCTTGCAACAAAGAACACTTGTGCCAAATTTCATGAAAATCGGCTGAAAAATGCGGCCTGTAGACCGGAACTGACACACATACATACAGACAAACAACGCCAAATCGGCCAGTCCTCGAGTTGTGACTGAGACGCTTCGCTCGCTCGGTCACATACACCGTGAACTTATCACCTTGAGACCGAAGGTATTACTTTGAACACACACACATATCATGCCTATATCCCCTAAGGGGTAGGCAGAGGTGCACCTCTCTAATACAAAAATAAAATAAATACTGGCAAATTGTAGGTGCGTAATGCATTACACACCCACAATTTGCCAGTATGTTTAGTCCCACGTAATAGGGGGCAAGCCTATTGCCGTCACCGGGCACATTTATAATGGGTTATGTCCAAAATGGCCGAATGAATTTAATAAAAAGTAGCTGCTTTATTGTTATTTTGAAAAAAAGATTGAAACCCGTTGCCTTGCTATGAAATGTTGATGAAAGGCAACAAAATCTTGCGTGCCAGCCGCTATGGCACACCCACCATTCCGATGATTTACGATCGTACACGAAGCCCCGCGAGCGCCGGAGTGTAGAGTAATCGCGTGGCGGCCGCGGTTCCCGATAGACAGTGCACGGGAGCAAAAAATTTTCGCGCCAAATCATCAACGCTACGACTATACTCGTAGATTGGCAATAGCTAATAAGAATCCTATCTCATTGCCATACTACGAGTATACTCATAGTTTGAACTAGGTTCCACTGCCAACTACTAGTATACTCGTACCTACCATTTTGTATGGTGGCAATACGTATACAAAAAAAGTTATGGCAGGCAACGTGTTAAAGTCCTGGGCCGTCTCAGACTAAAAACAATTTGAAATACGGACTAAAAACAATACTACTTTGAAAACGTACAAAATTTTCTGTTCTATTATCAAAACTGAGTCCAAAATAATTTTATTTCTAAATTGTGGTTCTGTGATAAAGTGAGTTCATTACATTTTCTAATTGTAACTAATGAGAAGCCATATCAGTTGCACACGCACTTAACAAATTTGTGCGAAAGAATCTTTTTCAAATGGTTTATTTATGTACCTATTTCTTCTTTTTTGAGCTAAGTGAGCGAAGCTCAATCTTAGGCGACTCATGTATTTCGTTTGTCCGCATACTCCTCCTAAACGCCTGAACCGATCTCCTTCACACAGTGATAACATGTGACGTGAGGGTGGTTTAGAACAAAAATAAATGAAAATCGGACATACCATCGAGGAAAAATCACCGAAAAAAACAATGGTCTCATTGAAAGGCGGTTACACTTCGCTCAGTTTGTTTGCAACAGCAGCATGAATTGCATACCTAGTTTTAAAAAAGTGGCGTTCAAAGTAGCTCCAAGTGCAGGACAAAAGAAACGTGTATAAAAAATAAATGTTAATAATAATGATAAAATAAATGTTCAGTATAAGTGAGTGTCTGGGACCCGATTTTTGCAGAGCGCCCGCCGTGCCATGACACTACACTGTATCTTCAGATACAGTGTATTGTAGTAACATTAATAAATCGCGTCTTTACACTCGTTTACATAGTGATAGCATTTATGTTTTCTTAAAAGTCTTATAAATACTGAGAAAACTAAAGGCAATAATGACTGTATTTCAAAAAAATAAGGATCAGTTTTGATAAAACACTGTAAAATTTAGTACGGTGTTATGTCATGACACAGATTACGCTTTAGTAGCCCGTTATCTATAGATGCAGTGTTTTGCCAAACAATCCCGCGTGTATTCTGCCTAATGTACCCTGTCCTGCTCCTGGGAGACTTCAACGCCTGGAGTGTGGCGTGGGGTTTCCGGAAAACTAGGAACACACGGAGGCTTCTTGAGGACTGGACCAGAACGCGTGGTCTGGTAGTCCTCAACCGGGAGAATGTCATCACCTATTGGCGGCGGGGGAGGGAGTCGATCGTGGGCGTTTCTTTCGCGACCCCTGCCCTCGCCGACCGTATTTCAGGCTGGCGCGTGGAGGAGGGTGTGGAGAAGCACTCGGACCACTGGCCTCCCACAGCCAGTCGAAAATCCCCGGATCCGCGTTCTACAAAAACCACCAGCAAATATCGAACGCCCATTTATCTAGGTACTTAATTTAGTTGTCCTGCAAAAGAAAAGAAAAGAACCAAATTGTGAATCTAAACCATTCTCGAATCCCCTTGAACACACACAAAAAAAATCATCAACATCGGTCCAGCCGTTTAGGAAGAGTTCAGTGACGTACAGTAGAATTATATAGATTAATACAACAAATGTAAACTAACTAACTATAAGATTATACAACAAATGTAAACTAGTCTTTGTAAAAGAATTTTCTAAATCAGTTTAGTAGTTTCAAAGCCTATTCAATGCAAACCATCATATCTTTCCTCTTTATAATATTACTATACTATAGTCCGAGGCGCCCAGGACTTTAATTGGCTGTGCCATTGCGGCTGGCACGTAAGATTTTGTTGCCTTTAATCTAAATTTCATCTCAAGGCAACGGGCTTCATATTTTTTTCCAAAATTACAATATAGCTGCTACTTTTTAATAATTCATTCGGCCATTTTGGACATAACCCATTGTAAATGTACCCGGTGACGGCAATAGGCTTGCCCCCTATTACGTGGGACTAAATATACTGACAAATTGTGGGTGTGTAATGCACCTCTGCCTACCCCTTCGGAGATATAGGCGTGATGTGTGTGTGTGTGTGTGTGTGTGTGTGTGTGTTATATTATTACTAGCGTACGCCTGCGGCTTTATCCGCTTGACAAATTATATACACAAAAACCTTCCTCGAGAACCACTCTATCCATTGGTGAAAACCGCATCAAAATCCGTTAAAATCCGTTGCGTAGTTTTAAAGATCTAAGCATACATAGGGAACGGAAACGACTTTGTTGAGCGAAGCGAGCCGAAGGCGAGCGGAGCTCCCATGGAGCAGGTTAAATGTAAAATGTTCGGATGTTCGTTTCTCAGCAACCTCTTGACCGATAATAATTTTTTTCACCTTAATTAATAGCTGATTTCAATTAAGGTCGTGACGAAGCTCAAATATTCAATTTAAATACAAAAAAAAAAAACGCTTCGCTCGATACAAAGCCGCGCACTGTTTACAGCAGCGTAGCTTTACCTAGTTTTATAGTATGTCATTATATAGAAAAAAAATTATAATAGATTAAGATTTTAAAGGTCAAAAAATATCAATATTTGTCCTTCAAATGTTCTTTAACAGTTTGTTAGTAGGTACTACATTAGTAACTCATCTACATAATTCCTAGTAATATTTGTTAAGTTAATTTAATATTTGCTTGTAGCATTTGTTTTTTCAATTGCTTAAATTTATTCGAGGAATTTCCAAGGCACTTATGGAAATGTACACACAGACATATCAAGTCTCTATCCGCAGCCGTTTCTGAGATTAGCCGTAATACGTCTCACACAAAGACAAGCGAACAGAGTTTTTTTTAACCTCATTGTGCGTTGATTTAGGTATCCGTTTGTGAAATATACAACTTTAAAGCGCATTTTTATGTTAAAACAGGGCGTCCTTTCTCACCCCTCTAAAAGTTGCGTCGTCGTCTGTCTCAAAAAATATGATAAAAATCTTGATGGTAGTCCATGTAATGAACTTTGAAGGACAACTGTACTTAACGTAACTTTTTTTAAGTCAGGAGTTTCTATGCGTGTCTGGACACGCATAGAATGTGGTTCCGTAGTCACACAAAAAAAACTGGTGAAGTGCATTTCCAGAAACGCAGTTTTTTACGTGGAAAGATAAATTACCCGAAATTACAATTGCAAACAGATAGATGACACGAAATTGCAAACGAAACCGCGAACTTCAACTAGATTATCATAAATAATAGAATGTTAACTGATATCGTGAGACATTACTATACAGTGCAATAAGGAAACCATTTATAATAAACGAGTCTTATTAGATGCTTGATTTACGTATGATGATGTCACGTGAAGTAAGTATAAAAAAATAGCATAACACTGCGTCAACTTCTAACATGACCTTCCGTTGAGTAGTTTTTCCGTTCCCATATCCCAAGGGAAAGTGTTACCGGGATAAAATTTACACCATATTAAACTTCAGAAAATGGCCAATCTGTGTGTTAAATTTCATTCAATTCTGTTCAGCGGTTTACTTGTTATTGAGTGTTATTTGATAAATATCGTTGACGAATCTCTGATTCTTAACATAGGTATTGTTGTACTTAGCGATTACGTTAGATTATTTAATAATGCATACCTAGGTAGCGACAAAAAATATATTACGGCCAATTCGAGCCCAAAAAAAGATAATAGATTTATGTTATGGGATATAGACAACAACATTTTGTGGAAAATTCGTCGAAAACAAGATTCGCCGAATTGTAATTTCACCGAATCATTGTCACTTAGAGATAGTCTCAGAGCAGCCTCACTCGGATGGTTAGGTTAGTAGAAGAACCTTAGTCTTCGTGGTTTTTAGGGTTCCGTGTCCAAAGGGTAAAATGGAAACCCTATTATTGAGACTTCGCAATCCGTCCTTCTGTCTTGGGCTGTATCTCATAAACCGTGATAGTTAGAAAGTTGAAATTTTCACAGATGATGAATTTCTGTTGCCTCTATAACAACAAATACAAAAAAATACATACAGCAAACATGATATTTTTGCCGTTTTGGTACGGAACCGTTTGTGCAACTATAAAATGTCTTACCACCACTCGCCTCCCACTCGCCCGCTGTATTTTAAAACATAATTCTGTTCTCCAAATACTAATTCGATAAATTGAAATTCGACGAATTATGAGTCGGTGAATTGCGGTTTGACGAATAGTGTTTTCTAGGAATTGTGCTTTAGTGGATTGTTATTGACGAATTGTTTTCGACGAAATGTTCTAGGCGCATTTTCCACAAATCGGTACTCCATTATAATTGACCGAGCCAGCGAAGGCCATTTACAGCGGCATAGGCAGCGGAAAATTAAATACCTCGGAGTGTGGGGTGTCTTTAGATAGGTCTTTTAAAAACATTACGAGGTAGCTAATACGATTTTTTGATTTAAGTATTCGTTTCCGAGATGTAAATAAATAATAATCAATCATCAATCAATACATATAACCAAATAGAACTCAAAACAATGGTTTTTAGAATTTTTGTCTGTTTGTCTGAATGTTTGAACACTAACAACGGAAACGGAGAAACGGCTTAACCGATTTGAATGCGGTTTTCAATAATGCGTTGTGGTTTATTCAACTTAACATTTAAGGTTAGTTTTATTTCAATCGGTTCATAAATCAAAAAGTTATGTTGATCTAAAGTAACACACAGGCTTAACTGCGGGCAACAGCTATACATAATAAATCAGTAATTAGTGATCAAGAAAACTATAACACGCAGGCAGAGCTGCAGCCAGGCAACAGCTAGTAATAAATATGTTAGGACAATTCACACAACGCCATCTAGTCTCAAACTAAGCAGAACTTGTGATATGAGTACTAGATAAAGTGATATCAATATGTACTTGTATGCATTTTTTTTGTAAATACTAACATATTTATAGAAAAACCCAGACTTCGGCACAAACGTATGTGTCACACAAAGTTTGTCCCGACCGGGAATCGAACCCGAGACACGCCACCGAAGCACTTGAATATTCAGCTTTATAGCTATTTTTTGGGTAAAACAGAGCATCCCCCTCCCCACCAAAAATGAACTTTCAAGGAAGACTATAACGGATTAGACAACTTTGTTTGTTCAGAAGTTATAGATGCCAATATAGGTGACTACGGAACCCTATTGCGTAGTCGGACACGCACTTGGTCGGTTTTTTTATTGGAGGAATAGTCAAAACAATGTTGACAATATTGAAACCACATGATTGTCCGACCACCACTTTTTTAACAGTGTAGGCACAATGTAGCACCGACTTTTAATACTGGGGCAGGCCTATGTCATTCGCCTAACAACGCAAAAAATACGTGACGTCAGCGACAACTTGAAGTTGTAAGTCAGTAAGGGTTGTCTCTTGTTAGTGATACGGCATTGACCATAGAGTTGATATTGAGGCATTAACGTCATAATTATTGGTCAAATTATGCTGGTACTTTCCTGACAACCCTAACGTTAGAATTATGTTCTCTGCAAACAAAAGAATCTGCTTTAATTAACGTCGGAGTGTAAGTTCTGTATGTAAGTACTATTCCCTATTCTGTGACTGGGGTGACACTGAAAACCAGATGTACTGAGATAGGCAATGTCCTCGTCTCAGTAGGTTCAACACGCTGAGTGTCATCCTACTGTGCGTCGAAATTTTTACGAGTTATTGTAGGTACGTGGGTACGTATGAGTGCCAATTTATACAATAAATGTAAATAATAGATACACACATTATGTAGCTTTATTTACAATAAGAATTACAATATACAACATAAACATAATTATAGACTAAAAATATTTACATTACAAAATATCGTTTAAAAAATCCTCCGCGTCATTGCCGACTGGGAAGGTTCCCAGAATGCTGGCTGTGTTGCCACGTTGGATAGCGATACTTATTCTTTGATTATTCTTCAATCCAGGCCAGAAAATAGCCAGCCTTCTGGTCCTGAGAAGCATCGATTAGACGTTTAGCAATGTCTCTATAAAGGCGGCGAGCACTCGGACCCCATGACCCCAGTGTCTCAACCCCAAACGGCTCAAATATGTAATCACCTGCTAGGTTAGCATATTTACGCCGTTTAAGGCCTTCAGCCGATGCAGCAGCAGCGCCGGCACATCCGGATGTGCTTGGAAGGTGTGAAGGTGCTAAGGTGTCAACGCATGTAGCGTCCCTCACCAAAGGCCTTCCCATCTTCCACGGTAGCAACGACATACCGTCCGGTCTCTTTCCATCGCTTCGTGCTAAACCATTTGGTTCACGTACGGCCGGAAGACCTGCGGTGGAAAGAGCCCTACGAATTATGTCGTTTAGAATAGCGTGCCGAGGTTATACGACCTGCGCTTCTGCTACAAGAAAGGCCATGGTGTTCCAGATTATCGACGGCTACTCCACAGGTGCAATGATGCGGGGATACACAAGGTGTACCCAGCCGAAGGCAAGTGGCAATGCGGAAGGTTGTGTCGTCCAACATTGTACCGATGTTGGGCGATGGGAGCGCCTGGATCCATAACCCTGACTCCCATTCTCCAACAGCTAGTAGGCGTGCACGCTCTGAAATATTGACAGAAGTGTCAATTAGTGTATTAATTCTCAATTTACAGAGCGGTGAATCCCACAGTCGCTGTGAGCCTAGGCGTGAGGGCAGGTCAGTGTCAGGGCAAGACATTCTCCAAGCATTTATGGCATCGGTCTTGCATCGCACCTCGGAATCAATCAGTGTATTTGACAAAATTTTCCTGACTAATTCTTCGGTGCTATGGACCGACGACAGAAATGCTGGCAGACTGACATCTGTGAATCTACGAATACCTAGCCCGCCCAAGCGAACTGGAAGAGACGCTTGGACCCAGGCCCGGTCATTAATATTTACATTTAAAATTTTACACAAAGAATTTTATATTAAGTTGTCTAGTCTGCCCAAAATTTCTAAATTAAATGTAAATAATTAAATAATATGTTTCAAAAACGCGGCACGTGCTTGCCACGTATTTCCTGCCACACATACGTCACTCATAAGTGTCAAACCAAACCACACTTGTGTTGTGACAGTTTGTGACACGACCGTGTCTCTTACGTCAATTTTACGTCTGTGGCCGTCATGACCACAGATAAGTTATATTTATTCATTGTGTAACGTTGAGTGTTAAGTTGTGATGCAACAATAAAAAATATTCTTTCTTTCTTCTTCTTTCTATACCTACTTAACTTTTATTTTCATTTTTTAGTGAGCGCAGACAGATTCACAGAAGACTTAAGTGGAACTCGAAGAAATAAAAGATACAGCGGATTTCATTATAAGGATGATGACGCCGTGGCTCAGGAGTCCAATTATAACCAGAGTAAGTATTTTTCAACCGACTCCCAAAAACGTATATTTTTTATGTTGGTTACGTCATATATTCGGACTGGGCGAACCGATTTTAATTTTTTTTTAAATTAAAAGCTACTACTTCCAAAGTGGTCTCATTTCATTTTGGTCCCATTCTGCCAATTATTTGGTCCCATTTCGGTAGTTCGAAGTCGGATGCTGTGTCAATTTTGACGTATATTTTTTTGGCAGCGGGCAAGCCTATTGCCGTCCCCGGGCACTCTAGAAAATGGTCGAATTAATTTAATAAAATAAGCAGCTTTGTTATAATTTTGAAACTCGTTACCTTGCGATGAAATGTTGATCCGCTATGGCACAGCCAATTAAAGTCCTGGGCGTCTGGGACTTTTTTTTCTAAACATTTTTTTCTAAATACATACTAAATTACTAGGTTTGCAATACATTCTGCTGTTGCAATAATTGAGCTGAGTTTGTCGATCCGGGTCAAACTCCTAAACAACTGGACCAATCTTTATGAATTCAGATATATGGACTCACGGTGATGGTCACTATGACCGTGCCAAATTTCAAAAAAATCGGTCCAGTCGTTTAGGAGGAGTTCGATAACGAACGAAATACACGAGTCGCCTAAGAAAGAGCTTCGTAAACTCCGCTCAATAAAAATAAATACCCAATCTCCGAAACAAACATTTGTGGATCACACAAATTTTCTAGTAATTTCACAATTTCTATTAATATTAGTAGAAAATGTGTTACAAAAGTGAATTGTGTGAGAGTATGAGTAAACACCTCTGATGATGCTGGGTTTACCGAAAATAAAAATATTTGTGGAATGGTGTAGGTACAAGAGAGTTTTTTTCAAAAATGTATTAGTATATATGTTCCATCAAGTGCCGACAGTCGAAAGCATACATTATAAATGTGTTTGTAATTTTCAGGAGTAACTCCAACTCCTCAGCCGACAACAACTGCTGCTTCAGTGGACCCCAGTGGTAAGTTTTGATATTATGTTTTTGTACTACTGCAATAGCAAAATCCATATGACGACCACTGACATTACACGCATATTACCTCCCGCAGAGAATAAAAAATAGAGAAAAGAGAAAAAATTCAAAATGTGAAATACTTAGGGAGAAATGCCACTTTTACGGGGGCATCCAAAGAGCAATGTTATTAATTCAAATCACTGAGGTCTGACATTATATTCTTACTTATTTGCCCATGGCATTTCAGTTTTGTGATTTATAGTTTCTATCTTAATAGTTTAAGCAAACTTTGAAATACAAAAATACATTAAATTATTTAAATACTGAATGGAGTCAGGTGTTACTTGGCGAAAGTCCATGATAAAACAATGGAGTATGTGATGTTGGATTTTTATAGAATTGCACTAATTTCGCTAAATAGAAGACATTATAAACGTCGACATATGTTTCACCTACTCACGAGGCATTCTCAAGACTGTCTCCAAAGAGAACAGCATTAAATTATTTATTTTAGTTGTAGCCATATTCCCTATTGTAATATATGCTTGTATTTCTGTCCCAGAGGAGCGAGGCCGTTTCTTCATTCAATACAATAATTTACCGATGGGGGCCGAACGGGTCGGGAACAGACTATTCGTTACGATCCCTCGCAGAAGATTCGGTAAGTAGAGCTTTTTTTAGGAAAACACTCTTTGTAAAGGAAATCTGGAATTGGGATGGTAGTTTGTTTTTATTCTTGTTTTATTCATGTAGCTTACTCATAAGTTTCAATTTTCGAATGCAGAACTATTAGATTCATACAAGTTGTTCTCCGAGATATCTTGAGTTCTTGACTGTCAAGCTAAAAATCAATATGGCCGACATGAAATGTCAAAAGTCACAGTTTCTTTTTTAAGGTTCCGTACCCAAATGGTAAAACGGCAACCCTATTACTGAAACTATATATACTTAAGACTGACACGTACCTGGCCGGTTTTTTTAAATTTATTATAATTTAATTAATACTTATCTTGTTCCATTTAGGTATACCTTCGACTTTGAACTACATAGACCTCACAAAACACAGTTCTGGCTCGCCTCCTATTACTCCGTACCCAAGTTTGGTCGATTCCAGGTCTGTCATATCTGTCTATCGAACCAGAGCTGACCAATGTGGAAGGCTGTGGGCTGTGGATACTGGAGCTATTGAAATACCAAGTACGTAGAGTACATACATAAATAAATGCATAAAATAATGAGTAACTTATTCAGTAGCCCGCAAACGGGGAAACGCGTTGCAACGTCTGATGAAAAACTTGGTTGACAGCTCGCACCCCGCATGCGGACGCTGCCGATCAATGTAAAGTCAGCTAATAATAAGCTTATGTTATCACTGTCGTACTTATTGTAAACCTCCGCCGCGTCTGTCTGTTCGCGATAAACTCAATTCTACTGCACCGATTTTTATGCTGTTTTCACCAATGGATACAGTGATTCTCAAGGAAGGTTTTTAGTACCTATGTATATAATTTGACAAGCGGGTGAGCCCGTGGGCATCCGCTAATGGGATATAAATAGCTGAAAAACATACATAGATATGTATAAGCTTTAGGTTTACTATGAGCTGTTATGAAAATTATTTTTATTTTTGTAAGTAAAGTATACCTGTGTTATTTTCAGATAACATAATGTACATCCAACGTCCAGCTATTCTCGTATACGATTTGAATACAGACCGACTCATACAGAGATACGAACTGAAGGCATCAGATCTTCCTGCCGTCAACACGCCCACTGGTAAATCTTGCTATTTAAACATCATTCACTGAACCTTCTCCCGACCCAGTTTTGATCAACTTGCCAGTCTAACTGCAAAACTTCGGTATTTTGCGTAAAGAAACTGCCATCTGACAATACATTGGCGATGTTGAAGTTTTAACTACCCGTAACAACTGCCATAGATGTTGGTATGCAGTAGGCTTAACGTAGTCTCCGAGGGACGCAGGATGTCAGTGTCTAAAGAAATGTTCAGCTATGGGTTGTTTAACCTTTGCAATGAGTTAAACATTTGGATACCATTTAGCCACGAGGCCCTCTTAACTGCCGAATCGATTCCAAAAATTACGAGTATTTTCCTAATATGTATATGTACAGTATGTTACATTATCCTTGGCAACTTTTTATCCCGGTAATGTCGTTTCGTCGTAATGGTAAAGTACGTAGTATGTACTTACATAATTATATATTTTTATGTATTTTGCTAGGTCTCGCATCAATAACTATTGAAGTACGTAACAACGACTGTTCAGATGTGTACGCCTACATCCCAGATCTCGCCAGTTACGGTCTAATAGTGTACTCGCTCCGTCAAAACGACAGCTGGAGACATTCACACAACTTCTACAACTTCATGCCAACAGCCGGAGACCTTAACATTGCTGGTAAGTTACTCTGCCAATCCCAGGCAGATAAAAGAAAGTTTAAATAATTTTAGCAAGAAAAAACCGACTGTAAATAGTTGGAATAGACCAAAGTACTGTCGAAATGGGACCAAATTAAAATGAAACCACACGATATTTTATTTTAATACTGGCAACTTCACTTGTTTATAGTAACGCAGTGTTGCCAGTAGTGTTTATTCAGTTGAGAACCTCCTCGGAATTCAGTCAAAAAAACTAATTAACGTTGAGAAAGTTATCGGTAGTTTCACAAACTACTCGATGAAACTGTTGGTAGGTTTCTCAACGTGACCAAGAACGCGGTAGTTAGAAATCCTCCGCGTCATTGCCGACTGGGAAGGTTCCCAGAATGCTGGCTGTGTTGCCACGTTGGATGGCGATACTTATTCTTGTCCTGAGAAGCATCGATTAAGCGTTTAGCAATGTCTCTATAAAGGCAAGAGCGCTCGGATCCCATGACCTTTGGGGTCTGTTGGTCGGCTGAAGTCTTAGGGCGATCCCACTTTGATAGATTAGGTTAGCTTAGAATTTTTAAATTAATAGCTATACGTCACGAACTTAAATTGCTGCTAAAATTGATATAATATATTTTCAGGTAATTATTTGCTGCGTAATCAGTATTTTTGCTTACGAAAGTATTTTTTTGTACGTATTGGAGGTTTTTTGATTAGCATTTAAATACTACTCATTACTATTTACATTTATCTCCGCAGGTCAATCATTCCAGTGGAACGACGGAATATTCAGTTTGACACTCGGCAAGCTGAACCCTGACGGATGCCGTTCCGCATACTTCCATCCCATGGTTAGCACCCATGAGTTTGAAATATCCACGTGTGAACTGCAGAAGACTCAAGCTAATCGTACTGCTTACCACGTAAGTTAATCATCATCCACCGAGCCTTTTCCCAAGTCAGTTGGGGTCGGCTTTCCAGTCTCTCGCTCGCGGCTGAAGTTCGATATATTCCGTGAAGCGACTGCCATCTGACCTCCACAATCCATGAGCGATATCGAAGTTCTGTAGTTAGACCGCGAGGATTTTTGATTTAGGGCTCCAACTACCCCTAACGACTGCCATAGATGTTCGTATGACAACCGGGAGTCCCCTTCAATGTTTATTATATGCTGTTTTTGAGCGGAGCGAAGCGAAGCTCTAT
Source organism: Nudaria mundana (assembly GCA_963556515.1). Classification (NCBI taxonomy): domain Eukaryota; kingdom Metazoa; phylum Arthropoda; class Insecta; order Lepidoptera; family Erebidae; genus Nudaria; species Nudaria mundana. The sequence continues at coordinate 3,242,797 of OY748314.1, forward strand.
CTTAGACGATAAGTGTAAATCGTTTGTGTGCCAACTCCTCCGAAACGGCTCTACCGATTTTGACTAAATTTGGCATGCTGGTCGACATCATGCCCGGGAGTGCATATCTCTGAAATTATGAAAATAGAGCATAAAAAAAATTAAGAAAATTTGCTTCGCTCAACATTTGCAATTAGTAGCATGCCTAGTAAAACATATTCAAACGTGTTTTTATTTGCCGTTTTGGTACGGAACCCTTTGTGCGCGCGTCCTACTCGCATTTGGTTTTTTGAGCGGAGCGAAGTGGAGCTCAATGTTAGGTGACAAGTGTAAATCGTTTGTGTGCCAACTCCTCCGAAACGGCTCGACCGATTTTGACCAAATTTGGCATGCTGGTCGACAGCCCGGGAGTGCATATCTCTGAAATCATGAAAATAGAGCTGACCACGGAGGAATAATCACCGAAAATGTCCTGGACATCACCGAAAAACCAGATGATTAAATGGTTGCCATGGAAACAAGTGCGTCAACAATGAAAATAGATTTTTTTTTCATTCGATTAATTGAGCGGAGTTTACGAAGCTCTTTCTTAGACGACTCGTGTATTTCGTTCGTGATCGAACTCCTCCCAAACGACTGGACCGATCTTTTTGAAATTTGGCACGGTCATAGTGACCATCACCGTGAGTGCATATATCTGAATTCATAAAGATCGGTCCAGTCGTTTAGGAGTTCGACCCGCATCGACAAACTCAGCTCAATTATTGCAACAGCAGAATGCATTGCATACCTAGTTAACGTGTATGTTTTCTCCAACAGTTACTAGGCGACCGCGGCGACAACACCCAGAGTACAATGCACGACTTCCATTCTGGCTCCAACGTGATATTCTTCGCTGACGTTGGCAGAGACTCTGTCTCTTGCTGGAACGTCGACAAACCTTTGAACAGCGATAACGTTCAAGTGCTGGCTAGAGATGCTGATAGGCTAAGTTATCCTGCAGGTAAGCTATAGTAATATTACGTCTTTAGGTAGTTAAAATGGCGATTGACGTAAGTTGGTCGACGAAAGCTGTCGTTGCGTGTTTCAAGGTTAAGAGGTACAGTTCGCGAGGGATAAGCGGAGCTTTGCATTTGTGAGTGACCATGAAAAATAGAGTAAGAACCCTTTTTGTATCTGTGTGTACAACACATGTGTGTGTAAAAGAGATCACATTTACGTTCACGTACACTGAACTCACACAAATATAAAGCTCCGATTATCCCTCGCGAACTGTACCCCTTATTCATAATGAATCGCTATTATTGCCTAAAATCCTTCATTCATTCACTGAGCCTTCTCCCAACTCAGTTGAGGTCGGCTTTCCAGTCTAACATGCGATTCGGCTGAACTTCGATAGTTTCCGTGAAGCGACTGCCATCTGACTTCCACAACCCATGGGCGATATCGAAGTTCTGTAGTTAGACCGCGAGGATTTTTGATTTAGGGCTCTAATAACCCTAACGACTGCCAAAGATGTTCGAATGACACTGGGACCGGCTGCTTAACGAGCTCTCCGAGGCACTGAGGGATCTAAAAATGGTAAAAATGCTCTATAGAATCTGTTTTGATCTAGCAGAGCAGCAGTATTTGACACACACATATCACGCCTATATCCCCGAAGGGGTAGGCAGAGGTGCATTACACACCCACAACTTGCCAGTATTTCTAATCCCACGTAATATGGGGCAAGCCTATTGCCGTCACCGGACACGCATTATCATGGATTATGTCCAAAATGGCCGAATAAATTTACTAAAAAGTAGCAGCAATATTGTCATTAAAAATAAATTTAAACCCGTTACCTTGCGATGAAATGTTGATGAAAGGCAACAAAATCTTACGTGCCAGCTGCTGTGGCACAGACAATTAAAGTCCTGGGCTTGTAGGACTAGAAGAACCTCTGAAAACTCATTACTTTGTCCCCATTATAAATAATGAGTTACCAGAGGTTTAAAATATGTACCGAATGTCATAAAAGAAAGGGACACAAACAGTTCTTTTGTACACCTGACATAGAAGATTCTCTTGAGCTCTTCTGGATCTTAACAGAGCACTTTTAACTAATAAGCTGTTTAGCCAACAATAGCGTTGCATTATGAACTAGCTGTTGCCCGCAGCACCGCCTGCGTGTTATAGATTTCTTGATCACCAGTTACTGATTTATTATGTATAGCTGTTGAGCGATATTGTATCTTAAGATAAATTATTATAGTATCTTAGCCGTGTGCAGCGCCCCTTAGTGAACTCCACTGCGGGTGACGTAACCTACGACAAACTTAGTATTTGCGGTTGGTACAGTAATCGGGTCCAAGGATCGAACCGCAAAATTAAGTTTGTTTTTATTGCATATAGTTTTCCGGGATAAAATGTACCCAGTGTGGTGCCCAGGATATTAAAGAATAATTCGATCCCCCAGCCAAAAACTCGGTAATGTGCTATTATGGGCTTTATGCTGTTATTTCAAATTCGGAATCCCTGGACTGGAATATCCCTTAGTATTTTTTTTCAGACATTTCCTAATAATATTTACAGAGATATCACGATACACGCATTTATTGTTGGGAATTTAGAAACAAAAATATTTCGGCAAAAAATCTGTTATACATGTTTACAACAAAACAATATTTTATTTTATTTTGGGAAGTTGCGTTTACCGGGTTATTGCTGTAAATAATTTCTATGAAGTTTTTGGTAAGCGACAGCACGGGATATTTGCTGAACTAATTTATATAAACATATTCCGTAATAGAGACTAACAATTATTTAAGTTTAGTATTGGCTCATTAAAGTACGTAACATTTCAATACGGTTAATTTTTTCGAAATTATTATATTATATTTGTTTCGCCAAATTGACGCCGCCCGCCTGGTGGTAAGTCGTGACGACGTCTAGCGATTGTGGGCCACTCTCACAGCACACAATACTATAGAGTGGCCCTCAACTTGACGACCTAC